>JAGFPH010000372.1:92838-103979 GCA_018207615.1 Philaenus spumarius
TCCGTCGCATCTACGCAATTATTTAAGACACAGTTGCATTCCCGCAACTAATTAAGGCTTCATCGGATCTCCACAATTATGTAAGGCTCCATTGCTTATCCACAATTACTTAAGGCTCCATCGCATCTCCGCAATTATTTAAGATCTCATTACAACATTATACATTATTAAAAAATTACTTCTTAATAACTCGAAAATAAAGTTAACTATATGAACCTAAAATGTTTTCTCTTCTGACGGCAGACCCACGACTGCCTGTTTTTAAAATGTTATTTTTATTTCATCAGTGCATTTATAATTGCACTTTTTGAATTTTGGTGGTTTTATTAAATGTCATTTTTATTTCATCAGTGCATTTATAAGGGCACATTTTGAGTTTTGGTGGTTTTAGGTTAAAACCCTTTTGATTTTATACCTATTTCTGGAGATCTATGTGACCAATTTTAGTGGTGTTTATTCAAAATAAAAGGGAATATTGTCTTTATTATCAAAATGTTATGAAAAGTAATTTGTATTTCATCAATATTCTTATAAATTTACTTTTTGAGGTTTTTTGGTTCTAGATTAAAACACTTATACTACATATTTATGAAGATCTACCGGGCCCATTTTAGTTCTGTTTATTTAAAACAAAAAGAGAATATTATTGTTATTATTATTAAAAAGTTATGAAAAGTAATTTATACTTTATCCTAATACTTCTTATAAGGACACTTTTTGAGGTTTTTTTTTTGGTTCTAGATTAAAACCCTATTGATACCGGTACCTATTTCTGGAAATCTATGCAACCGATTTTCGTGCGGTTTGTTTTAAATGAAAGTAAATGTTATTATTATCAACAAAATAAGAATTGTCATTTTTATTTCATCGTTTACTTATTAATTATTACTTATTAATTTATTTATTACTGTTATTTTTATAATTAATTATTATAATAATTTCCAGGAAAAAAAACAGTTTTTTAGGGGGTTTTCTTGCTATGGACATAACGGTTGGGAATTAATGATGTACACGTTGTTTTGTAACTATAAAAAGAGTTATTCTCATAAACACATTTCCATAGTTTTAGTTTGCTATTGACACTTTTCAAAAATATTTTTAATCTAAATTAATTTAATAACATACATTTACTTTCTATTGGGGTAATGAACGCATTAAAATATACTGAGTTTTTTTAGTTGTTTTGCTCACCACATTAGGTGACCAAGTGACGTAGCCAGGATTTTGTAAAGGAAGGTGTCTGGCCTAAAGTGGCCTACCGGGAGAAGAGGGGGAACCGGGGTGGAAAGGGAAGGGACGGACCCTGAGGCCCTGAAAACAGTGTTTTAATACCATTTTTAACTGACAAATGCATATAAAAAATACGTTTTTATGTAAAAAATTACAAACTTTTTACTAATTATTTCAAAATACTTTAGTACAAAATATAATTAACTAGACTGTAAAGAATTAATTAATTATCCAACTCCGCTGATATTTTTCGCCAAGCATCTAAATTCATATTTTTGATAAATGATAATTATTTAGAGGATATCAAAGATTGGATTCGTTTCTAAAGGATTATATTAATTTAATTTGCTTCTGAGGAATCCATAGGCCTACTTAATCAATGAATACCGGTTTATTGGAAAACAATTATCAAACGCTCGCTAAAAACGACAAACCTTTCACGCTCTTGTCCAAATATGTTCGGCGAACATTCAAAGTGTTCTTCGAAAATACCGACAGGAGATGGATCGCTGCGCCCGCGCCCGCAACCTGTACAAATATGACGAATTCAATGCGCACGAGCGGTGCGAGCGCCGCACAGCGCGTAATGTGTTCGTGCCTTTTTACAATGTTTTACAGTAAAAAGGACTGTTAAAGACCCCTGTAATTTGTTAAACCTGTGTTATTTAAAAAAGATGGTACATTTTATAAGTTCATCATGAAAAATAAATTATAAAACATATTTGAAATATACATAAATATGTTCCTTACCCGCCACATCGTCTGATGCTGTCATCTGTTACAAGTGCTCTAAGTTTTGTATTTTTCTCCAAAATGGACTCTTGGCCACGCCTCCGGGCTGTCTAGTTTCCTTTGAAATTTCCTGCAATCTTCTTTTGATTTTAGGAATAATAATCCGGTCTATGAAGAAATTGCGGTGCTTCTCACAATCTGTTCCAACTTTCATCCATCTTTCATTCTTTTTAAAAATTTTCTGTTTTGATTTGTTTTTAATCTTTCTTACAATACCAATGGAATGAATGTGTTTAGCGAAAATTTTGTTAAATACGGACAATATTATGTGGGTTATAGTGCAGGTTTCATCATTTGGATTTATTAAACTGCCAGTTTTGAAGGATCGGTTGTCAATTAAAAGATTGTCTGCAGATGCATGAGCCGGATCACAGGAATTGTCAGGAAGTTCGTCAATGCAGTTGGGACACTTGAATTTGTTATTTGTGGCACGCACAGCATAGCCAGCAAAATACCTGAAAAATCAAACATAATTAAGAAGTGCAAACTTGATAATGTTTATTTTAACGATATAATATTTATGTAAACGTTGCAAATTATTTTTTTTAAAGAAACTGATAAAGACATGCCCATGCCCATGAACCTGAAGAAAAGTAGTGACTATATATATTGTAGCCTATAGAGCATAGAGTATGCTTATTTAAATGGTGAAGCACACCATAATTAAATATGTAGCGTACTACAACTATATAAAATAAAGTTAATTAGTTCATGTCTTTGAAACTTTACAAATCTGTTTTTACATGACTTCTTCACATTGTATTAATTAAATCAAACATTTATTTATCTTCTTGCTCAAAACATACTACACTTCAAAGTCTTTGCTCAAAATTGAAATAAAACTTTTTATAAGCTGAAATTTACTATTGTCTTTATATTCTTTGTAGGTTAGAGTTTTATGAAATGAGTAAGAAACATATGTGTACAGTACTGTTTTTCGAATACACAAAAATCTATAAGAATTAAATAATAAATATATAAATTGTATAAATTCCACCCACCATTGCCTATTGCAAATGGATTAAGAGGTTATTTCCGATTAAACTGAAGCAATTGTTTTATTTCTGTGTTTAAACAAGTAGTAGGACTAGGGCCTATTCAAGAAAAAAAATTAATGTTAATTAGATTCACACATAAATCCACAGAAAAATATTAAACAATTCTACTTGTAACAATTGTAAGTGTAACGACATACAGGATGGTCATAAAGTCCCTTCCCCCCTAATTTGTTTCTACAATTTATGTCACATGACTAGCTTCTCATAAAGAATTTGGAAGTTGACTACATTATCTTAGACATCAGGTAACTCCCAATATTTTAAAACACTACAAAAGTTAGTGTTTGTACCCATAAAATGATTGAAAAACTCTTTAAATACAAATTGTAGAAAAAATTAGGGGTGACCATCCTTTATATGTGTGTGTGTTTATTTATAATACGTTTTTTTATTACCTGCTGGAGGCTTCAATAAAGATGTTTGTAAGCGGTGTCTCATATTCTGTCGAAATCTCGTCGCAGTAGGGTTTCTATCGTACCCACACTTCTGTCTGGAAATCGAGAATTCATTCTCCAGTGGGTCTTGATTCAGCCGACTTGTCATAAGATATGGGATGTTATTGGTTGCCTGCACAACATCCCAGAGCATCAACGTAGCTGAAACATCATTAATGGTTGATTAACATAGAATAATACATTTTCCCATAAACCAAAAAGGTATGGGTCTCCTGTTGTAATAGTTTATAAAACCATTAAGTTTATAAAAATTTCAAATTAGTAGCACAATTTTTAATATAAAATAATTACCTCTTAACGTGTGCTCGAAACCGTCAAATGAAGGCGGTAGTTGTTTCTTATTAAGATCGGGTCTTGCCCAAGTCTTAATCCACTCTGACCCCTGCTTCAAGTTATCTAGGGAGACTTTGAAATGAGGGTTTTCAAATGTTGACAGTGGGCATTTGTGGGGATTCGGATGAAACTTAGACCTGCTGTTCATCGAATCAAATATATCATTTATCTTTTTTAAAAATGTCGCTGTTTCTTGGGCCTCAGGTGGCAGCTGCTTGGTCTGCACAGCAGTCATAATAGCAGAGCTCACACTGTTACTCATGACCTGTGTGGCCAACTTCACTGACATTTTTTCAAAACAATTTGGATGAATATGTTTATCAGTTAGCTTTGTTGATCTAGCCTTAATTGATGATTTGTCTAGGTCATATAAAGCACTGATATGGCTCCACTTGGCTGTCCCTTCATCAAAAATTATAGGTGCCTTTATTAGGTTATTTCTAATGCACTTTATGACATGCGGAAAGTCGTACATTAGAAATATTTTCTTGTTGCTGACAGAAAAATGTGGTGTTTCCTTTGAAACCCCCAATAGCTTCACAGCTTTTCTGTTTGTTGAGCTTTGGTCGCAGACAACAGCCTTAATGTCCAACCTAGTTCTTAAGAGGGATGAAACACAGTTGGTTATTAATTTAACTATTGTGTTTGCTGTGACATTGTGGCCCACTATGTAATATGCCACAGGCATCTTCCACTTATGAAATAAGCCTCTAGCCATGAAAAGGAGGACTTTACTTCCAGGGACAGGTTTTCTACCCTCTTCTCCAAGATCCACCAAACCTAAAATGTAAAATTACAGTCTTATCAGCTTAAATTTAAATCACATTATAACGGAATAGGTTGACAAAGATTATAAAATTAGATGGGAATACACTATGTATAATTTTAGCGAATTTGCACTTTAGACAAAATTACATTATTACTTGGTAAATCATGTATATGTAGAATATAGATATTAACAATGTTTTTTTGTCAGAAGCTTCTTTCTAGTTCCATATATATTTCTATTTTATAGAACTTTTAACATGTGTTCATATAGGACACTGACATTATTTGTTTTTTAGGTGTCCGTAAACACGATATTTTTCAAAAGAATTGTCCAATCTTTAATAACATTTGGTATAAAGGTGTGAAACAACGTTTCTTCGGATGAATTCGAAAACCTGAAACATTGGATAATCTGAAGGGCAGGCCTAGTCTTATGAAGGTTTTGTACCATATAAAATTGGCTTTATATTTTTCTCTTCATAACTCTTCAAAACTGTTCAAAATTTTTTCTTATTATTGAAATATTAACTTTTCAGTTTTATAAGACAATAATTTAAGTACATTTCGATAGCAGACCGAGTAAGCAATATTGTAAGGTCTGATTTAATTGAATATTTCACCCACTAAAAATCACCCATTCTCAATCAAATTTAAACCATTGTAAAGGAATTATTTTAAACTTTAATTTTCGTATTTAAAATTTGTTTCTAAAACGTATAATTACATATGTAATCATCGTTTTAAAATTGTAGTTGTATAAACAGTTAACGGCAAGCAAGAAAACGAACAGAAATAGCGCATAACTTCGTTGATATAAGGGAATTCTGATTTAGTGTAGGAGGCTATTCGATTTTTCCATGAAATATAGTCATTCTACAGTCAGCTGAATCACCCAGGACTAGTTTGACCGTTAGAAAATACAATGTTTTAGAATAGGACATAATTTGAATCTCCCGTATAGGTTGCGTGCGCGCGAGTTTTTACGTTACTTGTTGCGTTTGCTGTAATTTCATGTACGGTAACAAATTGGAATATTTTTTTAATAATTAGGTTGCTTAAAAATTTCAATTATACAATTCAGTTCTATGAATTGTTCTCTACAATTTGATATAAATAAATATTTTTGTTTGTTTGTAATAACATTTTCAAATGTTATTTGTTGCAGGAACATAAAAACATGTGTTTTCTGAAAACAAATTTTGAATTTGATAATTACGTTTATAACATTCTATTTGGACTAGTAAGCCACGATGGCCGTGGTTGTTAAGGCTGAAAGCTTTATCAATCGTCATGGCAACCATAAAAACGTGTTTTCAGATTTTTTTTGAAATGGATATTTCCTTTTATGCACTTCTATTTACAACTAAATTACAAAACTTTTGTAATTTAACATCAATAAATTTTTTAGTTGCTGATATGAATTTTCTGGACCTTTTTCTATAAAAGCAAAGGAACACTTTTTGATTGGAGTACAATTAATTACTATTTTTCACGATTTTTTTTAAATATGCTTGTAAGTGGGCAATACTCCAAAAAATTTAATACTGCCGGTTAGAGGGTTAAAGTTGCCATTTTCATTTCATTTTTCTGTTTGCCACATACCAAAAAATTCTCTAAAACAATAGATTATTTACCAATAGACTTAGTGAACTATACCTTCCACCAAATCCCTTCTTGAGTCATATTCCAAACCGTGTTTCATGGTCATCTCGTCGAACATGAGAACGGTTGCCCTCTCCATCTCTGGCATGCAATCTACTTTATTTTTGAAAAAATTAAGCAAATCCCCACATATTCCAGGTTGTAATTGAATTCCTCCAAGCCAACGGGCAATCGTTGAAGTACTTGGTAGGGCAAATTGTTCATCACGCATCTGATTATAAAGGGCTGGAGATTTGTACCTTAAAGAACACCATTTATAATTAGTAAAAACAGTAATTATACTTAAGTATTATCTATTAATATATTATAAGGATGAAATAGTTTTTATTTATTGTTGAAGATCAACTGCATAATTTATTATACAGTGGAACCTCAATAAATCGAATCCCACGGGGAACGGTTAATAATGCAATTATGAAATTTAATATGTACTTTAAAATAGAAAAAGTAGTTAATTTTAATTTCTAACTGCTTCTTTATTGAACTACTCTACTGCTCATATCCATTTATTAGTAGACAGGTTGTAGAGTGGGAAATAAAGTAAACAAACAGGTGACTCATCGGCATTTCGGCAGTTTTTGCCTCTAGGCACACTAAACACTTCAAAACAAAGGAGACTTTGTATCTACAATACACGCACTTTCAAATTCTAGCCCAAGACCGAGATGGATCGCTACAGGAACAGAATAAAGGATTGGTATTTCCTGTCGAAATATGATGCAGTAAAATACAGTATCGATGTTTTGAATCATCGCAAATTTCATACAACTTCGATTAATTGAGGGTTTCTTGCCCTTACTTCGACTTTTAACTTTTTAACTAAATCGTTAGTTTGAAAATCTATTCTTTTAACTCTTAATCGTTAAAATATTGGTTAACGATTAAAACTAACGTCAGTTTAATTTAATATACGACATCGAATGTGTGCGAAAGAAAACAACGCCCGAAAATAATTTTCTCTAGTTGTTATGACATAACCGGAGTTAAAACGTTATTGATAAATATTAAAACAAAGGCATTTCTTAGCGACTCATAAAAAACGTAATCGCGGAAAACGTTCATTCTGAAAATGTCAACAATTTGTTTCCTATCTATAAAATTCAATTTTTTGTTACTTTTGCTGCGGTAAAAACCTTGATTCTATTTATAGACATTTGTAGGTAGCGGCAGGAAATATCATGTCCTGCCAAAGACAATGTTTGCAATGTATTTTTTTAAAACAAAAACTTAGGTTTTAATTTATTTTCGGTAAAATTCCCGAAATACACATGTTTTAAATTTTTTAAATTAAACAGCACATGCTAATACTAGGCAATCAAACAATTCTTAAATTTAAACATAGAATACATAAGAATACCTACCTATATGAAAGAGCTTGCTGTTTTTCTTTGTCCGTATATGGCTTAGTTGTTTGTCTGCAGTGGTTTAGCTGCATAGCAAAAAAGTTAGATACCTTTTCTGGCAAATAACTTTGTATCGCTTCCAGGAGATCAGCCTTGCTCAGTTTCCGGGGTTTATCTTTTAAGCGCCTAGCAGCTTGCTGGTACTTTTTCTTGAGCTTCATTTCATTTTTGAATTTATTATGCAGCCGTCTTTTAATCGGTGTAATTTTACCCGGAGTTTGGATGCGTCCTTTAACAGATTTAAACTTTTTGAAAAGGGGAGTCGTATTGGGACTCTCTTCTCCTGAAGGTTCCGTCGATCTAGCCGAGGTTGATGGGGTTGTGAACAGAGATCTACGGGACGTTGATGGCTTCATCGCGATCGCAGCGACCTGCGCTGAGTCGCGAGGTGTTTGTGCGGGGGTGTGGGGACTGTCAAGGGTTAACTTTGTCGGTACAGCGTCTGGATTTAATTTACTTTTTGTACAACTGGTAAAACTTTTATCTTGAAAGTGCAGTTCACACACAACTTTGCGGTTTAGCGTTGTAGGAGCTAGGGATGACAGGGTCTCATTTGAACAGTTGACAATCCATTGTTCACAAATTTCTGCTCTTTTAATGGGAAAAGAAAAAAAATGAAGGGACGGATTACGACCTTTCGTGTTGCTGCAGCCAGTAAAACAACATTTGTGCTGCCTTTTACCTTTATTTGAACTTTCCATTGTTCGAGGTATAGCCGAATCATATAATTACTGAATAATCTATATTATGATAAACTTATGAACTCAAAAAATATATACACTAATATTACGTACGCACTATTCTTTTGAAGGTCTATGGTCTACCGTACACACATACACATACTCACGCAAATTCTCACACTTAAACTCACACTAACTACTCCAAACAAAAACTTAAAAAACACACTATCACTATTATACGATACAATTAAAAACAAATCATGAAACTGATAAATTTTAGGTTAGGCATCTGCTGACAATGATCTCCTCACTAGAACTGGCGTGATATCTACGCACCCGCTAAAAGCTGCTAAAAGGTTGGGGTGAGGGAGGAAAATCACAAGCCTTATCAGTCAATACGTTGCAAACGTTGCTACTTCACTTGTTTAACAGTCTTAGTTAGGCTTACAGTTTGGATTATACAGAGTGATACAAAAGTCCGGCCACCCCTTAATAATTTTTAAAAAAAATTTACAGATCCCAACTGGACCATTTTTTACATAAACAAAATCGGAAATAGCCTATTTTTAAAAATTACCATTTTTTAAATATTCATATGTTTGTTAATTTTAAATTTTAAGGGCAGATATTTCGGAAAATTATTGTTTATTATATGTACTTGAAACAGGAGGAAGATTAAAATTTGTCGCGTTATTAGTTTTTGCACAATTAATTGCAGTGTAAATAATTTAGGCCAATATCTTTCATAATGCGCCCTATTAACCTGAGTGGCGCGATTTAAATTTACAAAACTGATTCTGCAGTGGAGAAGTGCTACGCAGATGATCCGCTAAACATACTTGAGGTTTATCTTTTTTTACTTATCTCACTTTTACTTATCTGAAGAATTTTGATTGGAAGTTAGTCAGAATAGATGTAAGAACAACGATGTTAAGGGTCTGCTCCAGTAAACGAGAAAGCAACCGGAAACGCAACCGCTTCTCACTGTATCACTATCTAAACAGTGCAATTTCTTGCAGCTGAACGCTTTGACATTGCCTCATTTCAAACAATTTTATAAGTCTATCTTTTGTAATTGAGTGTTGAAAAAAACCTGAATTTTCTTTATAAAATTTCGGATCCGGCTTTGCAAATTATTTTTCATTATTAATTTTTTATTGTGTTAGGAAAAAAATTCAAACTTTGTACTTACAAAATATCAATTACATAACAAATCAAAATCATTTAAAAAATGTCAATTGCAAGACGGTTGCGTATTGTGACTTTGCTTAAAATGAGACCTTGCAAACAATTTTATGATAAAGAGTAAACGAAATAAATGGTTTGAAATTTAACATTGCTCTTATCTGATAAAAATCCAAGATGTTAAATTTTACCCAATACAGCAGACCCTTAATTTACCGCAATGTCCAGAAAAATAATGCAAAAAGTAGTAAACGTTGCAATGCCTTGTTTATATCCGCAAACATTTGTGAAGCTTCGTTCTGAGTGGGGAGTGGGGTTCGGAACCACTCGTTTACTTCAGCCGACCTTCGATGTTATTTGTCCACTGAAAAATATTATATTACGTTTAAACCGTTTTTATGTTTTATTTGCCAAAAAGTGTAAAATTTACAACTTTGTTGTAAAAATAAATAACGTTAATTTTTGAAGTTATAGTTCTTTGCGCCCATTGTAATCGGGGTGGGGTGTCGATTGAGAAACCGCGTCACGCGTTAGGGGTAAAATCTGGAAAGTGCCTTTTTATACCTTTCTTCGTATATTCGTATACTGTCCTATACTTCAAAACGTCGGATTGATTTGAAACTTAGCACGCTTATCAAGGACCGATGACAATGCAATATTAATTTTGTTGGGTGTAGTAAGTGAGCACTGATCATGGTCCCCTGAACACGTTTTCGGCAATCATTAAAAATTTTATATGCAAGGTGATTCACGACGATATGTAGAAACTTCGGGAGCTCATTCATTTTGTTGGGTGTAGTAAGTGAGCACTGATCATGGTCCCCAGACTAACTGTGACCAACCAAACGGCTGCAACGATAGTATTCATAAGCGTATGTAACAAAGAAGGAATTATCGACTTAGTTTTAAATTGTAGTCCCTTAAAATTTTGAATTTATACTTAGAATGTGTTTATTTTTCCAATAATTATAAAACAATATAGGCCTAAGTTAAACTTGAAAATATTTATTAGTCTTTGGAATAAATTGTGTTTAAATGTTCTTTAGAACAGATGAGGTACGATCCATATGGGACTAGACTATGTCAACGATGGTAATTTAAAAATTTTATTATCAACCCAAAAGCCCAAATATATATATATTAATTATTAGTTCAGACCCCGAAAGAGGAGCGACTCGAAGGATCCTTGCCCTTGGTACATGTATTTGCCACAGGGGAAATGATTTTAAAATATTTTTCCTGCAAGGGTTGAAACAACCCCTAAAACAATACATATTGTTTCTCTGTTTGAAGTTATTGTTTGTTAATGATGGATGTTGAATTTTATTATATTATTCCCGAAACGTCGTGTTTGATTATTTAACACACAAATGATGGCAAATGTCCGAACATATTGTTTGTTATATACGGTATTTCAAAAACCTTACCACCTAGGAACTTGAAATTTGGTACACATATTGCTCATAGGCACTAGAGGCGCACTAAGAAAGCATTTTAAAATAATTGGCCTTTAAGGGTTGAAACAATCCTTAAAACAATAAATATTGTTTGTTATATATCTCAAAAACCTTACCT
>JAGFPH010000372.1:103989-115563 GCA_018207615.1 Philaenus spumarius
TAAAATATTTGGTGTGTAAGGATTGAAACAACCCCTAAAACAATAAATATTGTTTGTTATATATCTCAAAAACCCTATCTCCTAGGAACGTGAAATTTGGTACACATATTTTTCATAGGACCTAAAGGCAAACTAAAGTCTATGATTTTAAAATATTTGGTCTTTATGAGTTGAAACAACCAATAACAAAATAAGTATTGTATGTTATAATTTCCTTAAAGCTAGAAAACAAAAATGTTTTACGTTTATTTCTTACACGATAGATATAAAAAGTAAACCAGTTTTATATTTTGTAACGTTCTGCTAATAGGTGAAAATGCATTAGCAACCCCTAAAACTGTAAATATTAATTGAATACCGCCTAGGAACGTGAAATTTGGTACACATATTGCTCAATAGGGGCTAGAGGCGAACTTAGAAAGTATTTTTAAATCTTTGGCCTTAAAGGGTTTAAACAACCCATAAAACAATAAACATTGTTTGTTATACTTTCCTTAAAGCAAGAAAGCTGAAATTTTATACATTTATTTCTTAGAAGATACATATAAAAAAAGCAGTTTTACCATTTTATCAAGTTCTGCTAAGGTGTGAACATTTAGTAACAACCCCTATAACTATAAATATTAATTTAATACCGTTAAGAAACGTGAAATATTTGGTTCACATATTGCTCATAGGCGCTCTAAAATAGGATTTTAAAATATTTGACCTTTAAGGGTTGAAACATGCCGTAAAACAATATATGTTGTTTGTTTACTTTCCTTAAAGCTGAAATTTTTTACATATATTTCTTACAAAACACATATGAATACATTATTCATACATTCCTTAAAACTAGAGAGCTGAAATTTTATGAAAAGTAAATGACTTTTACATTTTGTTAATTGCTGCTAGGTGTGAAAATGTGTTAACAACCCCTAAAATAATAATTATTAATATTCATACATTCCTTAAAACTAGAGAGCTGAAATTTTGTACATTTATTTCTTACACGATACACATAAAAAGTAAACCAGTTGTACATTTCGTTACGTGCAGCTAAGGGTTGAAAATGTAATAACAAACCCTAAAAACAATTAATAATTTGTATTCTTTCCTTATAGCTAGAGAGCTGAAATTTAGAACTTATTAACTTTAAGAAAATATTTAAGATGTAACCTAATCAAAACTAACCCGATAATGCATTCACAATTTAAAGACGCTGCAAATATCAAGCTAAGACTGTGATTTAGCAGTCTGTAGATATAGCGGTTGAAAAAAAAAGACGCTCTTCACTCTGAATTTTTTATTTATTTAATTTATTTAGCACACATACCATGACGAAGACAATTTACGGGCAACCAGTGAACAATAAATACCAAAGTAATTGAATATAAATGTTATAATTCACTTTAATAATAGTAGATGAAAGAAAATGAGAGAATACTATGACAATTAATTATAAATCATGGTGATGCAACAAAAAAATTCCCTGTAGCGAAGCACGGGTATTCAGCTAGTAGATAATAAAGAGATGCATAAATGGTACAGTTTTCATTCAAATTAAATATACAAAATTTCAAGAAATAAGTTCTTAAAGTTAAAAATTATGAAATCAAATAGAACCAAAAATACATAATTTATGAAGTTTAATGGAAAAATATCAAAAATAATGTGTAAAATGAATATATATATGTATGTTACTGTATGTGTAAAACCGAATCCAGTTTTGTAGGTTTTAGACGTAGCGTTTAGAAGAATAAAACCTCTACTTCAAAATATTTAATTAAGTGTAGACAACAACGCCATTTCTTTTTAGATTGCAAGAGAACCTATTGCTCAAAGTTTAAATCAGAAGTCGGCTTTGTGTAAAGAGTTGTTTTCTAATTACACAAAGTAACAATGGGTCAACATTAACATTAATTTCTATAATAAAATATTATTTATATGCCTATAGTTACAATATTCTTTTAATATTCCCGTTAACATTGTTTTATTGTAATTGTATGTAATTAATTTTAATCATTGTATTATCTTTCAATAATAATAACGTGAGTGGACAGTGGACATTGTAAGGAACAGGGCTGGTGATATACAAATATTAGTCAAGAGAAAAGTGCCAGCCGTTGAGAAAAAACGAAAAACCTATGCAGGAAGCTGCTCGGCTTGGTTTGCCACATTACGGTAAAGTGACAGTGGTAGTGCGAGGGGGAAGGGGAAGTTGTGTGACCTCCCTCGAAACTATCTCTCTCTCTCTTGCACAGTAATCAAAATAGGTCTCCTTTTAATATAGTTCGTGATTTCACCACGGAGCGCTGGCCTACTGCTACGCCTAAGACTTGCTTCAGTATACTGCCGATAGGTGCCCTTACTGTGCCGTCGTTTTTCCTGGCTTCATTTACTACTATTGCCTTAGGAAGTCTACTCATGCTAATATAGTCAATGGTTTTAGTCACAGTTTCTATAATATCTAAAATACGATCAACGTATTACGACAAAACTGGCAGCTCTGTAGATAAAGTCGGAAAAGGTTTACAACAAGCCTCCCTGCTGATATCTTTACAGTTACTTTTTCTAGGAAAGACGAAAAAGTAGTGCTGTATCAATCTAAACTAATAGGAATAGGCGTTATAATTTTTCTTTTTTTATGATGTGTTTAGGTTAATGTTTTTATTTTTTTGAAATTTAGGTTAGGCTACATGGGCGCCCATATGATATTTTCTAAGGGGGGCTAGACTGAGGTATGGGGCTTAACACGTTCACTGCTAAGGACGCACATGTCTTACTGAGAGTATTTTCAATACACAACGTATTGCATGCTTCGCACGCCAATTTTAAGCCTATGTGCTATGGATGCACATGTGCGTCCGCTTAAAAATATTAGTGATTATTACGTAGAAAGGTTAAAAAATAAAGTAATTTCTACTCATATAGACTATAAATATAAAAAAATAAAAGGTCAGCTCCTAGCTTAGGAAATACAAAATTTGCGTAGCAGTGAACGTGTTAAGGAGTACCCTCCCCTACTTCGGCAAAAGGAGTCCAAGGGTATTTTTGACCTCCCCAAGAAAACTTTTAAAATTTGGGAAGCCAATTTGGCTATTCAGGTGAAATATTAACCCACACAGCGTTGAGTCTGCACCTTTACACTGTCAGTGAATACGCAAAGACCTATAACACTACTAAAGGCCGCACCAAGTAGTGACCCAGCAGCTCATGCTTGAACTCTTGTAAAAAGTACCAATCAAACGGACATAACATTTTAAAACATAGCTTAGTGCTAAAAAGCTGTGAAATCACACGTACGGATACAATTACATAATTTTTTTAGCGTGCCAGTTGGAATGTAATCAGGTGTTCTCAGTGGCGGATTTAGGGGGGGGGGGGGGGGGCTATGGGGGCTGCAGTCCAGGCCGTCAAATTTTTGGGATCGGCAAATTTGAATGTAGAAAAATTACTTTTATTTAGCTCAATTCACGAATTTTAAAAAACGAGGACTCGGCCACTTGTTGATTGTGGTCTGACCAAGGTTGTATTGGATTGCTGAGGCGGCGCAGTCTGCTCAGAGTTTTTGAGTCAAAGAGTGTCATAGGCAGAAGGCAGTGGCGCACCCGGTGTACATAAAGTCACAAGTCAGCTGAGTGTTAAGAACAAGCGATTTTTTATCGGCTGAGCTTATGTTCATGTTAACATTCTTTTTTAATTTGTCTATACTTTCTTTTGTATGAATAAAAATATGAGCTGTGGTTAATTATATTTTAAACAAATATAACAACATTCTGGGGTTAAAGAAGAGAACAGTTCGTTCTTGCCACTTGAGATATCGCGCAAAAACTTAGTTTTTACCCCCAAAATAAATGAAGTGTCTCTGTTACTCCCTTACTCAGCTCTCAGTACTGTAGCTATAAGCTATGCTCAGAACTGTAGCCTCCAGCCGAGTTTTACTATGTAAAGCGATTCAACTGTTGAACTAGAAAATAATCTATTTGGAGGTTATTTTACTTAATAATGGAATTAATTACAATAATTATTGAATACTTTAATAAAGTTCTTAAATATTTTAAAGATTTCTTATGAGAAATTGTCGGTTTTTATTCATTACCTGTCTGTATTTTTTCAATACTACTATTTGTAATGTAATTAAAGTACAAAGTGTGTGTTGTACAATAGTAGGCCTACATTAGGACAATAGATTTGTAATGTAATCAAAGAACAAAGTGTGTGTTGTACAATAGTAGGCCTACATTAGGACAATTTAGCACAATGTGAGTTAAAATTTTGGCAATATAAAAATAATTCAATGGAAGTGTAAAATAAAATAAAAAGAAAGTAGCTAGGGATGGGTATGGGCTAGGAGAAAGATGTTTCTTGCCCAAACGGGCAAACAAGGTGTAACGGTGTCACTAAACATAAAGGAGGACTTCCGAGAGAGTTATTAGGGTTAAAATTTACCTAAATTAAAGGTGATTGTGGAACAAGGTACAAATAAGGAATTTTTATATCTGACAAGAGAAAAAATGATCCCTTACTCATTTAAAAATTAACTTCACAATGTATAAATATTATCCTCAGTTCAAATCAATTTTTACCTCGGTAAGGGCCTTCGCTCACGGGGCGGAAGAGACTCGAAGTCAAAGTGATTCCCCCTGTATACAGTTTCACGTGAACCCTGTCAACTTCAGGAAATTGATCCTTGTACCGAGGGAAGAAAAAAATGTTACATAAAAATAGATCCAAAACCCATTTCTTTCTAATAATAGCTGAAAATTGTTTTTTTCATGTTTTCCGTGTAGTTAAGGCGTTTTTTTACCTCTCGACAAACAGTTAGTAGAGATATCGTGTTAAAATGTAGGCCTATACTGGTAGTTGGAGCAGAAAATTCTGCAGACACACCATTGGTTTTTAGTCAGAAAATAACAATAATTATTCGGTGGTAGCCCTCCGAATTGTAAAATTTATTAAAAAAATTCAAGCTTGAAACATATTTTTTAAATTTGACACGCTTTTAAGTAAAAACTACTTGACAACTTGGGCTGCAACCATACCAAAATTTGTGAAATTTTATGTAGAATAAGATTATATCTTGACTTCCTTAGTTATAAGCAGCATATTACTATTGATTTATCAAATGTTTTCTATCAAAACCTGGGTATGCAATCACTAATCAGCTGATTCAGCCCATTGTTGACTGTTTGCAAACAATATTTCAGCACTAGCCTTCTTTACAGTAACAATCCTTTCAAAACATGTTTACTAATAGTGATTACACTGATACGGGTTTTGTAACGGAAGTTCAAGAGCAGCTGTTGTTGAGTATGGCAGAAGATTGCCCAACAGGCAAATATTTAGGGACATACATAACCGTTTGAGTGAGACAGGTTCTTTTGATAAACGTAAACCTGGTAAACTCCAGTTGAGGTGGAAGAAAACATTTTAAATTCTCTTCAACGAAGCCCAGGTACTAGCGTAAGGAGGCTTTAGCACAACACATTGTATCTTCTACTCAGGCATTGAGAATTTTAAATAATGAAAATTTGTACCCATGTCATTTACAGAAAGTCCAGGCTCTTCATCTTGGCGACAATATTTGGAGGTCTGTGTTTTGTCTTTGGATTGCAGCTAATCATCGGTTGTGTAAGTTAATACTCTTTACAACCATAGGCGTAACCAGGATGCCGTATGAAGTGGGAAGTGGGGTGGGGTTACAACAACCAGGGGGGGGGGGATTTTTTTAAATTAAGACGCAAAACAACATGTTTTAGGCTTCCCAAAAATATTTTAAAATGATACAGGTATGTATAATTTTCCACTTTTAATTGTGATTCAGGCCTAAATTTAGAACAGCAACCATGACTCATCCCCCGCTAAATCTTTCCAACCACATAGGCTTGGTTGGAACAAACACGTCATTTATAGGGGATTTTGGGGGAAACTCAAAATTTTTAAATGGGAAGTATGGTCATGTGATACCTCATTTTAAAGGTCTATTTAAGACTAGGAAAATGACATAAAGAAAGTAAAAATCGGACCACCCAAAGCAAAATGGCGGCCCTAAACGTGTTGAAATAAATCGACATAAAGTTGCTAATATCTTTGGTTTTGTATCGATTATCTTTGGTTTTGTTCACATGTTAACTATTTTTATGTTGTTGACAATTACTATGTTCTTGCCAATGCCAAATAAATTAATGAAATCAAGACTCAAATTACGTTTTTTTATCAAGCATGGAGCTAGTATGTATTGGTTACGCTCAATTATTTATAAAAAAAGAAATAATCTAGATAATAATTGAAAATCTTGTAAATATATATGTTCTAGACCTTTGGGAAAGGTGTTCTAAAGATTATACTGAAAATCTAGGCACGATTCCAACCATGCTTTAAGTTAGACAAACTCAGTGAAAATTCTCTCTCTCTTTTAATAAGTTGATATTAGTTTCCTGTATTAAAAGAAATTTGGCTGAATAAGTATACATAGCTATCTTCACTAAGAAATAATAAATTTATTTTAATTGAATAGATTCCAAAATTGCCTTATTTCGATGTTTTAACTAGTCTGAAGGATGTTGGTTTAAGTGCTACATGTAAATTTAAAAACAGCTTATGAAAGTAAATTTGTCTAGTTGTAGTGATTTATAACAGTGACAACGTAGTGCTTATTTATGTCCGTTTTTTTTATATTCAGGCTGTAAGTAGTCGGCCAAACAATGCAGGAAGGTGGAATCACATTATTTGAAAGCTAATTAGGGAACTTTTTAATGACATTTGGTAATTTGTGGGAAGTTAAATTTAATTATCTTGTTTTTGGCATTCTGTAAAATTAATGTGTTCCACCTCGCCTGTCATTTGGTGATTGTAGTCCGATACGCAGACAAAATAAAAATATGCCAAGACATGAAATTTGGAAAAGCAGATATTTTAATCTTTTTAAAATGAAAGGTTTTCTGGCACCGTAGTCTGTGTGATACTGATTGTACATATTCGGGTGTTAATTTGTAAAGCTAAATACTGTATTCTTAGTTATCTTAGGCGGACCATACACGTAACGATTTATCGTACGACGGATCTGTCAGATCAGATCGCATCGACGCTGTCCCCCACATACGGTATGATTTGTCTTCAGATTCGTCGCACCGATCTCCCCTCTCCGACTTTCCTCAACTCAGTCGGGTAGTTGTTGTGAACAAGTCGATCCAATCCGATATCGTTTTTGATGTCTGCTAAACCCCACACACGTTCCAATCCATCGTCCAATCTGGTTGTTTCAGACCAGATCGTACGACGGATTGGAACGTGTATGGGGGGCTTAAACAAATTTATCACTCTTGGTTATTTCGTAATTTTATTTTTACATTTTTCATTTCTACTCGATGCGATAATTGTTTGTAGTACGGAACAGTTATTAGTCACCTGTGAAACATATTTTGTGATTGGGTCTTGGTTTATTTGTTAAAAACTAACTGGTTTCCCCCATTCTTTTGCTATTACTGTATTTCTTTTTTACTTTATAATCATTTTCCAAACATAATATTTGAAACAAGATTTTTTTATTTATACTTGAAATAAATTATTGTAAGGTACAATTTTAGACATGTCCTTAACATTAAGCATTGTAAAAACTTATAATAAATAAGATCTTTGATACAATGTTGTTTTTATGTTACAAAGCAAACTTAAATTATGAATTTCAAATCATTTAACATATTTTCAATTCTGGGACAATCGGTTTAATCCAAGAGTAGGAAAAGTATATATTCGACCATGACTAACCAGATGTGTTTTTGAACAGTTAAAACTGAATTAATTTCAATATAAGGCTGGTAAAAAAACTCGAGTATGACAATTTTTGTTAAACACAACTCAAAATCATATTTTCTATTTTCAAAATTCATCAAATTTATTTTATATTATTGGCAACTTTTCCATACAAAGTTCATAATTATAAATCTTAAATGAGAGTCCCCAGATAGCATACTCCGAACCCCCCCCCCCCCAGAAATTGGCCAATCCAAGCTAAAATTCCTAGGGCCATCCTTGAAGGTAAGCATTTCAAGATTCAAAATTCTCACTGAACTCTGCGAGAGGTGCAAATGCTTTGTTGCCAGAGTTGGGAAAGTTAGTCAAATAAAGTAACTGATAGAAGTTAGAGTTAGTCCATCAAAAAAATAACTGAGTAGAGTTATAAGTTAGCCAGGAAAAATCCTAACTGAATAAAGTTAGAAGTTAGTCAGCAAAAAAATAACTGATTAAAGTTAGAAGTTAGTCTCCAAAAAAGTAACTAAATAAAGTTATAAGTTAGTCGGTTTTTTATTTACTTAAACTAGAAAAAGTAAACAAAATTACATATTGTTATGTTATTTTAAATATTTCCCAGGTATTGTTTAGAATGTTTGTGTCAGGTGAAACATTTGCTTTTATTTGCAAATTTAAAAAAACGAAAAATCTACAAAATGTGCAAAGTACAGTAACATATAAATTATTTTTAGACCAAACAACGGTAACTAGAAATTGCAAAACATTAATTTATATAGGCTAGTTGTAAATAATATGTAGACTACTATAAGAAAATAATAACTTATTTACTCCCAAACAAACACTTATAATTTATAAAAGATATAATATTCATAATTTATATAAATTTAAAAGGGCCTAGATACAATTTTAAACTAAGAAAATATAATAGGTAGGCCTTTATGTAGATTTTTTTATAATTTATTTCTACTCATATCCCATTAATATATATATATATTAGAAATATATAATAATAAATATATAAGAAACCATGACTTTAAAAAATATTTTATAAGATCAGAGATCTCCATAAATTGGTTTGAAGACTTTTCAAACCCTCTACGTCCTAAAAAAAAGTCAACACTAAATAGTTTGACATTTATTTACGTGTTCTATTTCTATAACAGTAAAGTTACCTACCACCATAAAGTTGTAAGTATTAAATATTTATTTAAAAGTATTAAATTGCGCCTTTAAATTGGAAGCCGATGTAACAGATGCTTTAACTTGCTTGTTCTTCGGCAAACATAAAAGACACTTGAACGTAACATTGTTACTGTTGTTGTCTCGGTTAATTTGAGTTAACAGTTTACTCAAATTTGGCCACAAAACTTCACTCATTTTAACAAATGAAACTATAGGCCATAACTAAAACGAAACCATCTATAACTATCTAAACTTTAAACTATATAAACAAAATTTCAATTAAACTATAAACAACATGCAGCACTACAAACAGTTCTACAAAACAGTAAACACTTTCCACACCACTTGGGCAATTAATTGTACAAGATTGAAAGTACAAAAAGTAAGTTAGTACCACGGCGACAACCGGTCTACTGATTGGTGATTGTGCATCTCAACCCCTCTCAAGAACGAAAGTACACATAGCTGATGCGCCGAGTGATCTAAAAGTAAAAAGAGAAAGTGTGCTCGTGATTGTTTGTGACAAAGTCAACAACCCCGCCCCCTCCCCCCAACATTGTATTCTAGTCCCTTGTCCTTTCTTTTCCAGCCCCTCACACAACCTTGAGTTAAACGCACTTTCCTTATCGCTATTCCGAGAAATCATAACGGGCCAACTCCGACTAAACAAACCCATTGTTCGAGTTTCTGCTGTTTGTTGACCGAAATGGTCCTTTTCAAAATATTCCTTTGCTTATAAATCTAACTCGTTAGAATTTCTATTCGTTACTCATTTTTCTAACTAGTTACAGTTAGAAGTTAATGCTAAAAAAAACTAACGAGTAGAGTTATAAGTTAGTCAAAAAACTAACTAGTTACTCTATTCGTTAGTTTTTCTATTCGTTAGTCCCAACTCTGTTTGTTGCTAATATGATTTTGCATAAGTAACTTTCTTAAAGTCTTGAGAAATATCATTTAAGTTTTGTAGCCAATCTGTCACCAAAGGAACTACATTTGAGGTATTTATTTTTGATATTGAAATAAATACAATAATGTATATTCAATTTGTTTATAAAATTTTTTTATTTTATAAAAATAACTTTACAAAAATACAGTTTTCTTGTGATAAAAAAACAGAGCACACAAATACTTGGTCAGATAACACTGAATGTTGGACAATGAATGACAATAAATAATAATAGTATCAAATAATTTGTAACATATTCTTTAATACAAATACAAAACATGGCAAAGTTCTACTCACTGATTTTATCCTGAACACCTTGACTGGTAATTATTCTATATCTACATTTTTTTTTTTTTTTTATTAACAACATATGAACTATAAAACATAAATTATCTGGGCTGAACTGTTTAAACCTAAAAAATAAATTAACAATGCAAGTTAGATATAGAAAATCGGCTTGATTTTATGAAAAACATTTTTGCAAATGAATTATAATAGATTCATAAAGACAATTCAAAACATAAAAAAGATTTTAATAAATTAATGCGCTCATGTTAAATATTGCGGAATAATTAATATAAATAACTAAGGGTGTGCTCGATCTTGAAACTGTCGAGCTTTAACGAGAAATAACTCGAACATCATCTCGATCTCTTTGACAAGAACACAATTTATTTCTCGGTTCTCCCATAAATTTTTCGATACGATTTAGTCTTGAATATTATTTTCAGAATCTTCTTTTAATGTGCAAAATGTTACCAGATTGAAAAGAATGTAAACAGAAGATTTCCAAAACAACTCAATAGGGAAGTGATTATAATGCAATACATTATTCAAATTACCTTGTCAATGAAGAAAAGAACCTTATCATAGTAGGGATTGAGTTTGTTTTATAAAACCTAGAGATTTAACTAAAATAAATGATGCCAATTAATTACTCCAACTAAACAAATAAGTGTAGGCCTAGATATATAAGAATATAAAAATGTAGGCCTATATATTGTCATACATATGTAGTGTAGTTTTATTAATCAATATCAACTTTTAATTATATAAGTTACCTATGAAGTACAATATATTTGTAATAACTTTCATAAACTTAGTACTAATAGAAGGTTAAATTATTGATAACTACTCCACATGCATTATATTTCTTTTAATGATTTGAAACACTACCCGATATTTCTCACTCTCATCTTGGGATTAAAGTTCTGGTGCATTCTTAGCCCCTAAAACTATATTCTTGTTTTTTCTCGGTTTCGATAAATTTTATTTAATAATTCACATTTCTCGCTTACAAACCTCAGCTCTCGTCTTTTTATTGACAATTTGTACTAAAAAATTGTAATTTCTCGTCTAAAAGTTGTAAAAGTCAATCTCGCACACCCCTATAAATAGCAAAATATTATAATTATTTTTTATAATTCAAAATGATTCATTAATTCCAACAACTAATCGGAATGGTTTAAAAAAATGTATAAATTATACTGAGATGTAAAGTATCACAAAATATTGAACTTTATACTGTTCTAGTTTTTATATATACATATATTTATATATCTAAGTATTACTACTCAACCTCGAACTTGCACCGGAACAGTTTTTGCAAGATTGAATGAGCACTAAAATAAGATAGATAGGTCTTTAAGGCTAAAGCAGAAATTATTGAGTAACATTATTTATTACTTAAATTACACGGTAAATTAAGTAGG
>JAGFPH010000372.1:132426-148888 GCA_018207615.1 Philaenus spumarius
AACAACAAAGTATCTAACTGGGTAAATGTGCAGAGCCTGCACATTGTTTTGATTGTTCACTCCATTCTTTAGAAGAAACAACTTAGGCCTACTTTAAACTTAATTTTTAATTTCCATTGTGTGGTATCCAAGTCACTTTGATAATTTAAATATAATTATAAAATTAATATAATTACCTAATTTATATCCGTCTTGTGACTTTATTCGTCTTAATTTTAAGACGCGTTTCGGGCCCGTGGTCCCATCTTCAGTTTATTCTTACTCCGTTGGAGGTCGTTATAATTAAATTAAAACACAAACACAAACATGAACACAACACATAACACGCACATAAACAAACTAATCAGTCATCATTTGTAGGTTGGTATCACGATGCGCACAGTACCTAGCCACGCGCGACACTGAAGCTAAAAGAGGGGGAGCATTAATCGTTTCTAAGGGGCGTTTCCAATTTTATCCACTTTCGGACTCCGTAAGTACTCAATGGCCGTGTCGTACAGATAATTAGATTTAAATAAAAGTTGTTCATTCAATAAATTGTTTGGGTTGGTCACATTCGCCCTATATATTTCGAACTCTTCAGCAGCGTTGAACTCTTTGAAGGCTTTTATTTGGTATAAGAATAGTTAATATTACGTAAAGAATAATATATACTGCAACGATATATATCGCGAGCCGATCGTATCGGGCCATGGCGGTATTCGTAAAGAACATCGTAGCCAACTAGATCTGCCCGTAGCATTTTACGGAAAGGTTTTCTACAAGCCGACTAAATCGGCCTGTGGCAGTATTAAAATGTTTTCAAAAGCCGATTTAATCGGTCCCTGGCAGTCAAAGGGTTAAGTTGAATCTTCTAAGATGAAGGAAATCTTAAACAAAATGGTAGTATTAAAAGAACTAAATTATCCAATCTTTTGTCTTATTATGGGCAATATTCTAGTCTATAAATAAATTACTTACTGCTTTACTTGGGTCAGCAAAGTCAATCCTGAGCTGACCCATCGCTCGAATTATTGCCATTAAACTTTGGATAGTGTTACTATAAACAACAGGTCTGTACTGTTCACATTCTTCTCTGGAATAGCCTGCTTCATGAATAATTTTCATCTGCTTTACTATTGTACTTTTTCCAGACTCCCCTGGACCTGGAGACAAACAATCAGTACCTAGTAGAAAATTGTTTTTGATTTTTTTAAACAGAATTAACACATGGTAATTAATTATATACAATGCAAATTATGAATAATCTATTATAGGCCTACATATAATAAAACTACAAAGGACATTTAATCCAAAATTTTCTATATCTACAATAAATCATTTATACGTGTTATTTTAACAATACAGAATAGAAAAAATACATCTTGGGAAAAAAACTCCTGTCTGTATTTGTGTCTCGTAAACTATTGCATCGGTTTTAATCAATCTAGGATATATACCTCTAAACTAGTTTGGTTGGATAGCAAGGATTTCTCGGAATTAAGAACAAGTGAAGCTGGTAAAAATCTATATATATAAAAGCGAAATACCACTCACTCACTCATCACGATATCTCAAAAACTACCAAACGGATTGAAATGAAATTTGGTATGTAGCTTCCTCTAGGGCCATAGGTGCTCACTAAGAAAGGGTTTGAAAAAATTCAAAATTTTAGGGGGGTTTGGGGATCAAAGTTATTAAAAAACGATTTCTTCAAAACTACCGAACGGATTGGAATGAAATTTGGTATGTAGCTTCCTCTAGGACCATAGGTGCTTACTAAAAAAGGGCTTTAAAAAATTGAAAATTTTAGGGGGGTTTGGGGGGTAAAAATTACTAAATCACGATTTCTCCAAAATTACCGAACAGATTGGAATGAAATTTGGTATGTAGCTTCCTCTAGGGCCATAGGTGCTCACTAAGAAAGGGTATGAAAAATTTCAAAATTTTAGGAGGGGTTTGGGGGGGATCAAAGTTACTAAAATCATAATTTTAGATTTTTTATTATTATGACGATAGTGCTTTTATTATTTAAGATCTATATATATATATAAGCCAAATACCACTCACTGACTGAACACTTAAAAAGAATACAATTACGTTAAAAAGACTGAAAATACCAACCACCACGGGCAACGCCGTACGGGTCAGCTAGTGTATTAATAAAGCACAAATTGTTGTCACGTTTCATCACTAACAAACATTAAAAATTTACTTACTACAAAAGCATGTAAAATAGTTAGATAAGGGTTGTTTTAGTAACGTTGACTAAAAATAAATGTTCTTCCTTTAAACTATGTTCAGTTATACGTAATACAATTATTTAAATTTATTTTTCTAACCAAATTTCTATTTTATTCACTTTTCCCCACCCCATTTCCTTAACTATTATAGTGCATCAGCCGATTTGACCTAATTTCTGAATTATACATATTTTCTACAATCGGTTTAGAAACATTGGAATTAAATGTGTAAACTGTCACTTGCAAATTGATTTAAACTTTTTCATAAGATGACAAATTTTATTTGCCACCACATTTTTCATTATAGTTTATTAAAAAGTTTATTATAGTTTGTTTTAACCTTTGCACTGCGGTAGGATTTTTTGTGGTATGATATAAATCCGACAATAGTTTGTCCAACTAGGATAACAAATACTTCTAGGACAGTTATCGACAATATATTAACTAACATTGTGGCTCGGATTTTGTTCCGATTGTTATAGAACCTGGAATATCGGATCATAGGGCACAGCTATTAACTGTAAACAATTGTTTGTCTTTTAAGAGCAGTGATGATTTTACTTACTGTTCTAGGAGAACCTTTAAATAAGAATAATATTGCCTATTTCAATAATTACTGTTTAAGTTTAGAAAATTATTGGGGGGGGAGGGGATTATACATGTTGCAGGATATTAATACTAAATATGATGCGTTTTTAGATACAATTAAATATTATTTGGATATCTGTTTTCCGATTACCAGATGTAAAAAGCCTATGAACAATAAAAACAAATCTTGGATAACACCGGGTATAATTGTGTCAAGCAAAAAATTAAGTGTTCTAAAAACTAATTTAAAATTTAATAAAAATCCAAATTTTTTGAATGGGTTAAGGAATATAAGAGAATCTATAAAAAAGTTATTAGAGCAGCAAAACGTTTACATTATAGAGAACAAATTGACAATTCTACAAATAAGACAAGAACAATGTGGAAAATCGTAAATCAGGACCTAGGTATGAAAAGAGAAACCCCTAAGACTAATTTAAAGTTATAAGGTGGTGATGGATGTTTGGTGGATGATCAACAGTCTGTGGCAAACATGTTTTGCAAAATCTTATTTGAATAACAGATTGCAATATGTTGAAATCGAAGGTAAGGAGAGTAACACCTATAATAAGTTTTGCTCTGAATTTTCATCGGGTAATATTGGAGTTCCTCAAGGTAGTATACTGGGCCCTCTACTATTCATATTATATATCAATGATTTGGCAAAAAATGGACTTCAATCAAGATTGGTTTTGTATGCAGATGACTGTACTCTTCAGACATCTTCTTCTAATGAGAAATATCTGGAGATTGAAACACAGGATTCGATAGATTGTATGATGGTTTAGTGTCAATCAATTATCGGTAAACCTTGCTAAAACAAATATAATGTCATTTCATACAAAATCCAATCAGTGTATGTCTTTAAAAGTCAATAGTAACGGAAACGCTTTGCATTTTGTTAATCAAGCGAAATTCTTGGGTTTAGACATAGATCAGAAGTTGAACTGGAAAATACAGTCAATAGTGTTTGTTCTAAGTTGAGGAGTGCTTGTTTTGCTTTGAAAATTGCTAGAAGTTTGTTTGATATGCAAACACTTAAGGCTATGTATTATGCTCATGCTTATTCACACATGAGGTACAATGTGGTATTGTGGGGGAACTGTTCAGTTGAATCAGTACTTAGCATAGTGCGGCTTCAAAAGTGGATGGTGCGGACAATGCTTCACCGAGGAAGAATGTTTTCCTGCAAGAAGGCTTTTGCCGAGCTGCAGATTTTGACTTTCCCATCCATTTATATTTATGAAATTTGTAAATACGTAAGAGAAAATGGGCAATCTTTTATTACTCATGATAGGGTACATAATTACTCTACCCGGAATAAAAATAAGTTTGTCAAGACATCCCATAGACTTGTGATGTTTGAAAAAAGTCCTAAATATGTGGGTGCGGTTCTCTATAATAGTTTGCCCCAACATATCAGATCAATACATAAATTAAACAAATTTAAAACGGTATTAAAAGCATTTTTAATTGATAAGGCTTTTTATTCAATTGATGAATTTATGAGAGGATACTGAGGTTTGTGTTTGCCATTTTTAACCATTGTATAATTATATTTATTATTATTACTCCTATTGAACATGTCGTTATTATGTTTTAATATTGAATGTTGTTGTTATGGTATTTAATAATTTGTGTCATTGTTGTTCGATTTTGTATTAATGTGTAATGTGAATGACGTGTTTATGCAATATTGTATTGTGAAACGACTGAAATAAATTGAAAATTCATATAAGTCCTCTGGGCTCGGATGGCCACAGCCATTTCTTTGTCAAGTATGAACAGTTGGTGCAAGTTACGTTCCTCTCAGATAGGATGGCCAGCGGTACTGGACAAGTTAAAATCCCTCGAACGCCCGGATGGCCAGTAGGAGTGGACGCACCAATGATCTGCATTAATTTATTTTTAGTAGTTTTATTTTGTCTGGATTGTGCTGAAACCTAGAGTTCAAATCTTAAACTGATTAAATTAATTAGTTCCCGCTTTTTCTCTGGTTTGTGTTGTATCAAAACGTAGCAATATTCGTTTACATTATAACCTTACCAGCAGTTTAGTTTTACGTTGCGGTGGTCTAGCCTAGTGTTTTTAAAGTTTGAAATAATTTAACCCTTTAAGGAGTATTGACGTTCTGGAACGTCATTTTCTCAGAGCTGTTAGGGAGTAAATATATAATAACAAAACAAGTCAATAAAGAGTAAAAAATTTGTTTTTGCTTTTTTATATAATTCATTTAAATTATGTCTTTTACATAATAAAAAATAAGTATTATACTGAAAATATCGTTAAAAACATTTAAAAATTTTGTTTGTGTATGAAAGTGTTCAAAACATGGAAATACACATAATGCCACACTGCATTCTTCGCACTGAAAGGTTGTGTCTTTCCTTTTCTTTTCATTGCATGAAGAATGCGCGCACACGTAGCATCGTTTTTGACTTTTCCTTTTTTAACCTTCGGGTGTCAAAACCACAAAAAACAAAAACACCAATTCACATAATTACTCTACCTAAGCTAAAAAGCATGTTGTCTTCGTAAATGACGTTCCAGAACGTCCGTCGTTACTCCTTTTCACGTAAACAGAAAAAGACGTTCCGGAACGTCAATACTATTTACGCGAAAAAACCTGTAGCCTACTGTACTCGTCAAAGGGTTAGTAAAATAAAATTTAATTAGTTCATTATTGCTTTTTAGTGTTTCTTTGTTAACAAGTACTTGATTTTGTTTTATTTTAACTAAACAAAAAATTGTGTTAGATAAGTTGTATACAATGGACCCAATGGTTTATTTTATTCATTAAAATATATTATAACTATATATTTACAGCTATAAACCAAAAACACACCAATAACAATATATCTACTTTTTTGTATGGCAAAATAAAAGAGTTACTAAAAGCCCATGATTTTGTTAAACAAAAAATAAATACCCAGTAACAACATTTCAGATTGTAGTGAAAAATAATTCAGAGCTGTTGACGCCGCACAGTCGAGATGGCGGCAGAGCTGACAACAGTGACGTAAGCGACCAGTCAGGCTGGCCATCCAAGCTGTGAGAATGTCTAATTCGGTAAATATTCAGAGCTGACTGAGAATAGTGTATGGCCAACAGTACTGGCCATCCGAATGCAAAGGGTTAATTACTAATCCATTTATTACAAATTAATCTTGCATCAAATTAAATCTGTAGGGTATAGCCTACTCATAATAATAACATTTTTATGTGAAAGGTTCATCATCAATACATCCTTAACAATTAGTCTACCCTCTCTTCATGAAACATCATTTGCTCGAGTACACACAATCTCCCAGTTTTTAATTGAAAATCTAATTCAAGATTCACAAGCAATTGATTTAATCTTGGTCCAGGTAGTATTTCCCCAGCAACATGAAACCCTTCGCTTTTCTTTCAAAATCATTGCAGATCCTCTTCCCACAACAAACTTTACTTTGTCCCTTTTGTAATAATGTATTTTATATAGTAAGAATTTTAAGCACTAAATACTTAAACACAACTTTCTTTATAGCACATCATACGTATAAAAGGTGTAATAGATCAAGGCAATTTCAACGGGAACAGAGCGCCTACATGATGCCAAATTGTTTGGATTGGAAACGGGGTTTGACCCGGGCCAGTCTCAGGTAGCCGAGGGATCCAGAGGACAGGTTACTTCATACAGACTATAAAATAATGTGCGGTCAGGCCTAGTCGATAAATCAAAAATTACAGAACATGTGTAGTCTGAAAATCACAAATTCAATTGGGAAGAAGCACACAGCCAGTTGTTGTTCTGATATTGGTCAGTCAACATGTGTTTGCCATAACGTGTATGTGTGTGTTTTTCTGTTGTTTGAGTGTTTGTGACCAATGTTTTTTTACTTCTCTCTCAGCTCTGAGATGTAGGCCTACTACCTAGTTGTTTAAGGTTTGTGATATATTTTAGTTTTTAATATTAACTTGATTTTTATTAACATAGGTCTAGTCGTCTAGGTTTATGTTCATATAGTTTTTAGTTTCTTGGTAATTGGAGTTGATTCGTATTCCCAAAACATTATGTATTGATTTAACACATAAATGATGGCAAATGTTCGCATCATTAATAATAAATAAAGTTGAATGCTGCATCCTACAATATGCAACAAACATTTCCAAGCAAAAGATGCCATTACCTATTGTTGCTGTTGCCTTTGTCTAATCCATGCTAAAGGGAATATGTAAATACAGCATATTATATAAGGTTAAGCATAAAATACATTATAGTCCATTCCACCAGCCGTGGCGCCTGAGAGTAAAGGATCTCCTGTCACGAAAAATTTTCTTTTTTATTGAGATTTAATGACCATTCTAAATTTACATGCTATCAGTCTCGTTATATCATCAACATAGTCAATTCATTTTAAAATTAAATCAATCTTATAACATAAGGCAATAAATAAGAGCATAACATGATAATTTATAAAAGCTTAAGTAAAATAATAAATATCAATACATTATCAGGCAAGCAAACATGCTGAATCATGCATATGAAAACCGTTTTTAAAACTTATTTACATTTGCAAACAACTTAGGTTAGAAAATTCCTCAGTACTATAAATAGAGTTGTTAATCAAAAAGCCTTTTAGCCCATGTTTAAACTTGCTTACAGGTAAGTTATGAAGTTAAGGTAAAACAGACTTCATATTAAAATTTAGTTTAACCCTAGATAGGGCGCGCTAAAATTTGTGCACTTAGGAGGCGCGTGGCCTAAAACTAACCGCGCTTCGTTTTTTCTACATAACTCTATTTAAAAGGAAATTTGCAATCATTTTTATTAAAAACTCTAATTACAAATTAAAAATAATGTATTTAGAAATGAAATATATAATTTAAACATAGTTAATTAGACTTCAATAAAATAAAATATAGTAAAAACTTGAAGTCCAACCCTTTTAGCTCGGGTTATGTTATGAGGGCGGATACGTCATTCATGTGAGGACACCATTTCGTTTTCCCATCTTTTCCAAAAATGTAACTTTCAGGAATATTTGGATTGATCAATAGTTCACCTTCTAGTAATTTCTGTTATCTACCTGGTTCAAATTTTCTTCCAAGTCCGTGATTTCATCTGGCATAAATATTTCATTGATATCTTCAAAAGACACTTCTGAATCGCTATCATGAACTTTTTCTTCAACTTCATCTTCTGATTGATCAGATCCTTCCTTTTCAATCGTATTTTCTTGTACATGATCATTTTCGTGTAGGTTATCATTATGAAACAACAATGTACAAAGTCTTTCTCTTCTTTCATTATCAGCCCGAGACACCTCTTTTTCTACTTTTTGTAACAACATTTCTAATCTTTTACACTCTTCTTGTTCATCCATTTTTATTAAAAAGAGTTTTTAATTATAAAATTATATAAGCTAATAAGCTAAACAAAGAATAGTTATATAACAGATTTAGGTGCATGGCCTATAAACAACCGTAAAAGTTTTAGCACAAAAAGGCGTGCGGCCTAAAAATGACCGCTACACAAATTCAACACTAAACACTACACAAGGTTTTACAATAACTGACTACCGATCAGGTGGCTGGTACAGGAGGGGTGCATAGATGTAATGAAAGGGCAAGTTCCTCGGACCACCAACGACGGACCCACATAAGTAAGAAACAGTGTTTTGTGCGGTCGTTTTTGCGCCACGCGCCCTATTCTAGGAGTAGTTAAATTATAAGTACAACCTAGACAGATATGACTTGAGTTAGAGTTAACCAGAGCACACAAGGCGGAGATTATTTCTTATTTTTTCATTTAACTTGAATATAAAATCTTGCTTAATGTAACCTAACCAGTTCACACATAAATAATTCAAATTAGACAACTTCGCTTATGTATTATATTTATTATTAATTAATTAAGAACAAGTTCAAAAAGATATAGACCAACGTGTTAGAGCTACTCTTTCGGCAAAGTTGAAAAATGAATGTATATCTGCTTTTAATTAAATATAAATTTGAAGTTTTGATCTACACAACACAAAAACAGACCTAATTCATAAAAATCTATTTCTGTTGTAGACTACATTTCATCCTTTGGCTCCCGACATCCAATTTCTCATAGGCCTATGTTCCAAAAATCCCAACCATTATCTGTTATGTATCTGCATAAAATCCCAGGCTCAATTCAGCAAATTTTTAGTGTTTGGGGAAAAAATAAATATTAAATTTAATTAGGTACGGTACTGATAAATTTTGATGATTTTTTTTATTTTTTTTTTATGAAATGTTCTATAAGGTAGTACATTTAAAAAATAAATGTAGATTCTTGTTAGATATGAAATGTTTTAAATTGTTACTTAGCAAAAAAAAAAGAAAGAATTTTAATTTTTTTACTTTGTTCTTGAAAATGACACAACAAAAAAATAGCTTGAACAACTTTGTCTACATAACATAATTTTACACTTAAAAATTAACAAAAACCTCAAATTTCATTACTACATTATATTGAAAAATATCAGGGTTATTAAGTTTTTTTGTAAATTAAACTAGGTACTACATAACCAGTTCTGCGGTTAGTTGTACGTATATATAGTCATAAGAATATACACATCACTAATAAGTGAATGTAGGCCTACTCGCTTCATAATCACAATTCACAATAAAAATAACTAAAAATGCTGAAAACAATCACGTACTACAACATATGGTCCATAATCAAAGACAACACACAAATAAAGTTATTTACACCTGACAGATGACAATCTATCACAATTATCTTCATTGTAGTGAATATAGAGGTAATTTATAACATAAGTAAAGATCATAGAGGTAAATAGAACAGTTCTTTCAGATTCCATTGATATATAATAAACATGATTCACTAATGATTTGTACCTATGTTATATGTTTTTTTTCCTCAACGTCCGAAAATTCGGACGCTGGGATTCAACGCACATACATGCAACAAGGGATTCTATTGACATACTAACAAAGTTCGAAAAATCAGATGTCGGGAGCCAAAGGGTTAAAGTAAATAAATGGTTAAACCTATTCATTCACTTCTCCGCTATTACAATATTTAAATTATCTGGTCAACAATTTTTGAAAAGAAATGAAAACGTTTTTTGGAACATTGAACAAAAGAGTTCAAGAAAATCTAAATCAAAATAAATATAGAAGATTTTTTTTCAATTTGCTTTTCTCAGCTTTCTTTTATAATTAAATATTACTTGATTCAGTTTTATTATCTAAACTCCCTTTGTTGTTAAAATTGTAATTGGTACACTTATAGTTTGTTCTAACTTATTTCTCTACACCATTTCACAAATTTTAAATATTGTGTTAATAGGGGGATTCATGCAACCTGTGTTAAGTATGTTAAACGTTGTAAGTGTGGTAAAATCGAGAAACTCGTTTGACAGAAGTGCGCTATTTAGAGTCGATAGCACACTCGACTTTAACATGGTCTTTGGTCTGGTAAACCAGTGGTAACGTCGTAAAACTCTTGGGGAAGGTAATTTGAGGTTTTCAACTTGAATCAACAAAACAGGTTGTTTGTATAATTTTGTGTTTTTCCTGTACTTGTTTTATTTGAGATGGAAAATAATAATAATAATTTCAAATTGAAGAAAAGAATTCGGAAGGAATCGGGGAAACGATGGAGCAAGGAAAATAAACATTTTCTCCTATCTTTAATTTCCGGGAATCCGACGAAGTTAGAGATAATTCTTTTTTTTACTTTCTTGTTGACCCTCTATCTGGCAGTTGAATATTTCTATACTGGCAGGCACATTTTTACTACTGGAACACATTTTCATCTAAAAACCTATCTAAACCATTTTAGTAAAGTACCTACATTTATACATGTTCGTGTTCAGAAAAGTACAGAGAACATTTTTGTGTATTTGATTTTGTTTGCACAAATATGTTAGAAATATGTTGATTTTGTATGCAAAAAGGAACCAAAAAGAGGCCTAATCTTGTTATAAATATACAAAAATATAATATATACATTATTTAGTACGGTAAGTAGGGAAAAATCTCTTTCACAAACTAAAGAATATGGTTAAGAGGCATATTCTAAACTTTAGTGATTTAGCCTAGAACACGAAAACACAAAATATGTTTCCAAAAAATGCAGAAAATGAGGCCTAATTTTATCTAAAGTGTAATTCATAAATTATAAAGTGCGTAGGGTATTACAGTTACAGTCTAAAGAACTGTAAAAAGAGCGATGTAATCAAAATAATTTAATAAACTATATACCAAATCAATCTTTAGAATGTTCTGAGTACAGTAATATATAAAAATATAACAAGTAGGCCTAATTTCTATTTTCTAAAAAGAACCCCTATGAATGAACCCATTTCATATTAATTATGACAGTAATAAATTACTCGGGTGTATTAATATTCTTCAATTTATAATTTTTCAGGTAGGCCTAGTACAGTAATTTCTGGAAGTTCGGAGGGGACAATCCTGAACATATTTTTACTGTCAATTTTTTGTTATTAGAAATCCTTTTTTATAAAATAAATAAAAATATATCAAAATGGTGTTTTTATTTACAATCAAATTGAACAATTAAATGAGGAGGACTTTTCCTTTCTACTTGTCTTTGGTGTTTCGAACAATTAAAAGTTATTTGATCAAGCACACAAACTCACAAAACCCGAACAAGGATAACCTTACTTTAGCAAATAACACTTTAGCACATTTGCCCAAGGGGTCCTTCACTCAAAATTCAAATAGCAGTTTCGCATGGTAACACATTAAGCATTTACCACAGGTTGCATGAATCCCCCTAATAACTTTCACTTGGTTGCCTACTACTAAGATCAAGATAGGAACAACACCGATTCAGGTTCATCTTTGGAGTAGGCATACCTAATTGAATTGCACTTCCTCTTTATGTACCATACTATTTTGTTTTACTTATGGTTACATTTCTTGCTGTTGAATTTTTAATTATCTTAGTAAATTTCTTTTCAAATTAACAATTTAATTTATTGATTTAGACAATTAGGTATTTAAATTATTACAGTTTTTTCTTAACACTACTAACTTCTTTTAACTCGCAAAACGTTCAATTTAACAAACACTATTACAAGACTAATTTAATAAAATAAATTTTTTTTAAATCATAAAAAATCTATGAAAATAAACAGAATTATAAAAAATGTATTTGTGGAAAGGAAGAAACATCAATTTAAAATATTGTTACAGCTTACAAACAAAATACATAACATTTTCAGTCTCTGGCCATGTCAGAGTGAGCCCTGTTAGTCTGTCTCGAGTATTTTCACTTTCAGTGTGGAGAAACGCCTTGAGTTTCTATGATAATAAAATAAAAATTGCTCGACTTACTTTTTACGTTAAACCGATAACAATATTAAACCACTTTTTCAGGCCACAAGTAAAGAAATTAAAGTGAAAGTGCAGTGTGCAATCAAAGGCATAAATTATTATCTTTTTTCTTATCACGGCATAAGATAAGGAGTTCCTTGTTAGCATCCTGGGATCAGGATAGCTTGACCCCTGATTTTTGGTAATTGTTTACTATTAGGCTACTTTGTCAGAATCAAACCTTCGCATATTGAGATACAGTATGACCTGTCACATCCGGACCCTCCCATAACCGGACGTATCTCCAAACAAATTTTCGAATTTTGGTTGTGTGGCGGATGGGGTGGAAAAGTGAAAAGTTGCAGCTAGAATAATGTTTGCACGCCGAACCTAGTCTATTCTTAGCGGGCTGTGACCTTGAAACGTTATCTCTGATAAGTTATGTTGAACATCAAGATAAAACAAGTGAAACCAAAATGATGCTTTTAAGAAGATTTAGGGAGATGGCTTCCAAAAAACATATACAGTGTGTGAAGCAGCCGAAAATCAAAACTTTAAAAAAACTAATGTACTAGCCATTAGCGTTCCTGTACAGTACTGTAAGTAAATCTTAATTTATATTTTAATGTGCCGATCTGTAGGCCTACCGATAATTTTGTTAAAGCTAGTGTGTTTATAAGTACAGTACTGTACCTACTTACTTTAAATATACTTTAGATATTTAGTTGCTGTAGTTATTTTATTACTGTTCTGCTGTAATAACTAAAATTGTGTTTTTACAATGTAAACTGTTTTCTTTTAATTACCAATAGTCTACTGTTGTGTATAGAACGTCAATTTATTAGCCTAGGCCTATATAGCCTAGTATATTGTAGTACATTAAATACAAGTCCAAACCGCTTGAAACATCTAAAAATAGTATTCAACAATCATGGTTTTCATTGTTTTGGGCCCTTTGGCTATTTATAAATGACCTTGATTTATCCGGATTTTTCCATTTCCGGATCAGCCGGTCGCCACATAAGTCCGAATATGACAGGTTGTACTGTATGTTATAGGCTACATTTATATATTCCAACAATGAATTAACATAATTCAAGGCCCAGAAAAAGAAATACGAATGAGTAACTTAACTTTTTAATGTGTTACTTACCGCCAGCAATCCTTTTTTTGAAGTTTTTCTTTCAATACCGGTACATATATTTCACGACACATGTTTCGGAACTTAGTTCTTCCATCGTCGGGTGGTCCAAACACATTTAAAAATGTTTAACACAATTTATAAAAAACACACATATAACACAAACGACACACGCGCACAAATAAAGTTCAAACATGTTAGTAGGCTGACGCCGTATAGTGTACTGGTAACACATTAAAAAGTTATTTATATAAGCATATCCGGTGCTCTAGATTTCATATTGTAATGAGTAACTGACTTTAAAAGTAGTCATCTGATGAAGAACTAGTGTCACTTGTTGACGGTTCATCACACGCTACTTGAGATTATTTTCGTCAAAGTATTCTAACAATTAATTACAGTAACATGATTCAAGACACGGAAATCATTAATGATGATGAAAACTTATATTAAAAGTCGTCTAGATCAGTTTCTGTATCAGAGTACCTACTGGTGTTGGAAACATACTGTGACTAAAGACTTACTGTAACTAAAGACTGTAAGTTAGAACTTTAGGCTATTTGTTTTAATGCTTGCGTTTCTGTTATACACATAGACAATAATTAATAAACTTTGTAAACATATATAAGTTAGAATATTAATTATAGTCTATGTATAATGCAACCACAAAAAAAAAAAAAATAGCCTGAAGTTCTGACTTATAGTCTTTAGTCACAGTATGTTTCCAATTTGTAAAAATATACAAGTTAGTATACATTTATACGCTTTACGTACAAAAAATAATAACTTCAAACATTCATTTTTTATATTTATTTCTATATTTACAGTTAATCTTCGTCGTCTGCAAACATATCAGGAGATGGTCGTAACGTAAATGTAATCTTATAATCATTATGCCACTAATCTACTGAATTCAACATTCAATTAGTACAATATGGGTTGGCAGCACTAGGCCTAGGCCTACATTTCCTAAAAAAAAGGTCGTCGTCGTCTGCAAACATATCAGCCTAGGGTCGAATAGTAAATTTACGCCAAATTATGTATAAAACATGATTTATCTTATCTATTTTTTAAACCAATAAAAAATAAATATCTATTTATTTTAAACCGATATTTTTTTAAACCTAGCATATTTTTTTAAACCGATAGCTGCACGAAGAGCTAAAATCATCTTATCATTCTGGAAATTTAACTAGGGTTAACATAATAAGTTGGTAGCATTTCTTACTTCAGTTGATGCTATTTAAACAAGTAGTGGTATTCTAAAAATGACTGAACATAGTCACAGATGACTCATATTAGCAATAAATAGGCTAAGTAGCCTACTCAGTTATTTAGTCACACTTTTCAAACATGTTGACATTTGTATCCTTCTCAAATAATCCAAAACATACAATTTCTAGACAGATGTGAAAACTTAAGCAGTTTATATGAGAAACATAATTGTGTTCAGTTTAAAACAGTAATTTACTTTGTCTGAAGGCCTACTTTTGTACTGATGCTAGTACCATATTAAATATAGGTATGCTTTATTCAAACTTCATGTCTTTTTTTAAATTTAAGAAGCGTTTGAAATGAAAATATACAGTAGGTCCTTTATAATGATGAAAAGAATACATGTTACTAACAAATAATAGAGCGCTGAACAACCTAGTACTAATGAAAAGTGTTTACACACAACTTAGGCAATAGCCTACCTCCAAAGTAAGGCACACCTAACACATATTGTCTATTTACCTAGCAAAAGTAGTTTTACTTCTCTTGCTGCTCTCTCGCCATCAGCTCTCAAATCTTTATCTATCTTTTTTGATCTTGCAGCCGCTTCTTTTTCACCAGAAGAAATCGCACAACCCATTTTAAAAGTTTGGCACTTGTTGCGTCTTCATCCAATTCAACAGCTCCACCCACAGCCGAGCCGGTTATATACCTAAATCATTCGTTAATTCAAAGCAGTCAAAGTAGAGCAGGATTTTCCTGCAATAGATTGAGCAGTCATATGTTCACAAAGTCTAATTTGCCAAACATTTAAGAGTGCTTTCTTATTTTATTACTTTTTAATGCAACTATAAGTAACCACAGAGGTAAAAATAAACAAATAGATGGAATATTATACATTCAGTAATGCAAAAAAGATGGTGCCACCAATTAAGCCCCAAAATAGTAAAGCTAAAACCATTGCTTTATCTAAGGTATCTATCTAATTTAATAGTATAATTAATTAATATACAGTTTATAATTTGGGTTACTAATTAAATATTTTCTAAACAGTCTGGTTTACATCTAAATAATTAATTACCGGTACAATGTTAAATAGATAATTGTAGGTAGGTAATTGTTTGACTTCAAAGGTGATAAAACATATAATTACGGTACCGGTAATTCAAAGGTTGGAAAAATAATATGCAGATTTTCATTAGTAAACTTTTCAAATTTCCAACGTTGAATTTATTGCTATTTACCACCAATTTTCAGGAAATAAATAGTTACACTTAAATGTATATTTTGAATAGTACCTATAGAATAATATAATGTTCGATTTCAAAGGAGTTAAATCCATTATTGTATTTGTAGCCATTGGAGTTAAATCGTTTATACGTGAGAAAAAAATGTAGTATTCAAAAATTGCAAACAATTTAACCTTAAATTCCATTAGATTATGAGAAATAATATCAGGAAATAGAAAGTTACACTTAAATTAGTATTGCAAATATTTACATTTTTATTTGAATTTTCACTCACACGCATGCATACATACACATGCACCCCCCCCACACACCCACACACATACCGTACATACTCACCCCTTCAATCCCAGCAGTTTCATCTAAAAATACTTGTGCTTTCAAATCCTAGTATAGGCAGGAGTCTCACTATCTGAAAATGGCAGCGACAGAATCATCATAGTTTTTAAACTTTAATTTTTCATGTAAAGATCATTACAAAATGTTTTATTACTTGATAGCTGGTACAATAATTAGAGCCTGCTTTTGTAGGTTGTTGTTTGATATACTTAACTATCCTCTCCAATAGTCAGTGCTTCATTTGAGCTACTGGTTTTATTATTGATAACTGCACAATATTTAGAGTCTGCTTTAGTAGGGTGTTGATAGATTAACTTAAATATCCTCTCCTATAGTCAGTGCTTCAATTGAGCTACTGGTTTTATTACTTGATAGCTGCTACAATA
>JAGFPH010000372.1:160471-181786 GCA_018207615.1 Philaenus spumarius
GTACTTCCACTGAAATTTGCTCATAAAATGGTACAAACTCTTAGGTAAGTTCTTGTACTTCCATTGAAATTGGCTCATAAAATGGTATAAAGTCTTTAGGTACGTTCTTGTACTTCCCCTGAAATTTGCTCATAATATAGTGGCCTACATACTCTTCACGTATGTATTTACACATATCCAACAAGTGCTTTTACTTCGCAGCCTTTTGATTGTCAATGCTTAATAGGCGTAGATACAACGTTCTTCTACTTACCATTTCAGGTGGCAATTTCCAGGGACTTGCTTCTTCCTCTTCGAAATGTATGGGTTGCCAGCATTACTGAACATCTTACGATGTCAGTCCTTCCATTATGTAACCTTAATTTCCCATTTCCCCCATTATTTATATGTTTTTGATCGCCCAGTCAAGAAACTCTACCTACAGCTGTCGACATCGTGCTAGATACAACGTTGTACTGCGCTCGTAGGCCAGTTTCCCGCTATTTAGAACAGCTGTTCAGGGCTGCCAACATTATTGTTCTTCCAAATGAAATTTACCACGCGATGCAGAAGGCTAATTACGACGTTGTTCTGCTACAAACTCATTTTTGAAAAATTGTTAGTTACAACGTTGTATAGCAGTGCCGTTCAATTATAGAAAATACTTTTTTTTTCATTTGGAAAATACTAACTCTGAAAGAAATATATACAACGATACTGGCTCATGGAAAAATAAGAATAAAGTTATAAAATGAGTTGAAAATATTAAAAAATTTGATTTTTACTGACATCAAAATTAGTAATTAATGTCTGTTCTAATTGGTGAAAAAAGCAGAACAGAAATGTATTTATAATGAAGGAACTGCAACCAAACTTGTAATGTAAGTTTTACGAGAATAAATCAAATAGAAACATGAGTGAAGTACTTCATGTAAAAAGAGGGCTTTCATGTGAAAAGTGAAAAATAACTTTGGTTTGCTGCTTGGGTTAGTCGTAGATATAAAAATATGGTACCCATAGCAATGAAGGTACTGTAGCTATGGATACTTAATGAGCCTAAAATAAATTTCTAGGCAGCAGCTCCACAAAATGATTTCTCTTGGTGTCACATGGGAGTCCTACTTTTTCATGAAATACTATACTCTTGACACACAGCCAACATTTATATTTCTCCATATTTTGAAATAACAGCTAACCTAGTTATATCACTTAGTACATGGGCTGTACGGTACAGAGCATATGCCTTGCACGGGAATTTCGAAGCATGTTTTTTCCAAAATGTTTGTTGTACGTAAAATATAAATGAAACCTTTATTGCCGCAAATTTGATTATCTTTTATTTTGATAATAACTTCAACTGGCCTCTGAGTAATAGAAAGTGAGATTTTCTGGAAAAACCAAATTTTTCTAGGTTTAACATGAAATATTTATTAATACTGGCACGATCTCATTTTCGGTGTTTATTTCATATGTTGTTTGGTGTATAATTGTCAAAATAAAGCGAAAATAATAATAGTGAATTGTCATTACATTTTTGTGATTCCTTGTTTGATTTATTTGATGAGTGTCTGTTTCAGTGCAGAGTGTGTTAAGTGTGTTATGGAGCAAGTCATTTAAAGAAGGTTGTGTAAGAGCACATGATTAATGACAGTGGCAGGTTTTATATTAATATTTGATACAATATTAGGTATATTAGTATTGTTTTGTTTTTGCCTTATGGACTGGTTGTATGTAAATGTAAAAGTAAATACCTTTCTTTTCTTGTATATTCCGCTCACAGTCTTATAGTTTATTTACACATTGGTGACGATCGTTTCGCCTATCTATTCAGGCATTTTCAAACCAATAACTTTTATTGTATTTATCTAAATGAGCGTCAGTTTTTTTTAAATAACAAACATTAAACAACACATAAACACATATTACAACACTTATGACATATATACAACACTTAAAACTTCGCATATTGTCACTATTTCATTAAAATGTATTGAGAAAATCACGCAACATGTTCACCTATTCATTATTTGGTCTGTACTGATAGATCTTGTGATGCGGGATTCGTGCTTTCTTCCTGAAGGGGTTGTATATTTGGAACTCCTCTAAGACATTCATGATTGGCCCCTTGGAACATTTATGTAAAATTTGTAAATTATTTTGTATATTAGAATAACTGCGCTCTGTTTCTAAAAGGTGCTCTGCAAACTTTGATTTAACTGTGTTAAGGTTTCTTTTCGATATGTGTTCCTTAAATCTAGTTTTAAACGATCTTCCTGTTTGGCCGATATATAGTTTAGGGCAACCATCACAAATCATTTTATAAATCTCACTTGAATTGAAAGGGCATTTTATTTCACTTTTAGGTAATATTGCTTTGTCCAAGTTATTTGTTTTGAAAGCCAATGTATATCATTTTTTTTTTAATTCTACTTGCAAAATTTTCCAATATTCTGTGGTATTCCATGCTTATATCTTAATAAGATATTTAATATCTTCTTTTTTAGGTAATTTGCAAGTTTTATTTTACGTTTTAATATTTTGTCTATGATATTGTGGTTATATTCGTTTGAGACTGCAATTTGTTTTATAGTTTTAATTTCATGATCGAAATCTGATGGTTTCGTGGGAATAGTAAGTGCTCTATGTATGAAGTTGGTGTAGGCTGCCATTTTGTGGATGTGTGGATGATTAGACGATTCATGTATGGTATGGTCGGTTTGTGTCGGCTTTCTGTAAACTTTAAATTAGAATTTGGTGTTGTTTCTAGTTATGGTCAAATCCAGAAAATTTATAGTTTTATTTGTTTCTATTTCACCTGTAAACTTAAGTGATGGGTGTAATCCATTCAAATAATTCCTAAGCATATCCACCTGTCTTATACTTCATAAGAATGAACAAATTGTGTCATCGATATATCTATTGTAAAGGCGTATGTATTTATGGAATGGATTTGAAGAGTCCATTATGTGTTTAGTTTCTACGTGGTTGAGAAATATTTCTGCCATTATACTGGAAAGTGGGGAACCCATTGCTAGTCCTTTATTTTGTACATAATAGTTATTGTAAAATTCAAATTAATTTTGGTGCAAACATGTTGTAAGAAGCAACATGAGTTCATCCAGCTTATCGATTTCCATGGTTTTGTTGTCTATAATATTATCTCTTATGATATCTATTGTTTCTTTTATTGGGACATTGGTGTACAGGTTTTCTATGTCAAATGACACAAGTATGTTATTTTTATTTAGTTCCACACATTTTAGTTTATCAATCAGGTCCTCCATACTATTTTTCAAAGAATTGAATAAATACCCACCACCCATCCTTTTAATGTTGTCAGAAGTGTTTTTTCTGCAACTATAGAAAGGTGAAGAATGTTAGTATTGGTAATTGATGTTAACTATTCTGCAACTATACAAAGGTGAATAATGTTAGTATTGGTAATTATTGGTGTTTACTATTCTGCAACTATACAAAGGTGAAGAATGTTAGTATTGGTAATTGATGTTAACTATACAAAGGTGAAGAATGTTAGTATTGGTAATTGATGTTAACTATTACAACATTATTTTAGACATAATTCTAAGTTTTACATTGGTGCATTGATGAGAACAAAAAGGCGTGGGCAAGTTTTTTGAGATTCAGGCAATCTTGTAGTCTGTAGTTTAGGAAGATTCAGAACAAAATGATGGTTTTTATTTTTGCTTCAATGGTTTTTGCAAACTAACACAATGCTGTGTAAATTTTCTATTTAGATCTGTTTTATTTTAAAACTTTTGTTGTTAATAATTTCAGTAATATGTCCTTACTAATATTGAATTATTGTACGGACTGAGTTTCTTTATTAATCCTTTTTGACAAATATTAAATTTATATAAGGCAGGTCACTTAAATGATCACTTAAAAGTACAATTCATACTTGGACTATTTATAAATGTTAAAGATAAAATAAATTTATTGTTTGTTAACATATTAACAGCTAACAGTTAACATATTAACGCATGTTCAACATATTTTAGTTTTCAATCATAGAATGATTTTATTTACTATACTTTCAGCTTTAATAGTTCATTTTAGAACTTGTCAGTGAAAGAATTATATCGATAACGTTGACATGCAATGGTTTAGCCGATGGTAGTCGGTGCGGACATTTTACTGCTGTCACATAAGTGCGTCAACAATTCTGGAAAGGTTAACTGCCAAGGGCCGTTTTAATCAGCTTTTAGAAGTATTCTAAATACTGCCATGGGCCGATCTAGTCGGCTACGGTGTTCTTTACGAATAGGCCTACCTCCATGGCCCGATACGATCGGCTCATGATATATTCCGTTGCTGTATATATTATTCTTTACGTAATATTACCTATTCTTATACCTACCAAATAAAAGCCAACAAAATATATATATTCTTGATTTGTATAATTTCTTGCAATATGTGGTGTAATTTTTCTAAGAAAAAGACTTCTTATTTAATTTATCTTACTAGTTATTACAAATATGGAATTTATAATGGCCTATCAATAGTAGATTTCACATTTTCACCCTTAAAATGTTAAACAATCAACCTAAATAGCTTAAATAGTTTTTCAATATGAATTAACAAGTGTCTTTTGTTTTGTGTTATAGCCTATAATATGTTTTTGCAAGTTAAAACATAACTTTGTATTCTTAGATTTAAATTGTTCTTGATTTGTATAATTTGTTGCAATAAATGGTGTAATTTTTCTAAGAAAATTGTTTCTTATTTAATTTATCATATTAGTAATTACAAATATGGAATTTTACTATCAAGGCCTAACAATATCAGACTTCACATTTCACTCTTAAAATGCTAAAAAAATCAACCAGTATATGTTGACAAATAAAAATTTATAAATTTATCAAATGTTTATATTTTTTTATGAAAATTTTAGGATTTATTCTCAATACATTAATAAAAAATAAAATGTACTGCTCAGAACAAAAATTTTTTTTCTAATACTTGTGATAATTTAAAATTATTTTTTTAAATAAATTAAATTTTTTTAAAATATTAGTTCAATTATAAACACTATAAAAATTCACTTTTTTCATAAACTTGTGTGTAGTCCATTTATTTCTGAAAAAAACAACATGAAAATCATGTTTCTATCTTTGATATTAGCAAAGGTATGATTGTTTTCATGTAGTAGTGTCAAAACAGTCGTAACTGCCTTGGCGATATTGCGTAGTACCGTGCAGCGATAGCCTGGTGCCTGAGCAACGCCTCGTGCTGATAACCTCGGCAGTATTCGACGCGGCCTAGCGAAATGGCATGGCAGTCAAAGTGTTAAATATACATAAAGTGACAATAGGGTTCTTCTAGATAACCGTTGCAACCAGTTCCAACAAATGCAGTACCTACGTAAGGTGTATAAGGCTCATGAAAATAATGAACGATATGAAAAATCACATTTAAAATGTGTTTTAAAAAACATTTCTTCTATGAGAAAATGAGGGAGTGGGGGATTTACACTGCTATGAAAAATAATTTTCAAGTTACTGTAAGATGAAAAAATTTATAGCAATAGTATTACGACTAAATTATAATTGAGTAAAATGTACTAACTTTATCTAGAGTTGTTTCGCTCGATGAGTTGTCTTGGCGTATCACTTGGAGGACAGCAGAGTCACCAGCTCCAAAAGCTGCGTACCAAAATGAAAAACAAAGAGACGATTCCTCATGTGAGGGGATTCCAGGAGATACTAAACGTACCATGTTACTACCCAATATTTGGTTATAGAGATCGTAGTATATGTACCCATCTGAAACAGGATGAAAGAGTTATAGCTTTTATTTCACTCGCTCTGGTTCAGTATCAAAAGTTAAAAATTATTTTATTTGATTATTAGAGTTAAGTACATTTTTGTTGTAAATTGTTGTTTTCCAAACTTTTCATCTGGGCGCTTTTAATATTTTTAATAACATTAGTTTCCTATGAAAATATAGTACTAAAGATTGTTCACATCAGATTCTTGTATTTATTTAAGCAACCAATTTATTCAGATTTAAGGTGGCTTATGGAAACCAGATTTTTTTTATTTTTATTGCAGTACTTTACCTCTCTTTTATGAACTACAATGTGAAATAAACAGGTTTAGTTTAATTTCCAAGCTTCAAATTATTTGTGATTACTTAGACATTCCCAAATTCCTATTTTCTTTTGTAAATATTGAAAAATAATGAAAAAGTACCATCTGTGTAACAACCACAACTGAATAAAATAATTAGAGACTGTAATATTAATTAATTACAGTAGAGTCCCGATATTTCGAGTTGAATGGGACCGAGAGTACCTCGGATTGTGAAAAACTCGAATTACACGGAATATGTACAGGTAAAGATAAAACTGCTATTTATAGTCCTCGTAGGATATCTCAGAAAAATAAAGTTTTATTAAATATACACTATTTTGTATTGAACACTGAGGTAAAATAGTATATTTCACAACTAGTAGGAAAAGCGTGATTTTTCAGATGCGAGTCGTATTTAAATTGCGAGTCGTAGACGAGCAATTTAAAGAGAACGAGCATCTGAAAAGAACATTTTCCCAAGAGTTTTAAACACTATTTTTCACGATACTACAGCAAAAAATTATTTGATACAAGAGCAAAAAATATGATTATTAACATTTATTTTATTTTTCTTCTTACTGACTCAACAGGGTCTTCTTTCCCCGCTAATTTTTCCAAGCTCGTTCCCTTGGCAGTGGTTTTGCTAAATAGAAAATAGGGACAGCGGGAATCTCGTTAATCCATTCATGCGCGTCTGTTTTAAACAGATGGACATTATTTCAATATTGTATTGCTGTAATCAGCTGATTTATCCTCACTAGTGAGAATATAATTTATCCTCACTAGTGCGGATATGACGAACTTTACCTGGCAATATACGCAATAGAAAAGCAACTGATATTCCAGTAGTATCTTGAAAAAGTAATTTTACACACAGTAAAAAATAGAAACTTACTTATTAAAAAAATCATAAATAGTTTTCTGTTTAACTACACTGCAACGTTTACGAGCTGCGATATCACACCAGGGGGATACGACAGTGCCGGGAAAAGTTTGTTCGATGCTACTTTTGTATATACAGTAGAACTTGGATAATTCGAACGTTTTTAATTCGAAATTACCGTTAATTCGAAGTTTCGGTTCGGTCCCTTGAACTCCCTTGAATGTAAAACAATTATAGATGATTCGAAGTCAACTTATTTAATTCGAAGTTTTTTTTCAACACTAAAAATAAAGTCTTGTGCTGTGAAAGGGATTGCAAAATAGGTGAAATAGGTCACTGTCTGGTAGGAAGGGGGCTGGACATAGGGGGCAGGACTTACGTGTTTGTACACGTATTGTAATTCTAGACACGGTACTGGTTTCCAAGAATTTTGCCTTCTCTAGGTACCGATACTGTAGTTTGTCTTTGATGCTCTGCCCAATCTCGTCTGTTGTTAATTCTCGACAAAACCTTTTGTTAACAGAACAGAACAATCATATTGTTTATTGACACTTGTACTGCGCATTACTCTATCCCACTTATATGAACAACGTTACGGTTATTTTTTCCCCCCCGAACATGACTTTAGTTGTACAGCCAATGGATCAGGGCATTATAAAAAAATGTTAAGCATTTGTACCGGCGACTTATTGTACAAACGCTCTTAACAGATACATTGGAAAACAAAAATTTAAAGATCGGTTTCCTTCAAACAGGAAGAATGTGTCACAATGCATGGTCACATTCAATGCTATTTGTGGCTCGAATTACACGGAACCTCGTATTATCGAGACTCGAATTACCGGGACTCTACTGTATTACCTTTGTTTGGCCGTGATGTCTTGCCATAATTTTTAAGACAACATGTTTCGGAGACATAACTCCATTATCAGATCAATATCACTCCGAAGAGATTGCCGCACATTAAAATAAATATATTTTACACATAACACTCATACACGAAGTTAAAATTAAACGCACGTATTACGGATAGGTCCGGACACTAACATGAAGGGTATAGTACTGCTGAGATTATACAAAAAGACCTACTGATTGTTATCTTGACTTATCTTCTTTAAATGATCGATGGCCGTGTCATACAAATGGTGGGAGTGGAACGAAAGTTGTTCTTGATTAATTGATTTTCTTAACTAATCCAATCAACACATCTGCACTAAACACATGCAGGCTTTATCACTATCACTTACAGTACATAGTGAACCTAGTACGTTATATCCAAATGTATCTGACTCTACAATATTGTAAAAGCCACCCACTCGCACTATAAAAGAGAATCAAGAGAGCCATACAAGGTAAGATTATTATTATTATTATTATTATTTCAGCAACTTCCAATAATAATAAATAATAAATACTGTTATCAGCAACTTCCAATCCTCTTAACCTCTCTTCGTTTAATCAACAAGGATACCTCTTACGGTTGGAAGAGTGTTATTTATGTAATTACATTTATACATTAAATACAGATATACCAGAGAATAAGAGGTGGATGTATCCTTACCTGGGGCGCCAAAAGTTTTGTCCGGTAAGTTGGCAGGCCTACGTGTCACAGTAGCCAGCCTCCATGATGACGTTAGTTTATCCGTCCCATTACTCCAGCCGCACATGTCTCTTTCAAAGCGGCATTCACCAACACGTACAGCAGCACTTGCAGGCATTGCTAGCAAAACAATTGAAATTTAAGAAAACCGCAAGCATAATCTGAATATTAAATTCAAATAGAAGGGTTTAGATTTACTACAACATTATTCTGTTCTACAAATTATACGTTTACTATGGGTGTGATTTATTTCATAAATATTTGTATTTTTCGATACAACTTACATATTAACACTTTGAACCCTGGACCCTTAACGCATTGTCGTGCGTAGCTACCTGGGGGTTTTGGTAGAATTAAAAAAAATTATGTTACTTACCTTATTTAAAAGTATAACATATTATATACCATTTTAAAGGCAAAAGAATAAGCTTTAAGTAAATGTAAATACTTCAAAGGTTTATTAAAAATACAAAATGGTAACAAATTATGAAAAATGATGAAAAATTGTTAAAAAAAATAGCTACATAGTCCTTTAGTTTACAACAAACACTTTATTTACACTTTACAAACACTTATGAACTATAAACTTTGCATCAATAAAATACCATTAATAAATAAAAAAAACTTACAAAACAATCAGAACTAATGGAAAACACATTGTCATTGAGTTACATCGCTAAGCAGACAAACGTCGATTGCAGAATGCACACAGCTGATCAGACACCATCTGATATTTATATAATATTTTTGTTGGCCAGTGTTAGAAAAATTCCAAAGGTCAAAGACATACGAACTAAAACAACTAATAAACATGATGAGAATGCCTAAACCCAAATATATGCCGACTAAGCTGAGTTATAGAATTAAATAGAGTGACCCGAGGTATACTCGGGCTTCGGTAGCTGGCGCCGCGAACTTTACCCGACCTATACTCGGGCTCAGGGTTCAAAGTGTTAAATTTTGAAGCAGTAAACATTTTAAGTTGCGAAATAAATTTAATTACTACATTACTTTGTTATTCTTATTTTAAAACCAAGCACAATTATTTGAATTATGTCTTTGAATAGTGGATTTAGACCTGATGGATAAAATTAGCTACTCTAAAGGGATAACAAAATTGTGCTAAGAACTAATATTTATGTTTTAAAGAGGTAAATGTTATTAGGTGGTAGTTGTTGCACCTTTTTTAATCGCATTAAATCTTTAGCTCTTTTCCTCTATAGTAAAATTGTTTTTTATTACCACTCTATTTTCTGATTAAACATGCCATTTCAAATTTTAAAATATAAACAAACTCGTGAGTGTAATTTTTGTTGTTAGCTTTGTTATTTTTTAGCATCGTAATTTAATTTAAATAGTCTATTTTTTATCTGGATATTTCCCTGAAATTATATTTTTAATTATACACATTTTTACAAACAGAACTATTTGTTATACAGGGGTGGCAAAAAGTCCCGGAACAACCCAATATCTTTTTCCAGGTTCCACTTACACAATTGAAACTTTGCAAATTGTTTATGGGTATAAAAAACTACTTTTTTAGAATATGGCTGATTTTTCACCTCCTCTGGGGGACGGCCCGTCAGGAGTCGGTGAAAAATCTTAAATGTAAGCATGGGTTGTATGCATATCATTTTAAAGGTATTGATGAGATTTGAATAATTTGATTCAGCCCAGAGGAGATGAAAAATCAACTGTAGCATAAACAAGTAGTTCTTTATACCCGTAAACAATTTGCAGAGTTGAACGTGTAATACATGGAACATGTAAAAATAAATTAAACTTAGAATAAGGCTCATTTAACATGCAGCATATCAAAACTTTGAACAGCCATAACTTTTTTCAGGATCATCCATTTTTCATTTGTATTATGTCGTTGTGTTTGTCTCATCAAGACCTTTAAAATGATATGCATAACAACCCATGCTTACATTTAAGATTTTTCACCGACTCCTGACGGGCCGTCCCCCAGAGGAGGTGAAAAATCAGCCATATTCTAAAAAAGTAGTTTTTTATACCCATAAACAATTTGCAAAGTTTAAATTGTGTAAGTGGAACCTGGAAAAAGATATTGGGTTGTTCCGGGACTTTTTGCCACCCCTGTATAAGCAAAAGTAAGGAGAATTTTAATATGTGTTTGTAATTGAAATTATCTTAACACTACACAACAATGAAACTCTGGACCACATTAGCAGTTGCACTTAAATGTGTGGTTGCAGAGCCGGAACTAGGGAGGGCGCCGGCTTGGAGTGGGCACGTGAGCACCGGTAAAAGCGAAGAAATAGTACAAATTATTTTGTATATGTAAAAGTTAAAATGTGTCTAATTATAAAGCATTATTTCAGTTATTTGTGCGATTTGGTTTTTAACGTCCGCACTTGACTTATCCGAACTGGACTACGATATTGAAGATTTTTCTAACTTTACCAGTTGCAGTTGCTCCAGCCGAAAGAAGCTTCAGTAAATTGAAGATTGAGCACAATGGAACAAGAAAGACTCTCTAATTGAGCATAATTTCTACCGAGCACCAGAGAACATCATCTATTTCTTTTGATGAAATTATTGATACCTTTTGCTGCCCAAAAAGCTCGAAAAATGACAATTTGATTTATTTAGATTCAAGAATGATTAAGGACTGTTAGTAAATTTAGTACTCAAAACTCGTGGTAAAAATCTAATTTGTTTTCAATGTTTTCCCAACTGAAATAGTAAAGTACTACATGAATACCAATTATTTATAACCAAAAGATATAAACTTGAATGATTTGAAGTTTAACTGAATGTCTCATTTCTTAATGTGTTACCCACTTCTGTAATTTCAGATTTAACAAATGAAGAAAAAACTTTTTACTTTTTAGATTCCGTTAAAAATTATTATAAAAAATACAATAGAGATGAAATTTCACAACTGAGTTTCGCTTATCTGCTATCAACACTATAGGGTGTTGTGTGTTGATGAGTAAAACTACGTATCTGTAATTAATAGCATTGACTTAAGTACAGGAGTGAGTATGGTGGGGAGCGGGAGGAGGGGAGCAGAAATATATCCTTGCCTCAGGTGAAAGCAGGGCTACATCTGGCCCTGGTTGTATGCCTGCAATTTAATCAACAATTTCTCTACAAAATATATAATATTGTAAGTATAAATGTTTTAACTAAACAAAAATAATTCTGAACTCATGGGTATTGAGATATTGATCAACAAAAATTGTAAAAGAGGCATCACTGTCTTCCTCATTCTAAAATTTATACTCATATGGCTGCCATAAGGACAATAATCTACCCACAAATTACCCACTTTATCAAAAAATACTGTAAGGGTAGCATCACCACTATCATCACTGTAAACAGAGCTTATTCGTGAATTCTTATTATCACTCCGATCATTACCCTTGTGAAGCCTCTTCGGATGTAGCAAAAATAGTTCAGAACACCTACAAAAAATAATTCTTAGCAAGGATTAAACTTGGATAAGTTTATGCAGAAGTTAAATAATATTTAATAATTATTATTAAAAGTCTGCTAGTAACTTATTGTTGACTGTTGAGTCAAGTGTTGCCAACTGAGAGGGATGAAGAACATGCATATCTTCTAGTTAGGTTAGGTTCGGTTAGGCTGATAGCCGATCTCGGGAGTTGTAAGGGTTAAAGTAATTACATTTATGTTGTAAACTATAACTTACTTGAACACAAGCCACCAAAAAATGTAATGTCATCAATTGCAATGAATCCATTAGCTCTACTTGATCCCCATATTCCTTCTATAATTATCTGAAAATGTAAAAAATTCTGAAAACACTGATAATTTTATACTCAAGATAGTTGAATATAATGGTATTACAATAAAGGTTTTTCCCATAAAATACAACAAATAAACAACATACAGTAGTGTCATCAGACATAGGTTGAAAGTTTCACATCTTATGTTACATAAATTGCTTAACAAATGTTATTAGGAAGCGTGTGACTTCAAAATTATTAAAATTTATTTTACTGTTGTTATTTTAGTAGTCTTGTCTTATCTTTTTAATTCATAAGTTCTTGGTGTTTTAACTTCATGGGTGAAGTGGGACAAGCAAGGCATTTCCACACTGCTTTTTAGGAAAATTAAATATTTATTTGAAAATTTAAATTTTTTATTTCGTTCGCTAGCAAATTTACTTATTGGTTGTATTTAATAAAAGTCAAAAAAATTGTCTTTGCATACGTACTGAAAAAGGGCAGCTATTAGTCAAACGTGGAGGGGGAGCAGGTAGGCCTGAAATTAATTTGGCCTTCCCTCAGAGATATCTTACTGTGGTCTGTCGGCAATCTATGATTCTACTACCTCCATGGCAGCCAGAGTCTATCGTGTTGTAACTTGAAAGTTGAAATCAGCTGACAGTTTAAGTTTGTGTATGCTGCAGTTCTTTAATTGAGATTTTCAAATAAGCAAATAGATTGTTGGTTTAAGTGGCATACAATTTTTTTTTAAAGTTACTCTTTATATTTAACTGGTTATTACTTTATTACCATGGTATCAAAGAAAATACAAAAAACATTAATGCCGTTTTTTAGTCAACATAAAAGTGAGACATGCACTTCGAAACCAGACTCTAATTTGAGAAAGTGGTGCGCCAACTAGAACAAGACTGTCTATTCCACATGTTTCAGCCCTGATTTTCATCACTAAATGGACCAAGCATTTGAAACTTGAATCCTGAGCCAAATGATAAAACATGGCTACGAAGCATAGAACTGCAGACGATACAAGAACCCGACTGATAACACTAATGTAGTAGATGAAAACAAGTTTGCTCAGTTCTTATAAACATGATTGTTTTTAAATTTCAGTAATACGTACATAGTTTATAAAAAAATACAAATTTCATTCTAATGAATACTAACTAATAAATAAGAGGACTCTATCCACAAACTCTGCCTTTGGTGAACATCTTATCGATAAGGATCATAAATACACTGATATCCACAATAACATGGACATATTACACTTTTGTAATAAAGGTGTAAAAATGGATCCTTTCAATTTCCTTAATGACAAACTCTCTTTTAAATCGAATTTAATTAAGGACAGCCAACATTGATGAACAAACATCGTATCTTACCACCACGACAGATAACAGAGAGGGGAGGGAATCTCAATGACAACTAATTAGTTCCGCAGTCTAGATTCACCCGTTACCGGTACCGCACACGATATTTCGGCCAAAGTAACATGTACTATTATAAATGTTTGTGTTTTTAATTGTTTTAACTTATGTGACTACCTCGATTGAGTGATTTGACTGTTTTTGTATGGCCTGAAGATGGAATCATAGTGGTTTCGAAACCGCGGTAGCCTTTACAAGGTGAATAAATAGACCACGAGACGGTGTACTATAAGTATAAATTTCTTATATATAAGCATGTGGTCCGGTGGCTATAGTACATTAATGAAACATTGTTTTAATATCTAGAAATGTTTTGGAAAAAACTTCAAAATTGTTTCATTTCCTTGTTTTTGCATTGAGCCTAAAATGGTGTTTCAGGCCTTTGAATTTACAAAAATTATTTGGGGAAGCACACCAGCATGATCCTCAAAGTCTATTTCCGGAAGCTTGGGAGAGTTCCTGCACTGGTCAATTTACGATTACACCCCTGGAGTACATTCCTTTACATGGTAGACGTTTGTGAAACTAAATTTTCATATTTATAACTTATTTAAAATATTTTAAACTTATTTATATATGTTTATATTTTTAAATTCCCTTTTCTCAAAATACATATGCAATGCAGGGAAAATATAAACAAAAGATGGAAGTAAATAAATAACAAATATACTATTTACCACGTCTAATTTTCTTAACTTAATTTTACACCTAACAACTGACACATACATATTCATTTCTGTAGGTAAGAATAAAGAGTGTCAAGTTATTCTGGCCAGACTGAACATTTTACTTGAGTTAGATTTTTCAGATAAGAGACAAATCTGCTTAGAATCTGTCATACATTCAACAGAGTTGTTATACTTTTATAAAATGTAAACATTTTATATTTGGGAAAACAGTTTATTAAAAAAAAAATATACTAAATACTATTATCTATTTTAACAGTATTATCTATTTAATAATCTCTGAGTGACTAAATGAAATTAGTTTTACTTAATGTAATGTTAAAATTTTTGTATGTATTTAGTTGAAGTTATCATTATTTTCAGGGAATTGGAATGGTACATTACTTACAAAAATCTCTCATCCTCACTCTCTTTTCTGTAATTTCATTTGTTTATTGTATAATAAGTAGCAGAAAACCAAAAGCTACGCCTCTCACACCCTCATTGGTATCATATTAATTAAAAAATATATAAAGTTTGAAATACTATATCAAAAAATGAAAGTAATTATTTGAATGTATACCATGTCATTTGAATTTTGCACAAGAGCCTGAGCATATTGCCATTCAGGACCTTGATGGTTATACAATCTCCAGATTGGTTTCATTTCAGAACTGCTTTCTTTATCAACAGTCTTTGTATAAATAGAAAGGGCGCCCAAACTAGGTCCTATCTGATCTATGAAGGGTTCGTTCATAATGAACCTGCAACAAAGAAAAAATAGCATTACAGAACTACACTAATGGCCAATGTAAGTTGTGTTTTATTATCATTACTTAAAATAAGAACATTTGAATTTCAATTAATTTAACATTATTATTGTCAACTTTAAGGTTATTTCATTAAATTGTCTTAAAAAATAGAAAATTTGTCATAAATTGTTTAACGTTTTGACGAGTGTCCTCATATACATGCCAGCCAGTGGCGGCTGGTGAATTATTACCTTGGGGGTTCAAATCTACCGGGGAGGGGGGTCCTGCAAATTTGTTTTTAGTACTAAACATAAGAATTTCTACTTTTAGGCCTGTTTTTACTTAAATTTGGTTGTTTTAAGACATCTCTGAAACGCGTGCAATGAGATAAAATCGGGTTACAGTTTGCATGATAGATTGGAATATAGATATTAATTATAAATGGAAAATTGAGAACAATATTGTCTTACATAGAAGCCTATACTTTATTAATTAGTTTATTTAAGTTTTTAGTTGATAAAGTGACTCATAAATAATGAAGTGACACAAATACCAGTGTACTTTAATAGCACACTTTTCTCCAAGAGGTAAAGAAGAAAAGTTACCCTTAGCAAAGGTGTAACGCTGTTCATAACAACACTGAACTGCAATAATATTATTTAATAATATGTCCACACTAACACAGACTTAATCCATGAACTTCATAGAATGCACAACTGACATAACCTATAAATCAAAGAAGTAAACAAACACCAACTACGTAAAGGAAAAAATAGGCGTAAGGTTTTTTTTTACAAAACACTGTTGTGAACTGCAGCTTCGGCTATCTTCGGAAGGAGTCGGGAGTCGCTGCATTTAGATTGCAGCGAAAAACAACGTTGAAACTGCTATTCCCCCACCGTTCCCCTGCACCCCCTCGCCTAGGCCAGGAGGTTCGTTCTTTGAATTGAACCAAGATGCTGAAAACGACGTAGGAGAGCTGCGCGTTGTTACTCTACGTCGTATTTTAACAACTTTTCAATCTATATTGTTACATTTATGAAAAAAAAATACTAAATATTTATATTTGTTAAAATATTATGTTATTAACGCAATTTGGTTGGGAGTTCACTGAACCAGTGAACCTATAGCACGAGCCGCCACTGATGCCAGCTATAAATCTACACCCTAATTTTCTATACAATTTTCAAAAAGTTTTCAAAACAACTTTATAATTTATTAAATAATGAAAATAGTTTGTATTTGTAAAACTTTTGATCTTTGCCTGTTTATCTAAGAACTTTTTGGGCACTCTTACTCTGATTGACTGAAATATAAGTTGCACCCCACTAACTTCAAGCTGCCTTGTTTGTAGTGCAGCTATGCAGATTATATGAGATAATATTCATGATTGGCTAGCGCGGTAGTCACAACAAATAATCAAGGATTGGATAGACAGTGTAACAGGTAATATATACCTATTTCAATATTTGTTATCATTCCAATCCGGGAGCTTACATAGCGAAAAAAAAAAAGATAATATTGTTTATATATGTACTGTTATTTATTTTTTGTAGGTATTCACAATAGCCTTCCATCTAACTAGGCTGCATTGGATTTTATTATTGACTACTCTTCTTCATTAACCCTTTGCGATCGAAGAGATTTAAAAAAAAAGTTCCTCTGGAGTCGTATGGCCACACCATTTTCTGTATCGGCTTAGAATTGTTTTCGCAGTATTGTTCCTCACAGCTCGTATGGCCACTCAGAGTGCCCAATACAAAATCCCGCGAACACTTGCACGGCCATCGTATCTATTGAAACTTATTTCTTTTTACAAAATTATATTATTTTCTGTGTAAAGTGTTGGAATCTGTAGAGAAACTATTGAATTATGTGAAAAATGCATGATTATTTTCCCTCATTTTATAACAGCTGTGTTGAGCTCAATAATATAACCTCTATATTTTCACTCGGTGCTTTACTAGTCGTTTTTAGTGTCGTGATAAATGGTTGATAATTATAAAATTACGAAAATGGATAGTTTAAATTAATTAAGTTATAATGTAAGTTTGTACAATTTTAAAACATTTTCTATATTGTAGTTTGTCATTTAAAAACATCACTATCGGTTGCATTCCACTTTGCTTTTCATATGTTGTTTATATAATATAAATATAACGTCTTTACGAGGTTTAAAATACTAAGCAATACCGAGTTTTCTATTTCAAATAAGTTATATTTGTCACCAAACAGAGCTTACTTATAAAATTTAATATTACCAACATGTCAAGTGAATTCAACAAAACAATTCCGAGCTTGGTGATGCCCTCCAGTCAAAATGGCAGCCAAGTGCATGCCGACGAAAGAGCGACCGCTCTTGGTGACCATGCGACCTGAGAGGACTAAGTTCACGGGAAATAATACGAGTCGTCTAAGAGTCGGGTGTGGCCACTGGTAGTGGCCTTCCGAGCGCAAAGGATTAAGTGGTTTCATAAATCTGCTTGCAATTAAATTACAGGTTAAGGTTATTTAATTTGTTTGAAAAACAGTAAGATGACCCAATCTTAAAAATTAAGTTATAATGTTTAATAAAAGGCCTCATAAATCTCTCGAATTTCATTAGCATAAACAAATTTTCAAGATATAAAATTAGTTCTTCAAAATAAGCTTATTTCAATACAATAAGTGTACATACATATTTGTTTTCGCTATTCCGACTATTGATTTTATTACAATAATATTACGACTTACCGTCACAATAGTCTAATTTTTCTTTTTCTTTCTACGGCCGTTTCGGTTATTCAACCATCTTAAGGATTGCTGGGTAGTTCCTGTTGTCAATATTTAAAATACATAAAAAGATATACATATACACAAAACACAACACTTAACACATAACTTTCACTGTGCATCTTTTTCTGTCTTTTTATTGTCAAGATGCGTACTGTACATTTTGTCTAAACATATTATTGGGAATATATTCAAAAAACAGGGATATATCATTGCTTATAAAACAAAAAAATAATCTACGAAGCACCTTAAATATAAAGAAAAGACACGATGACAAATTCGACAGTACAGGTATTTATGAATTGTCATGCTCAGATTGTACAAAAAAATGCATAGGACAAACAGGCAGGTCCTTTAAAAAACAATTTAAAGAGCATATTCCAACAGCGGCACAGTCGGCTAACCCAGAAAAAGTCGAATCGAAATTTACAGAACATTTAATTGAGGCCGATCACAAATATTCCGTCATTGAAAAATCATTAACAATATTGCATCATTGTCAAAAGGGGAAATTAATGAACGCACTAGAAGAGTTCGAAATATATAAACAGACTAAAAATGATATTAGTTCATTGTTGAACGAGAAACTAAAATTTGACTCTAATATAATCTATGACACAATAATATCTAGTTTAGATAAGAATCCCTCCCACCTACCTCCGATACAGGTTAAACAAAATGTACAGTACGCATCTTGACAGTAGGCCTACTACACGGGACAGAAAAAGATGCACAGAGAAAGTTATGTGTTAAGTGTTGTGTTTTGTGTACATGTATATCTTTTAAATATTGACAACGGGAACTACCCAGCAATCCTGATGATGGTTGAATAACCGAAACAGCCGTAGAAAGAAAAAGAAAAATTAGACTATTGTGACGGTAAGTCGTAATATTATTGTAATAAGTGTACAAGTAATATCTAATTTAATTATAAAAAAAATAATTATAAGTCAAACTTATTTTTTAAAACACCTATATAATTATTACATCCAACACATATGTTCAACATTAGACCAGAACTATAACTATGTTAGAACTATACCAGAATGAGATACAGTGTGGTGCAACACTAGCTGGTTTTAAATCTCGAGAAGTAAACCAAGCTCGACTTCCAGGTCTCTGAACAGTACTTCGAGCTAAAGTCATCAAATAACCTATAAAATATTTGCAAAGAGTTAATTATGTTATTTAAAATGTTATTACTTTTTGTATTATAGAAAAACTAAATTCCATAATTTATTTGTTAAACCTAATATAGGCCTACGTAAAGAGAACATGCTATGGGGTGTTTTGCTTTCTTTAGAAAAACTTTATTTGTGCAAAGTATTGAGTACATACAGGCCATACAACAAGTTATAATAATAATTATTATAGACTATGTAAAATTTTTTAACTTGGAAGAATTTTGCTAAGAATAAACTAAATAATTCAAAGACCTACCATACCTGTAGAAACACCATCTTCGAAATTGCATTCAAATTATCGCATAAGCTATAATACGAATGCACATGTAAAAATATAAATAATTTAAAAAATGTTTTCTGTTTTATAACTCACGATAATTACCTTTTTCAGTTCCCAGAGTATGATCGTGTGTGGCTGTGCGTACTGCTTGTCCGGAAACTCTTTCCCAATCGATGTCATCAACTCGTTCGCGAGACATTACATTACTCCAACCACATTCGTCCAATTCAAACGTACAGTCACCAGATGACGGTGCAGCTATCTGTGGTGCAGCTGATAGAAAAATTAAAGAAACTAATTACAAACACTCAACAGAAGTATAAAATAACAATTCATTTGAGAGAACAGGTAATTTGAGAGCTATCTCACTTGGAGAAATATGTTTATTCAAAATGTATTTAGTGGATTGGTTCTCTTAAAACTGAGGGTGTCTGTAGTACAACTAAGTTGTAGGATATCTATATTAATATTAATTTACAGTAGAGCAGCGATTATCCAAGGTAATTGGGTCCGGGCAAACAACAGATAACCAAAACTCGATTAATACAGTAGGCCCTGCGAAAACATTGAGGTGCAAGTCATTTACGTCGATACAGGCTGATTTGGAGCCATACTTACTTCAAAATCTATTTTATTTTGCTTTAAGTAATATAGTTTTAAATAAACAAAGAAGGTTTGATAATGTACCGTACTCAAATGAAAAAAATTGGATACTGTCAGCTACTGTAATAAAAACCACAAAATGACTCTGAAGTTTTTTCATGCTCGCTTTTTTTCATTGATGTCTAGCCTCTTCTTTATTTGAATACCGTTGATATGCCCACTTTTCAATTTCCGATCTATTTTGTCTCCAGTCCCTGACAGACAACACCTAAATCACTTGCCACTTTTCTTATTGAATCCCCTCTATCAAATCGTTTAACTGCTTCCTACTTTGATTTAAAGATAAAACAACATGCCTTCGCTTTCCACTCATAATGACCTTCTCATTCACAAAGTTTAACACTTACACTTACTAAAAAAAAAGAACAAAATACACTAGCAGAGGGGAAGAAACAAATCGTGAGAAAGGATGGCGAGTCCTAAACACGCCACGAGGAGGGGAGTCTAAACTGGCCCAAGACTGCTTGTCATTCACTACACTACCCGTCTGCTAAAGGTCACCATACCCTTGCGTTGGGTAAGGAGCAGAAATCTTTTCATGATGTACATGGCAAATTACTGTTTTGTTTTCTTTCTGTTCAATCTAACACAATCGTTTTTATTATAAACTCACTTATTGAGAAATCCTCTCCAGCTATGAATTCTTTATCAAAATCAAATCAGTTAACTTACATATTTGGAAAATTGGATAACTAAAGTTCTACTGTATATCGATTCTTGATACGGTCGTAGAAGATCGCAACGGGATATAACCTCATTTGATTACAACACAGTTATATTTTATGCTACTTATGTTTGGTTGGGAGCAGATTAAATTGAGATTGATATATGAATTGAAATTTTAAGTCCAATAAAGTAGTTTTTCTAATAAATGAAAAGGCATTAAACGTGGAAAAGCTTGTGTTTCCACTTAATTGTAAATATTTTCTACCGTGTATATTTCGCTGAAAACATTGACATTGAATTTTTTAACAAAGGTACTTCAAAATAGTAGCCTATACAGATTGTAAATAGATTTTTCTGTAAATAGTCTTTTCTTTTTCCAATGAAAGATTTGAGACTAAAAAGCATGCTTGTATAAATATTTTGTATAATGAACATCAACTTCTTCAATTTGTACAATATTTTGATTTTAAAACACAATACTAAAAGTATGTTTACCTCAGGGTCAGTAGGGGTGGTGAACCAGAAAATGTTTAGCCTTTGTATTAAAATTGTGTACAAGGAAATAAACATGAATTAAAAGAAAATTTATTCAGAAACTTGATAAAATCCTAAAAGAACAAAATCAAACAT
>JAGFPH010000372.1:199734-210137 GCA_018207615.1 Philaenus spumarius
AAATTTGGTCTTTACATTATTCAAAAATTTTAAAATTACAAATTATACTTAAATTTCAATCATTATTCTCATTCCAAAATACTTCATTTATCAATGTTTACTTTCACTCAACTATTAGTTGCCACAAAAAATTCAAAAAATCCAAAAAATTAAAAACTAAAAAAATCAACTCAAAACAATCAAACATTGAAATCAGATACCACAATCAAATAACATTAAAAAGTCAATTACACATCAAAATCAAGTTTCACAATCAAGTATTACAATCAACATTACTGAAAAATCAAATTACACATTATTATTCACTATCAGAATTATCAATCAAATTGTACATCATTGTAATCATTCAAGTATCAGAGTTCTTATTGTTCATCTCACAACATGCCTTCAGGCTCAATATATCCTGCAAGTTAACATTATACATCAATTGCAAATCAAAATTCACTCATTAATCAAATTTTACACATTATTAATTATCATGACAACAAATAAAATTCACTTACTTTCATCTTTAACCTGTGGCAACTCTACACTCAATCACTCTTAGTTAACACATTTTAATCAATCATTCACACTACAAATCAAATTCTTTACAATATTTAAAATTTACATTTACATTTACATACATTCATACCAATTTAACACATTACCTATATATCAAATTGTGAATAAGACCTCTAAAAATGGCAATGACCCCCTCTCAGACAACGTACATAGATCATTCCATCAGAGTGCAATAACCAGACAAAAATGGAAAGAAGAAAAAATAAAATATTCAACGGCGTATGTATATGTATATAAAAACAAGTTTGTGATGGTGTGCGTCAGCAAACACCATCCTTATAACTATGGAGAAAATCAATTATAAATATAAAATTGAAATTTGAAAAAATATTTACTTTGTTTCATTTTCTTTCTATCACACATACCTCCCATCATTCACTCCTTAATCAACCCCCATCAAACTCCCAAACATGTCGTTGAAGGTTATAGCATTGCTATACATTGTCTGTATCCAACGTACAACCCCCTACAACATTTTATTAAAATGAATTTAAAATTAGTGAAAACAAATCTAAAATCTTTAGTTTGCCACTCCCCGTTGAAATTTTCATGCTCGCCTCATTCGCGCTACAAGTTATTATACATTTCAAGTTTATATTTTTCATAAATTACTTAAAACAACGAACAAAAAACAAAAAACTATTTACAAGAGAGATCGAACACCAATCAGGTAGGTGACTTTTTTCGTTTTCTTGTAGGCCTCTTAATTACAAGTAGGCCTAGCCTATGCTTTATCAATTTTATTATTTTTTCTTTTACATTATTGTTTAGTCTATAAATTTTGCCTTTATATTTCATTTTTTGTTTTTTGCTTACTTTCAAAGTCTTCTTTATCATTTTAAAATCTTTACCTACAGAATCACAACCTTGTTTAAAATTTATTTCCCAAAATTTACAATTCCAAGTATTGATAAGCCTATTTCTGTTTACATTTACTTTCTTTAAACCCAAACTCATATCCTCATTAACATCTTTAACCATTTCAAAACCATTATTACAATTAGCATCTTCATTCACTTTTCCAATATCAAATTCTACAACATTACCTTCTACAATATCATTTAAAACATAATCGTCGCATAATTCTTCCACAACTACTTCATTCACATTTACTACTTCATTTATACAATCTGTTAAATTAGGCTTAACAAACTTATCGTCAACTTTAGAATCACAAACCTCGGTCACACCATCTTTCACCTTTACAATATCTATCTTACTGGTTACATTTTCTTTTACTTCTAAACTTTTTAGAATTTCATTGAATCTCAAGTCATTTTCTACTTTTAAGTCTTTCATCTCTATTTGAAGATTATCTAATTTAGAATTTAAATTATCATTCATCTCTTTCATAAAGCACATTATTGCTTTTAACTCACTATCACTTTCTTTTGACCTAACCTCACTCACATTTTCTTTGATTATCTCACTCACCTCTGAATTTACCACCTCATCCTGCACACTGATAGACTGATCTAGGTCTAACCCTGAATCGTTCATTTCAACTCTATTTGCCATATTTTAAAATTTATTTCAACAATTTGAAATTCAGTTGCCTGCCACAACGCCTCAAAAATCTCCAAAATTGCCACGACATCCATCTCGCCTTCGTTTAATAGCCCCCGAGTTGGACGCCATTTTGTAACTTATGGTTACAAAAGATAAAAATATTACTGCTTTTGTTTATCAGCCCCACGTTGGGAAAGCCATTTTGTAACTTATGGTTACAAAAAATAAAAATATTTATAAAGTTATACTGTGTTAAAAAAAAATGGGTTCGGTAAAAAGTTCAAAAATTAAAAAAAAAATATGTCTTAAATCAAAAATAAAAACGCTATATGTGGATTATCTAATAACTACTAATATCTCTTCATCACCTCCTTTACTTATTCACCTTAAAAAGAAAAATCGTCGCTCATGTAATACTCAAAATCATTTATGTACCTCCTAGGCCTATTGCCTCACTTCTAAAATAAATCATCGCCCACCTTAACTCTCCATAACATCTTTCTCCCAGTCTCAACGTAGAACAATATTATTTTCCTCACCTTACTTCAACTCACCTTACTATAATTCACCTTATTATAATTCACCTTATTATAATTCACCTTACCTAACTCCCATAATCTTAATAAAAAAAAAAATAATGATCATAATATTTTCGATAATCCACATATAACCTCACTTATGCCTAGTCTGGATATATTTACTTGTAATTACTAATCACTCAAAAAATATTTACTAATTAGTTTAATTTTCTTAGGGGTGGGAACCTGGCTACTAAAGTAATGGCTAAATGGACATTCGTGGCCATATAAAGAAATTCAAGACATCGTGGCAGCAACTATTTTGTTTAATCAAACATAATTGAAAAATGAATATGTACAATAAATAATATCAATGACATAGAACAATTAAACATATAAATCGATTAACTATTTACAAATTATACAAAGTTTTGTGAGCCATAGCTTGCAAATAAATGACGCAATAAATGAAAAGTTTAAGTTAGGTTATTACTCAAATTTTTTATAATTTTCTAAAAATGCAGACTTTAAAATTTAAACTAATGGCCATTTATTACTTACTGCGCGTTGTCTATCTCACTGTTTTTTACCTAGGACTTTTTATAATCACACAAATATGAAGCACTCTCCATTTCACTACGCGCGTTTTTATCGAAGCACATTTCACAATTCTTCAGATCGTCTTATCATCGAAGATATAAAATATTTCTTGTCGTCCAAGATTGTACTAATACTGTCACTCCTCTACTTCACTTTCGTACTACTCTTAATATTCAAACTTTAAGTAAACTATACTTTTGTGGTAAATGCAGCTCCCACAACATACAAGACGTAGAACGCCTTTCACGCCATTTTGACTCTCCCCTTGTTTCTAGTACGTTCCGTAGCGTACCAACTCGCTAGGAACCTGTCTCCCGGCACGTACGCAAGTTGTTTCCCTCTCTCTCTTTTCATTGCATCCATGATCACTGCATACACTATCATATCAAGATCTCAGTACATTGAATTGTGTTATGTCCTGTTATTATATTTTATTTATTGAACTGTTTATAATTTCGACTGTCGCTTTATTATTCGCTTATAACGCACTACTCTTTGAAATAAAGTTTCTGTATAATTTTCACTTTTTTACACACGCTCATATATTGATATGTTTTCTAAGTCTGCCTTTATATTACTTACTTTTACAGTCTGCTTTTATGTTTTATTATTTGTTTATTAAAGAAAAAATGATTCTACTGTAATTATTTTGCGTCATTAAGAAATGTATTTATATGCAAAAATTAAAATGATTAATATTATTTAGTATTGCGTCATTATTTTTTTAGACCAAATCTCTGTTCCTTTAGTCACTATAGGAAACAGCTGACTCATTTCTTACTTTATTATTTTCTCTGTGACATGGACGTAAGTGTTACATGATCTATTTGATGTGGATGATAGGAGGTGCTCTTTGAACAGTGTAATGACTTGTCCTATGTACATTTTGGGGCAGTCATCGCATTTTATTTTATATATACCATTACCATCAAATTTATCAAAATGTTTAGTTTTAGGTGGTCCGATGTTATGGGAAGTACGATATGTGACGTGGTACCCTTGTTTGTGGAAAACATTCCGTATTGAGAATTCTAAAGTTCTGTATTTGATATACAGACATAAAATCAAATTTGGAAATAATACAGAAATGCAGAAAGGGGCCCGTAATGAACGCCAGAGAGGAGTACGAGATCTATAAACAACAAAAAACAAACCCTGATATTTTATTGAATGCCAAGTCTCAATTCCAGTCACACACACTTTTTGATATACTACAGGAACTATACAACAATGCCCAGTTTAATTCGACCGACCAACAGCGCTATCCGAATACAGTAACGTAAGACACTAACATCCGACAGTGCGAGTTTGAACTGAACACGGTAACATGTGCCGAATATCTTATGCTGCGGTTCAAATGTGTTTTTAATCTTTATATGTTTGTAATGTACATTAAGTGTCATGTGTGCATAAGTGTCTTAAATGTTTTTATTTGTGACAAAGTTCCCAGTGTGCGAACAGCTGAAATTTGAAAATGACTGAATAAAATAGTCGAAACGGCCGTCATTTAAAGACGACGATAAACCAGAATTGTTAGACAGATCGTAAAGGTAAAAATATATATAAAGTAAGGTTCTCATAGGTGTTCCAGATTTAACAAACTTAAATTGTGCCTTTATAGGCAGGTGATCCGCTCTAACCTGATCTAAAATAAAGTAGCCTACATTAAAAATCCCTATCTATGAAAATTCAATGTTCACTACTCATGAAAAAAGCAACACCAAACTAAATGTGAAGATTATGGTACGATAAGTGTTTGCAAATAAACCTTAGTTTTTCATTATTACTATCTTTATTTTTCTTCATTATTGTTAAAATGTATGTACATTAATTTAATACCTTATGATTGGATTTTTTATTAATGTTTAATTTTATTAAACGTTAAAATTTGATAGGTAAGAAGTTTAATGTACTTTATTTCATTTTTGCATTAAAATGATATGATTCAATGTAAATAAATGCAAATATTTTCAGAACGGTTTGAGATATGGATGTGCGGTTTTCACCATTGATTTTGTCTTAAAAATTATACATTGAAATAATGTATCACATGACCACTTTCCTATTAAAAAAAAAAAATAGATTCAAAATGTAGGACCAAGTTTTTGACATTTTAATAAAAATATTATTTTTACATAGAGTAGGTTCCTCAATTACATCTAGCTTCAAATTTTCCTTATATACGAAATATTAAGCTGTTCTCTCACTTTTCATCCACCCTGTATATTTCTTAACTATGACTTCAATTTAATTGTATTCTTGTAAAGTAAATCTGATTTACAGATCGTATGGTTTAGACAGTTAAAACATTTCTATAAGAACTAATTATACGGAATATTATATTTAATTATTTTTTCATGATGAACAATGAATCGTCTCTAAAAGATGGTTGTTCTTGGCAGAGCCTCTAGTCCACTCGGTTCCTTATTCTATACTGTCTTGACATGGCAGGTTGAAAGCAGTGAATTCCTTGCCAATTGTTACAATTAATATTAATAATAAAAGACCAAAAACAATTTCTATCCGTCAAACGCATTCCAGCGACAAAATATCACCCTCAGTCACATACATCCTTGTTTTGTGGAGTTTATGTTCAAATTATTACTCCACTCCTATGGACAATTGCATACTTATTATCTTATTATTTGTGTGAAATAGCCTACCATATGATCTTTGTTGTATGTATAGAGAACTTCAGATTTCATCCACATTTTCATGGTAGGGTCCTTAGTGCCCCATAGTACCCTGAAGAATCCTTCGGGTCTTCCATCTTTGCCAACTGGTTGCAGGATTACTCTCAACCCTGAGGCACTTAATCCATCAATGGTAAAGCTAAATCACAAATCAAATAAAGAATGCTTAATTTAATAAATAAAGAATTAAGTTACATTTTCCATTCTTATTGCTTGTTGTAGAAAAAAAGGTAAGCTTCATTTAAGCGTGATATACTTCAAAAGTAAAATATTTTATTTTATTAAGAAAAAAAAGGGGCAGGCGGATAAGAAATAAACTTATATGAAATAAATAAAAATTGTTTTAGTTATAAAAGTATTAACTAGGAACATAAATATTACCCCCTATCTCTTTGAGGTTATTTTGCAATAATATGACATAACAGATTGCCAAATTTAAGGATTTAGAAAAGTGTTTTTCTGCTGGCATACAAAATGGCTTATCTTATTGATGTATTAATGTTGTTTGAAACATTTTTTATCTGGCTTTAACAGTGTGGCCAATTCAAGGGTCTATATTAAAATGTCTAAATTACGTTACTGTATAATGATCAGTTTGCATGACAGGGAAACTTCAACATGAACGTTTATTACTCTACAAAAATGTATGCGGTTTCCTAGTCATATCTATAATATATATAGTCTAACTATACATTGTTGGCACGAAAAACTAATTTTATTTTAAGAAAACAAGTAGCTCCACTACTTTCATAGCTTCAAGAGGTTCCATAACAGTTATAAACATTTTTGATAGGCTAAATTAATTATAATATATTATGTTTACGCATAAACAAAATGACACAACTCATACGATATAAGCTGAAGCAATTGACATCCCCATTTGTCCAAATCTGTTGGGTGGTTATGTATCAAGCATAAACAAAATAACAAATACTTGGCCAATGATACCCTACTTGAATCTATTAACAGCCTATTTGTCAAATTCTGTAGGGTAGTTTATTAACAGGGAACAGGAAGGCTTGATGAAGAACAATTTTGTGTGAAAGAGATTTCATTAAGTGCACAGTCCATACCAAATACAAGAAAAACCTGTATATAATTATCAATGCTTATTAAAGTAACATAGACATTTTAGCTTACAATTATTTTAAGTTACCACAACAATTTTTTATTTAACTAAATGTATATAAAACTTTTTTTCAGTTGAAAGAAAGGTGTACCTGAAGCCTACGCATTTTCCTTCCGCTCCTGTTGAGCCGAGAATAGGGCTCTCCATGTAAGCATTTTGACCTTCACGTATAGTTATATCATCTACTCTTAATATAGGAGCGGCAAGAAGTGATGTTTCAAAAAAAATGTAGCCACCTGAAAACAACGTTTAAAACGTATTAAATAATTGACAGTCATTGACATAATTAAAAGCAGCAACAATACAAACAAACAGATTATACAAACATTATTACCTAACATAAACTGCAGATATTTATATAAAATGTTTATCACCTTTTTCAGCATCGTCAGTGCCACTTGCATCCTTATTAGGTCCACCCAACCAATTTGACAAGAGTCCAGCACCCAAGTCCCATCTCAAGGCTGAACCGTTACGATTGCCCCATTCACAAGTGTTTAGGTCTGGTTCCAACCCAAAATCACACAGTTCTAAAACAATATTTATTCTACATTAAATAACATCAATTGGATCTAAAAAAAGCTTCTCAAGAAGAACCTGAGTGATTTTAGCGTTTCTCTTAATTTACATTGTATTGTGCTGTTATGCAATTCCTACTCTTGGAATGAAAATACAATTGTATGATTCTTTTCAATTTTAATAAACTTAGCTGTTCATTTACCAACAGTGATGTCTAATACTTGTATGAGATGTGATATACGTAATCTGCCTATTTACAAATTCCAGATTTAAAATGTTTATTTATTTAGAACAGTGAGGGTTATGACACCAAGTAACAAATGTGCCATTGCGAAAATTTCCTAAACTCATTCAGTTATATGGTTAAAACAACTATCAATCGATATCTTCATACATAAACATTCAATTCATAAATACATAAGAATTGATTCTATTGTGTGATATGATAGTTCTTCATGGTCAGGTTGTATTTTCTAATAGAGATGGAAAAAAGATTTAAGCAGATGTGTGCAATACATTATTATAGTCACTTTAAATTTTTCATTTACTCATGAATTGTTTTACTTGCAATAGTTAAATGGTTTTCACTTATTAATCCAGTTTAAACTAATTAGCAATTATAAACCATCATAGCGAAAATTATTTTAGTTTTTAAATTGTATACATTTTTTATTTTATTGGGCTTTCAAACTTATTTTATGTTGCTCACATCTCAGTTTCATGAGTGAAAGTTATTGGAACATCTATATGCTTTGAATTTTATATTTTTTGTTGTACAACTTAAAAATTTAATTAGTAGTCCTATCATATGAGGTGTGTTAAAAAAGTAACGGGAATTTTGTAATATTGCTAGTCGTATTAGTCCAAATCGTAAGATTTTTTCGTTATTGTGATGGTAAAAATGTCTGACAAGTACATGTACATTGTTAGCCATATAGGATGAGGGTTGCGTTGTCAGCTGTTAAAGGTTACACTTGTTTTAGTGTGAATGACGATTATTAATTTCTTTAAAAAATGGATTAGACAATTTTTGAATGGATCAAGTATAACAACGATTTGGAAGTATTGAAATATTGCTTTTGGTGAGTCTGCTATGAGTAAAACAAGGGTTTACGAGTGGTATAAGCGTTTCCAAGAAGGCCGTGAAGACGTTGAAGATTGCGAGCGCCCTGGACGCCCCAGCACATCGACAACCGATGAAAATATGGAAAAAGTTAAAGAAATGATTATGAACGATCTCCACATCACAATCAGAGAAGTCGCTGATGATTTAGGCACAACAATCGGCTCATGCCGTGCAATTGTTTCTGATGTTTTGGGTACGAAACATGTGGCAGCAAAATTTGTTCCAAAATTATAGAATTTCGAACAAAAACAGCGGCGAATGGATGTTGTTCAGGTTGCTAAATGAAGTCAACAATGATGCAGAACTACTGAAACGTGTCCTAACAGGTGATGAAACATGGATTTACGGAAATGACGTTGAAACGAAGGCTCAATCGTTCCAGTGGAGGCATTCTGGATCATCAAAACCGAAAAAACCAACAAGTGCAATCGAATATAAAGGTTATGCTTAGAGGGAAAATAAAGAGAACTTTTAAGGGCCGTAGTTTTGCAAGCATAGATAAGATTAAAAGAAAATCGCTGGAGAGCTAAACGCTATCCCTAAGATCGAGTTCTAGAAGTGTTTTGGAGATTGGAAGAAGCACTGGCATACATGTATAATATCTAATAGGAACTATTTTGAAGAGGATAATATTGAATAAATAAAATTCTTTTCAAAAAAAGAAAATTTCTGTTACTTTTTAAACATACTCCGTACATTGATGTAATTTATATAATTCCTAGTTACATTTTGTAAATGCAAATATTTTTTGAAATTTACATCAATGACATTCAAATACACTGTACCTGTTTACTGTAAAAAACATACTAACAGGTGAATAAACAAATACAACGAAATAACTTAACTTTACATATTTACAACTTTCTAATGGGAAAATGGAGCCTTTAAAAAATCACTCTTCTGAGACAGGCAAATTATCTGAAACGCATAAAGATATCATTCTGAAATTCGAAACAGCTATACAATTTGCTAACCCACAAATATTATTCTACGCTTTCTGGAAGTGTCAAAGTTTGGTATTCTAAAAAAAAATAATCTAGTATAATGGCATATGGGTTATCTTTTCAAAAAATTTAATGATTTGTAGTTCCTGAAGAAATTTTTGAAATCTTTTCCCCTTCTATTCCCGAAAATAGTGGGTCTAAAGTTAAAAAAAAATTAGAGATAGTGCGGCAATTATTTAAAAATGTATTTTAGCACTATAGGAAAAATTTTGTTAAACATTTGTTGATGAATAAATATGCGTTTATTAAAGTGATGAAACATATTTGTTTCTCTGTAGACCATAGTACACATATATTTAAATACTAATTAACATCATTAATATATTGGAGTATGCTAAACATTTACCAAGTATAAAAGTTTATGAAAATACTTTGAAATATAAAATTATTTATGTTCACAAATCGTTTGTATCTTGGCTCTCAAAACCATTGAAGTGAGACTAATGAAAACTAGTTATCTCAAAGTGAAGTAGTGGTACTATTTTGCATAATGCAGATTGTTTCCTCATGGAGAGTTTAACTCATTTATAGTTATCCACAACAGTTCAGTTTAAACAACACTGGTAGGCTGATGACAGTGCGATACCCTTGACATGAGTTCAAACACGTTCGCACTTGACAACATAATTTTTGAAGTGACAACTTCTTTAGCCGCGTTGAGAGATTCTTGGCAGGGGAAAACTTATGGGTTCGTGTCACCGATGACCTCGATGCTCGTGACGTATTGCGCCAGACTAGCGA
>JAGFPH010000372.1:210147-230244 GCA_018207615.1 Philaenus spumarius
CATGCTTTTATTATTTACACTGAACACATGCACTCGATATTCACATACATACTCGGAAGAATACGAAATACCAAATCGTACAAACTGCCAAGATCTTGTCAAATTAAAAAGTTAAAATAGTGAAATTTGTTTAACCTTTTGTTTTAAAACAAACATATACTTCCTGCTTGGATAAAATATCATGTAACAAATTTGAGAATTTATATCTACTTACACATGTTTGAATAATTTCTGGCCTACTATCAAAAGATTTTGGTGCTTCTAGATATGCATAAGATTTCATATAAATTTTTAAATTTGGTTCGGATAAAAAAAGCATTTGATCTATTCTGCAGCAATAGAACTCTTGACTTTTGAGTGCAATTTCTATTTCTGCTTCTGACAAAAAATGTTCTTAATGCTTTACAAAGAAATAAGTTTCTAAACACTAAAATGTCATTTACAAACATCTTCAGCAGCATAACTATTGATGTTACTCACATATATCAGCACATGAATTATTTAATTCATTTATTTTTTATATAGCTTGTGAGTTTCTTTCGAGTCAAATGGAATCAACAGACCCAAAAATAATTATTCCATCTTAAAACATTAAACACACTATATATTATGATTTATAATATGACTTTAAAAACATATAGACAAGAAAATACTCCTAGTGGATGTTCAATAGTCATTACTACATGCAGAGCCGTCCTTAGGCCTCGCGGCTCTAGGCCTGCTTGCGCTATAATAGTTTTAGGTTGAGATTTTGGACTAAAAGGTTTTTAGTTATTAAAGTGCTTATTGTGACCATGCAATATTTGGATGGTTCTTATTGTTGAAGTACCCTGGGAACAAGATGCGAGGCCCTGCACTATGTGAAGAAAATCAACGTAATCAGTACTGAAAACAGCTGATTGTGCGTTGTCGGAGCGTGTAAGACGTGACCACGTGACTGTGAAGCGCCACATCGACAAAATTATTACAGTATGTGATACAAAAGTCTAGAATACCATTAAAAATATACTCATTATGTCTTTCTGTTTTGTGACCTTCTTTATATTTACGATTTTATTTCTTTACTTGAAAATATGAAAAATGGGTTGTTTTTTTTTAAACGGTGATAATGTTTATTTAAGGTTGGTATTATTTAAGTTCTAACAAGAACACAATAATTTATGATTGTTTTTTTGATTTTTTTTAAAACTACTTCTGAGACAAAATGTAAATAATTATGTTTAGTAGTGACATTTGTATAGGTAGGGGTAGTAAGAAGGAATTATAATTTGTGAATGTTGGTTGAGGGAGAGGGGGTCGTGTACTTTCAAAAAGGTTCCGCAAAACTTTTTGCACCAGGCCTCGCTTTTGCTAAGGAAAGTGTAAATTGCTTTACAGACATATTTTTGTGCAAGGCATAAATAGTTTGAAATCAGATGTGGTCTGCACAGTTCTGAACAACAGGTTTTTAAGACTGGTTTTGTTTTCTAAAACCTCCTGCAGTGAACAATGATCACACGAATTACAAATTACCCCTTACCTTCAATACCATCATCTGAACCAAGAAACCTTCCAGACCTATAAACTAATAATACAGAACTTAATGATGTAGAGCAGGCCTAATGTGCCTCAACAAGGATTCAAAACAAAGTTTTATTTAGTATGAATTGCTTCTTATGATGTTAAACAATCTAAATTTACTAAATAGATATACATTCTAAAATACCTTGGTGTACTCTAGGCTGCCTAGGCCGTAGTATGGAATATCTTGTTAGGGTGGTATATTCAAAACCTTTAATTAATAGATTAAGAATCTCACAAAACCAATACGATAAATCAATATTGTATTAAAAACCTGACACATATATTATGTTAAAGCAATACGTAAACATACGTAAACAAACTGTAAACAAACGATTTCAATCATTTTTGGATAAATATGGTTTATGGGCGCTGCTGATGTGAAGCTAGCAGGGCGAAGACGTTTTTTATTTATTTTAATATGATTTATTTTAATTTAATTTTCACTTATTAGCTATCAGAAATATGTTTTGTTTTAGTTTGTGAGGCTAAGCTAGTATACGATTATTAGATTTATTGTAAGTGTACGATCTACAGGAGATGGTAGAACTGTAATCAATAGTTAGTAAGAAAGCTGAACTCGTAGCATTTTTTATAAAATCAATGTATTTATACAGAGTGTTCATATAGTCCCTTTAACCCCCAACATTATTTTTTGTTATTGAAAATAAGTTAACAAAACTTTGTATATATCTTGTGTTGCATAACAAGACAAATTTGTTGACATATCTGAACCTTTATGATTTTGGGGGGCTTGAGGAGGTATGGGGGTTACAAATTTCAAATATAGAGGTAGGTCATGGAATACACCATTGAAAAGCTTTCTAAAATAGAAACAGAATGGCGCTAACTAGAGCTTAGTATCTTGTTTCATTTCAAAGTAATGGACGATAAAAGTTTTGGAAAATGATATTGTTATCATAGCATCAAAACAGGTTTATAATTTGTTAATATTATTAATAAGTAGGTTGTATGTTATTTTCCAGAACTTTGATTGCCCATTACTTTGAAACGAATCAATATTAAGCTCCAGTTTGCGCCATTGTGTTTCTCTTTTAATAAGCTTTTCAATGGTGTAATATATGACCTACCTTTACATTTGAAATTTTTAACCCCCCACTTACTCAAGCCCCCCAAAATCATAAAGGTTCAGATATGTCAACAAATTGACCCCCCTTGCCTCCCTAAGTCCCCCAACATCATAGAGGGTCAGATATGTCAAAAAACTTGTCCTGTTATGCAACACAAGATACATACAAAGTTTTTGTTAACTTATTTTCAGTAACAAAAATAATGAGGGGGAGTTAAAGGGACAATATGAACACTCTGTATATATAAGTGGGGGTGAGTGTATGTGTGTGTCACAAATACTGGACAAAATTATTAAAATTATTCCTGACTAAAGGTTTGTAAATATACAGAGTGTAAAATAAGTAATGAGACGTATCGATATAGTTTAAATGGATTGCTATATCAACTTAAAACATCTTCCATACCTATTATAACACTTTCTGGTGTTTAAGAGGGGCTAAATATGTTGTTATTTTGTAAATTATTTAAACTAAATTATTTTGTTATCAGACTATGAAAATAAGAATTTATTACAAAGTTCAATCAAAAACAATTGAGGGCACAAGCCGTATGTGTCCGTTACAAATTTTTGAGATGGTGTGGTAGGAGGTTTCGGGATTTTGTAAATAGGGTATCTAAGGTTCCCCCTGACTGTGAATAACTGTCGTTAGATCAGATTCTGCATATCTCTTTCCGTCCTTGAAATAATAATTATAAAGTTATAAAAGTAACACTTTTGAGCGTAGCGAACGAATGTGTTAGCTGATTTTTATTTTCTTACCACAGAAATTCATGTTTTTCAAAGGGCTTTTCAATGATATGTCACAAGATAGGGGTTGCAATTTAACATTTTTAACCCCCCTTAAACACCACATAAAGTGTTATAATAGGTATGGTAGAAGTTTTACGTTGATATAGCTATCCATTTTATTATATCAAGGTGTATCACGACTTATTTTACACTCTGTATATAAAATTACAAAGAAAGTATACACTATGATGATTATATATTTAAATAACGTATAAGTGAAGATTCATAGTGTATTTGATCTCAAGATTTTGTTACTACTGGCTGTGTTTTAAATCTGTGTTGATTCAACGCCAATAGTCAAATGCAAACATACAACAGCCTGTACCAAGATTTGTTAAATGCTCGCTGAACAGTGCCTTTTACATTATTAAATAAAAAACAGTGAATTAGGAAGGGAAAGATTAGTGTCTTGCCTTGGGCGAATGCGATAACCAAAACAATAATAATTAAATTTGCAGTAACAGTATGGTTTCATGATTTGAAGAGAGTTTATTAGGTGATTTTTGTTTGGTTATAATGGTGTAAAATAAAATAGTTCTGATAAGAATAAATGTAAAAGTGTTTGTATTTTTACAGTGTAATTGTTGTTCATAATTATCTATTCGTACAAACACTTTGGTAAAATTGAATCAAACTGTTTAACCCTCCAAGTGCTAACGTCGCATATGCGATGTTTGCGCAACACAATTTGTAAATGTGAACGACGCCGCTATTTTTAATACAATTGGATACTTCTACGTATGGTTATGTTTGGAAAGAGTCACTTTATTATAATTCAGAGTTTCATAGCGATATCAACTCAAACAAACCTTCGGCAGAATTGTCAAATCAACTATCTAGTCGTGTAGTACGCGTAGATAGACGCTCGGAACTCGGATTTTGTTTGTTTATCCACTAGTTGTTATTCATTTTTAGTTTCAGTTTAGATCAGTTTATTTTTATTTGTTTTTGTAAATGTTTATTAATTTTTGAAGTATTTATGAGTGAACTTAGCAATTCAAGTGCTATTAGAGGTGCGTTTGAAAATAGTGACTTTTAGAGACTTTGAAGTGTAAATATTTTTTCTTCTTTTTTTCTTGTATATAATGTATGTGTTATTCCTTTATAACAAATTAAAACCATAAATATTGGGCCTAGACAGTACTTTTATATCTTTAGAGGAAAGTTTTTCTTCTTTGTGCAAAAAAAAACATTTTTTTATAAAAAACGGATATTTTTTTATAGACAAAAAGTTTTTTTTTACAACAAAGTAGTACTGTTATGTATATTTATATTCACTATAAAATTGTGCAACTTTTGGCTATATTGGATTTTCTACATTAATTTTTTTTTACATATTTTGAGTAAGTGATTTTAGAACACAAACAAATTTTTTTTTTATTTCTACTTTGGTCAACAAAATAAAAAGGATAAAAAGTATAAGGTAAGCCTATTAAAGCTATTTATTGCAAAGAGCATGTAATTGTGATTAAAATGATGTATAATAAGTCTTACTTTACTGTTAGTGAGTATTTTATAATGACTTTAGTTAATAAGCATGCACGGAACCAAAAAAAAAACCCCTTAGCACTAAAGAGCAATATAGTCAGCACTTGGAGGGTTAAACCGACAAATTCAAAAGGCATACAAATATTTTAAATGTAAGTTAATGTTTAGAATATGTAGTATACACTTAGAGCAGAAAGATACTTGAATCATGTTTTTTTTTCATGAACAGTATATACATTGACATTAATGAAGATGTAAAAAACTTTATACCAAGAAAATCCACCAGGTTCCCACCTTTATGTGAATGAATAAACCTCAGCTTTATATGGTTGACATCGTTAACAGACAGAAAATAGTTATAGAGACTTTTAATAGGCTACATGTATTAGTTCCCTTGGTGAAACAATAGTTTAAATACAATAATTGTTAGATACCGGTATTTCAAAATATTAAAATGATCCAAAATAAGTAAAAACTGTTATTTAGATAAGTAAGTTTTTGATCATTAGAAACTCTCAGGATAAGTTTTACATTATCTACTGTATTAAAATTTTAGATAAACAACAAATAATCACAGTCTATACATTAATAGAATTACAGTTTATATATTACTATAAAAAAGATGGTAGATAATAAATAATAGAAAAAAGTTAGTTTTTTCAATACTTTCAATATTTAACCATACAATATATGCATTTAAACCTATTTATATCTTCTTGTAAAATTGTCTTCACATTCTAATAGAATTATGTAGGTGTTGGCTTAGCTGCACGGATCATTACTGATGTACAAATTATTTTTATTAAATAATATTTTCTAAAAAACAAAACTAATTTATACCGTTAATAAGTTATACATAATGTTGGATAACTTACCAGCTGTTTCTTGTCTTTTGTCTCGATTCTGAAAAAAGAAAAAGAATTGTTATGCTAAGGTTTATTACTTTATCAGAGCACAGTTTGGCCGCTGACCAAAGAAATTCTCTCCTGCCACAGTCTAGTATCATAACAAAAGACAAAAAAAAACATTCCAGCTAATTATTAAAATGTGACAAGTAACAATCAGCTGATTCAATAACTCCGCAACAATGATTTTCAGCTAGTTTTAATTCAGCCTGTGCCTATTCGTAAGGTGTATTTATTTACTTAAACCTTTCAGCTTCACCAGAGCAGTGCTATGCCATTAAATAAACCATATAGAATACACTGTAGAACATGACTGCAATAGATTAAAAAATTATGTATTAATTCATTGATAATAAAGCTTTTGTTATTACATTACTTTGCTTCCCATAAAAATTTTAAAAAATGTTTGACTACCCAGAGTAGTATGACACAATTGTCAATATAAATTTAAAAATATAATTATATTTTTGTTTTTAACAGAATCTTAATAAAACATGGTAAAGTACTGCGCTTTTGTAAGCTAGTTAAAACTGTAATTTTCTAGAATATAGGTTAATTTAATGTTAATTTATCAACATCATTTGTTAAACAACCTTGTCCTTTTTCACACTAACTGAACAGTATGTAAGGACACCAGTTGTGGTGAATGATTAAACTAGCTAATACAATCAACATGCAATCATTATACAGTGATTAATGAAACCGATTAATGAAATACTAGCTAATAAAGATACAAAAAAACCTGATAAATATTGTTGTATAAGTACAATAAACTATATAGAGTGTTCATTTAATGTATTACAATCAGCTGTGTTGTTGTTTTGGTTTTGGTGTTCATTTAGTTTGGCAAATACAATGTGGAGAATATACAGGATGATTTTTTTAAATGGGCCACCATTGGCATCTCAGAAACTATAAAAGTTACAACAATGTTTAAATGGGGGACCTTCCCTACTTTTTCCCTTACATTAAAATTACAATATTAACATTTCCAATAACTCCGCCATTTTTCCAATATGGCGACTAACTTTCAAACTTCTTATGGAAACCCCTATTTTTTATGACGGATTTAGGTTTTACATGCAATTTTAAGACTTTTTTATTCTTGGTGTTTTTTTGATAAACTTAACAGTTTAGCCGCTAGGAGCGCTGAAAGTTTCAGAAACTCTTATTTCAACAATTATTAAAGAGGCTAGTTTTACCATTTGCAAACAATAAAATTTAACTCAAAGTGCAATATTTTGTACAGTGGAATGTTAAAAAGCTGTGTCAATTTCACAAATACTTTATTTTATACAAAAGACGTACTTAAATTACTGTTAAATAAACGGTACCAGGAACGGGCACATACTTTCTCACAAACATATTTAAATTATTAAACAGATTCACTGTGACTTGTAGGGTGGGGTACAAGAGGTCATTTGTTAACAGTAATTTAAGTACATTTTTTGCATAAAATTAAGTATTTGTGAAATTACATCAGCTTTTTAACTTTCCATTGTACAAAATATTACCCTTTGAGTTAAATTTTATTGTTTGTAAATTTTAAAACATGCCTCTTTAATAATTGTTGAAATAAGAGTTTGTGAAACTTTCAGCGCTCCTAGCGGCTAAACGGTTAAGTTTATAAAAAAAAAAACACCAAGAATAAAAAAGTCTTAAAATTGCATGTAAAACCTAAATCCGTCATAAAAAATAGGGGTTTCCATAAGAAATTTAAAAGTTGGCCTCCATATTGGAAAAATGGCTGAGTTTTTTAAAATGTTATTATTGTATTTTTAATGTAAGGGAAAAAGTAGGGAAGGTCCCCCATTTAAACATTGTTGTAACTTTTATAGTTTCTGAGATGCCAATGGTGGCCCATTTAAAAAAATCACCATGTATACAGAAGAACCTCTTTAATCCAAACCCATGTAATCCAAACATCCACTAATCCGAACGCCATAGGAGTGAAATTTAAAATAATAATTTGAATTTTTTCTACTGTAGGCCTAATATTTTCCATACTAAGTTTATCATAAATATACTGTGTGCCTACTATTTGAATTAAATAAAGAATGTTTTAAATTGCACAGTATTTCTCATTTTTCTGTAACACTTATGATCCATTTAAGCCACGTTTTAACAGTTAAGTTATGTGAAAAGCACAATATGTTCAGTAATCCGAACCATTCGATAGTCCGAACCCTCCCGGTTTTAATTAGTTCGGATTAAAGAGGTTCTAGTGTATTTGTACTGTATGTCTAAGTACGGATTTATAATGTATAACAGGAATGCTGTAAATAGGTTGGCACATAAGGCAATTATTCAACTTGTGTCAATGTTCTAAAGTTATAAACTGAATCTCTAAACTTGACATTTATTTCTTTTCTTAAATCTCTTAATTTGCTCCTTCTATTTCTGGATTAAATAATGTTACTGGCCACCAGTCCTCGCAGCTGATCAAATATTTAGTGCAATAAATAATGTAAAATGCTAGCGCTGTATTCCCACATTCTACAATCTAGTGATCTAATATTTGTTAATCACCAAGAATATTGGTTAATCACAATCTAATATTGTACTTTCAGTTTAAGGGTCGGCTCTAGTAAAACAGAAAGCAACCTGCGACTCCCTATAGCGGCGGTAGGTTACGCGGACATTGCTCATCCTAAATCCATTTAAACCCGCAATTGTTCAAATAGCGATTTTAAAAAAATACCAAACTCTTGGGGACGAAATTCTTTATGCGAATGGCTTGGTAGTTTTTCGCTATAATTAATAGTAACAACATAAAAAAATACTAAAAATCAATGTTTTAAATTGTTAATAAATATTAAACAAAATGTTTTTCTTAGTTTTGAAAAAGCCATTTGCATGCATATTGGCCATAGCTTTAAAACGACATATCGTTCATAATTATCCGATCAAAAATAAAGGAAAAATTTGGATTTCAATTTAACATTGGTGTTAAACATGGCCGACAGCTACAGCCTTAAGCCTACTTCGGCGAATAAACCTTTGTGAATCGCCCATAATACTTAGGCCAAGGTTAAATTTGTGCATTAGGCCTAACGGCTGTAATTTTTCATCATACTGCTATCTTTTTTTTTTTGCACATTTAAAACAAACCTTTTGAATGCGCAGATTTTCCTTTTATAGTTTACATTTTGATAGTTTTGACTTTTGACACATATCAGAGCGAAATTTGTATATGGGGTAGGCTAATTGAAAAATCAGGCTTATTGTTAAGGGTGTGCAATACCAGGACGAAAAAGTCCCATACAGTCCTCTTCAATATAACTTATCTTTCATTGAATTTTTAAGATAATCTTTTGTAATTTTCAGGAAATCGTTCATGAACATCTAAATTATAAATTCGTAGGCGAAGAAATGTTTAAATTATACATTTATATTAAAGGTATTTTCTTTTAGACAAGACGAAAAACATGATTTTCAGTCGTATCACTTAATAGCAGTAAAACATCGGGGAAAATTGTGTTACCTACTAACAGAACTGTACTCTGGAGCTTTCTGCAAATGTAAATGTCTTGCGCTTTACACACACGGCGGAAACTAAAATAAGACGGGCTTTAGTAAAAACGAGCGCCTATACAAGCGATAAGCGCTCGAGCGCTTTACCAATGTAATACAGGCAAGGTCGGCTCCGCTCACTGGATCCGATGCTTTTACTCTAGTAAGTATTGAACACCCTCAATACCCCCGACTGATTGAAAAATCATCCAGCACTTTCTAATTAGCCTAATATTATTTAGGCTTATTGTATGCCCATGCAATTTTAAGCTGATTAGAAAATGTGCAATAGTGCTCAAATGGTCGGGTTTCGTCCGGGTTTAATGCGATAAGCCTTATAGCCCGGCCAAATTAGGGCGTTATACGGTTTGAAATCTTAAAGTTTTGAAACTTTTTAGTATTGTTTGGGAAGGTCTAATCATGAACATATCAAAAGTTCTGATCGATAGGGCGTGAGCGGGGGCCAAAACAATATTATTTACACAATAATGTTTGTTGCTTTTTTTAGAACAATAATTAAGTTAATAAAAACAGAATTTGCTGGCGCCGGTTTTTACTGTATCATCGCAAATAATAAGACGGACAACACTCGAATCAGCTGACGCCTACGAATCGGCTGATTTGATTAATCAGATGGCAAGATACAGTTTAGTAACTAAGGCAACTCTTAAAAGTACTTACCAATAGCACAAATTTAATAAGAATTCGTGTAAAGAGACAAAATAAATGAAACGCATTTGATTAAATTTATTATTGCAGTTAAATAGTATTTATTTTGTTTCACTGCTGCTTTGCCGTCCGATTTTGGACATCGCCCCCCGAGAGGGGCGTGCACTGTCTGGCGAACCTTGAAGAAAACTCTCGAGTGTACAGTATGATTTCAATACAAAAGGTCTGACTGAAGCCGCAAAATCGTTGAAACATGCATTCATAATAACGTGTTTCGGATTCTATTTATAAATTAATAATCTAGGAAACTACTTTAAGTTTTAAAGAAGGCTTTATATTTTTTACGTGTTAGCTTAAAATAAGGAAATTATAGCTTAAAACTCCCAAAAAATGCGTTAAAAATAATCGATTTTTACTCAGTTAAACTGTTGATTAGAAAGAGTTGCCGTCGATTTCTTTCAATTATGAGATATAAGACAAAAGCACAAAGCCTTTAAGAACAATTTAAGATGTTTCACAACTTTTTAGGTTGAAAAACGGCGTCCGAAACACGTTAGTACGAAGTGCATATTTTTGCTGTTTTACGCAAGGTATAGAAGACCCTTAAGTCCGTTATTCTTTAACCAATTTCAAAAACCCAATCGATAGGGAATGCTAAAAAAAAGCAATTCTTGAAAATGTTTCGTGAAAACGCTAGGTTTTCGTTCAGTTTGAAAGTTTTAAACGGCCTACATTTAAAAAATATTTAAGTCAAGTCATAACTTTTTCCCCATGTAGGTAATAGCCTACTAATACAAAGGGTTTATACAAATTTGGTATTATTTCTTTAAGTAATTTTGGTCACATTAGGACAACCAAAATGATTTTAGATAAATTAACAGCGATTTGGTGTTTACTTTGGACCCAGGAACAATCCCAGAAAACTATGTGTCAAGAGTTGCGAAACACCCTGCTACAGTAGAACTCCAGTTATCCGAATCAATTGGGACCGGACCCCATCCGGATAGTCAAAAATTCGGATAGTTGGATTTTGGTTTCGCGTTTACGCGACTAGAGTAAACCATCCGCACACACTACGGTCGCGTTACACGTTTTATAACTTTAACGTTCGAGTACTGTCATCGCGTTAACACGTTCACTGCTAAGGACGCACATGTGAGCTTGACACTGAACACTATGGGAAGCGGCCGACGCACAGTGCATTGCGTCCTTCGCACGCGAACCCCCGTATTGGGAGTATTTTCAATACACAATACATTGCGTGCTTCGCACGCCAACCCCCGTATTAAGAGTATTTTCAATACGCATGCTTCGAACGCCAACCCCCGTATTGGGAGAATTTTCAATACACAGAGCGTTGCGTGCTTCGCACGCCAATTTTAAGCCTATGTGCAATAGCGCGCGTAGGCAGAATCATTATTTTGCAAATCGCAGTACGTTCCCGTCTTATTTTCTTTCTGAAATTCTGAAAGCAATTCGGATAATCAGCGATCCGGATAGTTGGAGTTCGGATAATTGGAGTTTTACTGTATAATATACAATTACTTATTATAATAAAAATATATCTTACGTAAATAAATTAATAAAATCATTTAATCACTATATACATTTACTAACTATAAAAAATTTACGAGTATATCTAATGTAAAATGTAAATAAACTAATATAATCAATCCAGTTACAGTTGTTTGAGGAGCTTATCCAACTTCCATTAAAAACTTTTCAATTTTTGAAAGCGAATATCTCGTATACTACTGGCTCTACTGAAAAAATGATAAGGATTAATTATGTAGATCATTTAATTATCTTTATTGAAGTTATACTTCTTTGCGCCCGTAGTAATCGGAATGGGGTGTCGGTCGAGAAACCGCGTCACGCGTTAGGAGTAAAATCGGGAAAGTGCCTTTTTACACCTTTCTTCGTATATTCGTATACTTTCCTATACTTCAAAACGTCGGATTGATTTGAAACTTTGCACACTTATCAAGGACCTATGGCAATGCAATATTAATTTTGTTGGGTGTAGTAAGTGAGCACTGATCATGGTCCCCAGAACACGACGTGATTTTCACCCCCTTCAAAACGTCTGATTGATTTGAAACTTTGCACACTTATCAAGGACCGATGACAATGCAATACAATTTTTTTTGGGTGTAGTAAGTGAGCACTGATCATGGTTCCCAGAACACGACGTGATTTTCACCCCCTTCAAAAAGTCGGATTGATTTGAAACTTTGCACACTTATCAAAGACCGATGACAATGCAATATTAATTTTGTTGGGTGTAATAAGTGAGCACTGATCATGGTCCCCTGAACACGTTTTCGGCAGTCATTAGAAATTTTATATACAGGGTGATTCACGACGATATGCAGAAACTTCGGGAGCTCATTAATTTTGTTGGGTGTAGTAAGTGAGCACTGATCATGGTCCCCAGACTAACTGTGATCAACCAAACAGATGCAACGATAGTATTCATAAGCGTATGCAACAAAGAAGGAAAAAATGGTATATTAATTTTAAAATATGCCTTCAGTGTTGGTTAGTGTTTTTATAAAAGAATAGGCTATCATCTACAATAGTAGGGCTACTCTAAGTTACGAATAGTTTTTCCCAAAATATATTAAATCAATACGGTAGTAGGTCTACCTGACTATACCATTTGATGGCCAAAGAAGTATAACTTCCACCGTCTGGTCCGATGCAGACCCAATTTTTTTTAAATAATGTATACTTTTTTGATAGAACCTATATTTTCCGAGATATGTACATATTATGCCCAACCCCCGCTCACCCCCCATCAGGACTTTTGATATGTTCATTATTAGACCTTCCCAAACAATACTACAAAGTTTCAAAACTTTAGGATTTCAAACCGTATAACGCCTAAAATGGTCTAATTTGACTGGATTATCATCCCTTAAGGTTCGGCTCTCTACATTCAAAACGGCGAAGTTGGGTATTTCAATGTTAAATGACCAAAACATACCTTCACTAATAAGCATATTTTTGTGTTGTCTTTGTCAAAAAACGAAAGCTGTATTATTCTTAAAGTAAAATAGATTGTGGGTGTTGATTGCTAATGTTGTTTGCAATATCTTTTTTTGCAACTGAGTAAAAAATTAATAAATTAATACGTTTATGAAAACAATAACACGGTTTTTGAAAATTTATTCGGCAATCAAGATCTGCATATGACAGTACTTCAAAATGAAACCAAATTTTTAAATTTATTCTACGAATTAACGGAAAAAAATTACTTATTCTGTAGCATTGCTCTTATGGGAATCAGATTCAATATGGCGGACAGGGTAGTGCCCGCTTAAAGCATGCATGCGTATTGAAAACAACCATTTACGTGAAAAAAATGAAAATAAAGCTAGTTGTCAGCTACAAGAACTATAGGTCTATTCAAAGTCTAAAATTTAAGTTGCATTTGATTTACTATTCATTTTAACCACTTGTTTATGATAACAATTATTATATAACTTTTGTTAATGATAGGCCAATGATGAAAATTGTAAAAAGTCCTGCAAAAATATTGTTTTGTAGTTTTTTAATTACCTTTTGTTACCTTAGTAATTGATATCTAATGCAAAAGTTCACTAAAGTTTACTAAGTAAGATAAACTAAATTTAATATATTTTTGTATGTGCTTATTTTTGTCTACGCATTTACTACCTTATGTTTATGGCAATAAGTCCGGATGACACTCGGCAGTTTGATCAAACAATTGCACATTTTATAATTAGCCTAAAGCTGTATGCACTCATTACATTAAGCTTAAAAAATATCAGGTTGATTACAAAGTAGCCTACTGTACTAGATAACTTTCCAACTAGCCGGGCGGATAGCATATTGACAGTGTTGTTTACAATAAGCCTGATTTTTCAATCCTACCTCTTATATATCATTTTGTTTACTATTTGTTTATAACGGCAGCAATTAATTGAAAAGAAACGAAAGCATCCTAAATTATTAATGTAGTACGTAGTTGTCAGATTGACGGATAGGCCTCCAACATTGCAATTGCAGGGTACGTGTGTTTAGACGCTGTGATTGGCACAACTAGGGTTATGACTGCTGAAGTGAACTGTGAAGACAAATAAATACAAGGGTACAAATACACAGGCAGCGACGCGATGCGATGCGACTAGACGCGACATCCAAATACATAGAAGGCAATGCGACGCGGAGCGACTTGTTTTTGTTTCTTGAGCTAATAACTCTGTAAATTTTACATCTATCATTTTTTTACTGGCATACATAAATTCTTTGAACCTTTCTCTACAAAAAAGCTATGGAATAATTTTGGATTGGTGTTCATTTACTACATCTGGCGAATTTTTGAAAAAATGCTTTCAAACGCCAGAAAATTCACTTTCGTTAAGTAAAACTAAGCTTATTTGTACTTGATAGAACAGCAGTTACTCCAGTTCACATCTTGTCTACAACTGCTCTGTTCCCGTAATGTATGTGTTTTGATTCCCATATCGGTTGTCTTGAAAACACCTCATAATTAACAACTTACCATCCATCTCTTCTACTGAACAAACACTGCTATCGCTTCTAGTAGCTTGAAAAATCAAACTGATTTGTTTCAGAGCTTGTCGCGCCTCTTCGCGTCGCATTGCGCCCTGTGTGTTTTATGCCATATGTTAATACGTGTTTGATAGTATCGCGTCGTGCCGCAGCGCATCGCATCGCAGCCTGTGTATTTGTACCCTAAGATAAACTTAATCACAATTACTGTTGTCAGTTATTTATGTTTAATTAGAAACTGTTTTAATATTTCACTTGGTGTAATAGTTTGTATATTTCGTATATCTTTAAATTGAAAGTTATTATCTTGAACATTTTAAAATATCGAACCCTAAGCGGCGTTAAATACTGAAACTGTTTATTTGTTTACTTAGCTCCTGTTGCAAGGATATTCCTTAAAATAGATTAAAACTCCCTGCAGATATTAAAATAAGTGTGCGGAAGTAGCTAAACGATTGATTAAAATTTGACCCTTTTGATGGAACTTGAAGCTGTATTTTGCAGGCGAAATCCTGAAAACTCGAGAGTTCTATCTCGATTTAATTCTTCAGAGACAACGATTTTAAAAATATAGCCTTAAAACTTGGCGTCGAGTTAAAAAATATACAGATAAATTTGATTTGAATTGATAAAGTTGAATTTAAAGTTGATATCTTGAATATTGTCGATAAAGATGGGATTATAGTCGCGTGCATGGATTGATGCGTGGCATGAGAAACGGGCGCTAACAAAGAGGCTGAAATTTGAAAGTTATCGAATTGAAGCTAGTCATACTAATAAACTGCTATAAATTAAACGAATTTACATCACATTTGTTTTTTCTAATAGTGCATTGATTTAGTTGCACAAATTTTCAGTTACCTATCTAGAAAAAAATTGCTACCGTAATTTATTTACAAAAATCGACAAAACCACTATTTTGTTTTTTGTCGCTTTAGACTTAAAATTCTTAATCATTGACTCAAAAAACCTTGTACTACACATGTCTTGTGCGTAAAACACGTTAAAATTTAAAATAATATCTTATAATAAGTAAAAACAATACTTATTTCTGAATATAAGAAACAAAATGACGTCGTGACCTAACAATGGTCTATCTCAAGAAAAATAAGCGATTGTATCCAATCATGCGTTTCAAAATGGCGGCTGTTTGAAAATTTTAAACCTCAATTACTCAAAAACCATTAATTTTAACAAAAAATTCAAAGCACCTTTTTTGTATCCCTTTTGATTCTCTATCGGATGGTGCAACTGTCAAAACAATCGGATGAAGGATAATAGCTAAGTAAAAGATAATAACAGCATATGTACATACTTTGCTCTGTTTACCGTGTTGGTATAGGATGGCGGGTTGAACAAACGAATTATTACACATAACTTATCTATTATCCTTCATTCGATTGTTTTGACAGTGAGACCATCCGATAGGGAATCAAAAGGGCTACAAAAAAGGTGTCCTGACATGTTTTGATAAAATGTACGGTTTTTGAGTAAATTAGGTTTGAAATTTGCAAACAGCCGCCATTTCGAAACACGGTTGGATATAATCGCTTATTATTTTTTTAGATAGATCATTGTTAGGTTAAACTTCATGATAAGTTCAAACTCAATCAGTAAAAAATTTCTCTAAATGTGAATTATTTTGTAAAAAAAAAAAAAAAAAATGGTGGTTATCTGAAAAACAAAGCGTTTTCGGGCTTATGTTTATATGATCTTTTTCCTCATTTTTAGCTGTAGAATGAGCTACCGAGACATTGCCATGTAGTTCTGAGTCACCCTGTATATTGGCTTGTTAATTAACTGATTTTTTCATAATCTGACCGAAAAAATATCTTGTCAGGAGTTTGTTTTTTTATAATTTTTAAAAGAATAGATGCCTAAAAAAATACTAATCGATGGTATTTGTACCATATTCTGGGTGCATTTTTTATTTCTCGCTCATTTCGTTTTACAATGGTATCATTCGATGCAGGAAAAACAGAAAAAGCATAGTTTTTAAGTTAGTGTTGTTCAAAGAATTTAAGTCATAGCTATTTTAAAATGAGTAAAAGACATCACTCGCTTATTTTTTGTAAATTGGTTTTTTATAACACCAAGTAACTTGTAAAATATCAATTCTGCATTACTGACCCTTCAAACCACATAAATTGTTTGATAGGCGGTGAATGGAAAACTAAAGATTTTAGGGCTCATGATTAAATATAATTTTCTCTTGGTAAGTGATGAATAAGCGTCTGAAGTTTTGAAATGTTTTTCTAATACACTTTCTACAATATTTAGAAATACTTGTATATCATACCTTACAGTACAAACAAAAACATCAAAGAGATTTTAATTGATTAGGCTTCTCACAAGATACATTTTCCATAAATATTTATAAAGTGTATTCAGCTTTTTGTTCGCTCTCATGTCAACAACCCCATAAACAAGCGTGTCAAGGGCCTCTGAAGATAGAATTCAATGATCTATTGATTCACACATTAATATTACTGTATTCACAGGCCTAACAAAGCAATGTCTGGTTGAATAAAACATACCAAAATATGTTATTAATCATCTTAACTGTTGAACTTGTTAATCAATACTTGCCTTGGTGTCTAGGCGAGATATTCTAATACTAAGCCTAGAATTAAAAATAACAAAAAGTCTAAATTGTATAAAATACATGTGAAAGCAACAAAAAATTCAAATTTAAAAGCGTATTATTCGAGTAATTTTAGGAGATCTAAATTTGATCACTCTTGGCCACTTTTTTTGGCATCCAAAATCCTTCCGTTACGTCATCTTTACGTATATAAAGTTTTAAAAATATTTTGCCAATAAATAATATGCAAGATACTGCATACAATTTCAGGAACTCTGGTATTGTACCTGTACCTGTAGGGAATGTGGGGTACCTCGGACCTATTTTGACTTTAACATTTTAAACTTTGTAATTATAAGACAAAATTAAGTCAAACTAATTTTTCCAAGAACTTTATGTTGTTTTACATAACATATATTAATTTAGCAATTTTAATTTAATAATTTCTGTGAGATTTTGTAAATTAAAAAAAAAACATAATTAGGACCAACCACCAGTGGTGTACCTTAGTCCTAGGTATGGTGTACCTTGGACCAATTATGGGCAGATAAGGAAAAACTCAGTATACAACAAAAAACAATATTTGTTAATCAATAAAACATTACAATAATAGGGTAAATATTTTTTTATTTTAAAGGTTCTAAATAAATTGAAGGATAAGATTTTTTTTTGTTATTTTAAAAAGTGAAAAAATAATTTTAACTATCAAAAATTTGTATATAGTCTACATTAAACCATGGTATAGTAATTAATGGTTAAGATTGAGTCTAAAGAGTCATAACAGAGAAATTACTGTATTTAAAGTATATGCGTCTAACCAAGATTATAATCAGATAAATCAATTCCAAATGTTAATTTCTGCAGTTGTCTTTCAGAACCACCTGATAATATTGGATGTGGGAGCTTCAAAATAACATCATTTTTGTTCACTTCATATGTGGTATGATCCTCTCTTGTAAACTTTTGAGAGGTTAAGTCTCGTTTAAGGTATTTTACATCATAATTATCATCACTGATAGAAATAATCTCAGCAACAAAATATTTAAAATTTTTCTTGCCTGAAAATTTCATTAACACAAAAACACCAATAATTTCAATATTCACATTATCTGGATCCTTCAGCTCAGCAAAATCTTCTTCAGAAAAACTAGATTCTTCAAGCAAATCTTCAAAGTTGGATCTTCAGACTCGGAGGAATAATATAGCTTCTTCTTAGCTGGTTTAGTCGTAGTTTTTGATGTCTTCGTTTAAGGTTTTAATTTTTTTACCGCTCATTTAGCCTTTTCAGCTTCAATACGATTTTTCTCAGGAGAATCAGTTAGGATACAGGATTTTCCTTTAGGTCTTCCCCTATTACTTAGTTTTCTCTGTAATGCCTTTGGATATTACCTGATTTCTTCAGGAGTGACAATGCGTGGTACCAAAGAAACAGTTCTTGGAGTGCCCCTTGAAGTTGATGGTTCACATTCATGAAACGGAGTTTGAAATTTTAATTCATCGACAAATTGATTATGTGACTGATTTTCTTTAGGACGTTGCTCTGGACGATCAGTGAAATTTGAGGGTAGAAGTCACAATCTTTAAAAATGTCCTAATTCACTGAATGTAGGTCAGCAACCTTAAATCCATTAATTATGTTAGATGGTGATAAGGCTAGAGGGAATGCTCTTCCAATTAGTTCTGCCACATCATAAATGGTAACTGGTCTGCCAACATTTCCTGGTGTAGGCATCCAGTCATTCATGGCTTTGTTGTAGTATGTTTTTAAAGGTCCGAAGACACTTCTATCCAACGGCTGCATCTTGTGACTCTTATGTGGATGGAATGTTACCAATATCACACTACTTTCCTTCGCAAGCTGTATGGTTTTAATCGAAATATGACTATCATGATTATTTATTAAAAGTATTACTGGAGACTCTTTACTTGAACCACTGAATTTTATAAAATGCTTAAAAAATTGATAAAATAAGTCTTTGTTGGACCATCCCGAGGGATTGGCTCCTCCGATAGTCCCTGATAGAGCTCCTTTTAACATATGGTCTTTAAAGTACTTTCTAGGATATATCAACATCGGTGGAATAAAAACACCACCAGCATGTATAGCACATATCATGGTAACATTAGCACCTCGTTTAGCACTGGTCATACTTCCTACCTATTTGAGACCTTTGCTCGCTAAAATCTTTGGTGGGACATGGACAGTTGAAATGCCAGTCTGTCACAATTCCATATATTAAAAGGTGTAATTTCAGGATTTTTTTCAAGAGCATATTTATAATTTTTGAATACTAGAGCAACATTTGCTTTAATAAAAGACGTAGAGCGGGCTAAGCTAGTAGCTTCTGGTTTCCGAACAGGAACCAACCTACTTAGGCTGAGGAGTGTAGGATATTTCATTATAAGTCCTACTTCTTGATCACAATAATTTAATAAATGATTTTTTTATTTTACCTTGCGTTTTGTGATCTAGCGTCCTTTTAGGTTGACGACCTTGGTTTCAACTGCACAGTCATTTTCAAGTCACTTATATTAAAATCACACTACAACAATCACATTAGTTCAACAATTAAATAGTTCACAATAATTACAATTACCATGGTTAAACGGTTCGTCAATTCTTTTATAAAATGTAAAAAATATGGATGCATCCTCTCGCGTAGGTAGTTAAACTTTTGAAATGGTTGTATGCCCGGATTGAGTGAAAGTGGGGGAGGATTAAAGTCTATGCTTCACTGTTATCTTCACTGTTATTAATTGAGTTTCAGTGTATAATCTTAATACCAACTTGATAAGAATACAAGTTTGCATGTTATTAATTGAATTTCAGTGTATAATCTTACTATCAGAATCTCCCAGTCCTACCATTCGGCCTCGGTGAATCCAAGAGTCCTGAATCAGTGCAAAGTTGATGTTATTTATATTGAAAGTCAGATAGAATATTGCTGAGGCAC
>JAGFPH010000372.1:262041-285785 GCA_018207615.1 Philaenus spumarius
CATCATGCTAAATAATTTAATGACTATTTAATTGTTTTAATGTAATCGCCATTAAAAAAACTAAAGATGCTAAATGTTTGTTACTGTAAAACAATTACGTAGACTAGATAAAATAAAACCTGAACACAAAATTTCACAATAAATACGTTTACTAACCTCAAACACGTTTCAATGACAATGTCGCCATCCTCAGTGATGCACGGGCTACAGTAACCAAACTATAACTGAGGACTTTGTCGTTTAAACGCATTTGATGTTAGTAAACATATTTATTGTGAGATTTTGTGTTCAGGTTCTGTTTTATCTAGTTACTTTCTCACAAGTCAAACTCATTAGTTATTTATTTAATTACGTAGATGTTCAAAAGAAAAATAATTTAACCCAGTTTTCAAAATACGTGAAATTATGGCTGTATTCAGTGGAAAGTATTGAACTAGTTTTGATCATATAGTAAAAATGGACCAGTTGATGTTGTTCTGAAATGTGTGTCATGCACGTATGTGTGTAGATGAGGTCTTATGTATAAGAGTGAGTGTATATATAAGTGTTAATTTGTGTTCTTTACGCAGTCTTGAAGTTAGTTCTATTGTTAAGGCATCCTTTGCTCTTGTATATATTTTTTATTGGTAATAGCACTGTGGCTGTTCTATTTCTTTCTTTTTTTTTTAATTTTTAGATTTGTAGATTTATGATGGTAAATTCTTCACATGATAGCATGCATTTGAATGTTAAGAAAATCCTTGTTTTGTTCTTATTCCAACATCAAGTGTGAGTTATGTTTATTGTAATCTATTATCAGTTATATTGTTTCTTGATTGTGAAGAAATAAATATTATTATTAATTAGTTATTACTAATTAAGTTAGTTATTATTAGTTATTAGTTGTTATTAGTCGTTACTAGTTAGTTATGGGAATTTGCAGGTGTAATATTTCAATTAGTTATATTAAATAAAGAGAGGTTAGTTACAATTTAAATAATTACCTTTCTATATTTTTAACCTGAACATATGGTTGAGTATTAAACGAATGAGTCTTGAAGTAAGTGTCTTGGAAGTAAGAATTCATATTCAGACCTGAAGAGCCAAAATGATAAGTCCTAGAGACTTCTGGGATAACACATTCTCGCCCTTTTCTTACTTCTGCCATGCGCATCCACATGTCCCAATCCCACATCTGAAATTTAACATTAAATGTTAACATTATATCGGAGCACGTGACAATATACACTGACAATTTCCCGGAGCATAATAATATTTTTTTTAAAGTGTCTTAAGTGTTGTGTATTTTTGTGTCTTAATGTTGTGTAGTGTTTTTATGTAAATAATTTATTAACTTGACAATGGGATTGCGATCCCAAAACGCGTCGTAAGTAAAACTACGTCTAACAAATAAGTCACACGAAGGATCAGTAACAGGAAATATTTAGTATTATTATTATTATATTATCCTACACTAGCTGACCCGGCAATGCTTCGCTATTGCATAATTTTGGTGAAATAAATGCGACGAATGATGGTAATTTTGTGTGTCATAAGGATATGAATCGTAAGTTCTAAACCATGTCATTTATTGTCAGATTAGAAATAACTTAAAATTAGTTTTTTCGTGTTTTATGGTTGTATGCACCACTAATTTTATATATTCCAATTCTTTTTTTTATATTTTTAACCGTCATAAATGTTTTGTTTGTCTGTTAGTTTACCATTTTCTGTGTGGAAATAAAAATGGCTATCCAGTCTCGCCACGGGGAGGTCAGCAAACTTGGAGACCATATACTGTAACACTAACAGCCATGTAACAGAAAAGCTATACGATGAAAAATAAATCAGCAGTTTCCCATAGTGTCTAAAAGCACAGAGGTTTGGTCTAAATAAATAAAATGACGCAATAAATATATAATAATAAACATTTATAATTTTTATATATATATAAATTCCTTTATGACACAAAATAATTACAGTAGAATCACTTTTAATAAATAAAAAATAAAGAATAAGCAGACTATAAAAGTAGGTAAAATAAAAGCAGACTTAAAAAATATATTAATGTATAAACATGTGTAACGTGTGAGAACTATGTAAGAAGTCATTTAAATAAGTGCGGTTGAGGCGAACAGTTAATGAGGACAAGCAGTGATTAAACTATAAACACTTTAATTGGGCAAAGACAATGCAAAAGCAATTAAAAATAAACACATGTATAACAAGTCACAACATCAGCGTATATATCGAGATACGGAAGGCTTAGCACAAAGTGGCCTATGTGCGAAATTGCACGGAACGTTCTAGAAGAGAGGTACGTTTAACAACGTTCCAGAGAACAGAGAACTCTAAGATGGCGGATTGACTGTGTATAATGTAAACGGCAGGTGCCGTGAAATCTAATAAAAAGTATGGTTTTTTCTTTCGAACAAGAATAATTTGCATCTAAAAGTAAAGTGGAGGTGTTTCTACGATTGTGGAGATGTAATAAGTAAAGTTGAGTTAGTGACTTCAGAGAAAAGTGAAATTATAAAGGACGCCATGTGTTACAATGAAAATGCGCATTTAGCTTCGAAGTACTTTGTGTGAATTGAGTGTTTAAATAAAAATCCTAGGTAAAAAACAGTGCATCAAGTTACGCAGTAAGTAATAGTGGCCATAGGACATACATTTTTTTTAGTCTGCTGACATAAAATTTTTAATCATTCTTACAAGTAACTTCAATTGATTTTTATGGCGTCATATTTTCAAACTAGGGCTGACAAAACTTTGTATAATTTGTAAATAGTTAATTGATTTGTTTGTTTAATTGTTCTGTAATGTTGATATCTCTTGTTGTAAATATTCATTTTTTAATTATGTCTGAGTAAACAAATAGTTGTCTTGCCGCAATGTCTTGAATTTCTTTATTCAGCCACGAATATCCAATTAGCTTGTACTTTAACAGCCAGGTATCCACCCCTGAGGAAATTAAACTAATTTAATAAATATTTTACAGTAATTGATGATTATGGATAGATAGATGCTAATAGAGCATAAATGAAGTTATATGTGGATTATTATAAGTACTACGATTATTATTATTTTTTATTATTATTATGTGAGTTAAATGAAGGTGGTATTAAGGTTTTTGTAAGTAAGGTGAATTAAAGTAAGGTGGAGCATAAGGTATAATTCTACGTTGGAGTTAGGGGAGATATATGATGTGGTGAGTTTAGGTAAATGGTGATTTTTATTATGGAAGTAAGGCAATAGGCCTGAGAGGTGTTTTTGATGTATTAAAGGTATTTTATGAGCGACGACTTCTGGTGTTAAGGTGACTAGAATAAATGAGGTGAGGAGAGGTGTTAATAATTACTGAATAATCCACATATAGCATTTTATTTTTGATTTTAACATTTTTTTTTATTTTTGAAATTTTTACCGAACCCCATTTTTTTTAACACTTTATACTAATAGATATTTTTCTTACTCTTGTAACCTTCCGTTACAATACTTACAACATTTACAATGTTTAAGTACAACTAAAAGCTAAAACAATACATTGTGATGTAAGTTAGGCAATAAAAATCAAATTCGTTACTGTAGTACTTCTCTGTACACAACGTTAGCAGTTTTTCCTTCTGGCTGCAATATGTACAGGTTTTTAGAGGAGCTAACTATGGAGCAGGCAACGTAGAGTTGACCGTGGGAGAAACAATCTTGCCGCAAATTCACACCAGCTACTTTTAACGTTTGACCTTGAACTTTGTTTATGGTCATGGCAAAACATACTTTAACTGGAAACTGTAGACGTTTAAAAGTGAAGTGGTAATCTGATGGAACTAATAGGATTCACAGAATAAAAACTGTTTCTCCCTCGCCTGGGCCTGTGATGATGGTAGCTTCATCACATGTTTAGATAGCGCCTTCACCTGAAGTCTGGTACCATTGCACATTTTTGGAGGATTGATGTTTCGGAGCAGCATGATTGGTGCTCCCACCTTAAGACGGAGGCTATGAGGAGGGATCCCTGGTGAATTAAGTGTATGGAGGAACTCCACTGGGTAGTGAACTGCATCCTCCGGTTCCAGCACACAATCTACTGACTCGTACTTCATCTCCTCTCCAGGCAGCTGTCCTAACAGGATGTTGTTAATGTTGGTCGCAGACTCGTTTGTTGGAATGAGGATAGCTCTTTCTCTTAGCGAAGACGGGTCGATGGCAGGGACACCCTTTAAATTTGGGTATATGTACTCAGTAAAATCTTTCATTGTGTTGACAACAGTACACAGAGTATCTGGAATACATATTTTACTGTTATTCTCTTGTACCTGACCATTCCTGATTTGTAAAATCAAGTTAAAAACTCTTGCATTTCTGACTCGCCCATCATTTGTTTTCTCATATTAACTTTTAATATAAGAGTTTTCACCAACGGCCATAAGTACGAAGACTTTAGACATGCCTTCACTTCATCAGCTCGAGTTCCTCTAGGAACTATAGGTAAGGTTTGTCTAAAGTCTCCAGCCGAAGTACGGTTACTCCACCCATCAAGCTCCTATTATTCTCTCTAGATCCTTTAGTGTCCTGTCAAATGCCTTTATGCCTCCTTTATGTGCCATTGTAATCTCGTCCCACACAATCATTTTGCAAGTCTGCAAAACATGAGCCATGTCACTCTGCTTTGAAATGTTGCAAATTGGGGTTTCATGGCGGTTGAGGTCTACAGGCAAGTTCAAAGTCAAATGTGCTGTTTTCTCCCCAGTAAGTAAGGCTGCTGCAATTCCAGACGAAGCCACAGCTATTGCAATGTGTTTATCTTTTCTGATCTTAGCCAACAGTAATTTAATGAGAAATATTTTTCCAGTACCTCCTGGAGCATCCAGAAAGAAAAGATGTCCATGGTCAGAATTTATGCTAGCTATTAAGGTGTCATACACATGCCTTTGATCATCATTCAGAGTTGACTCGTTTTTTCTGACTAACTCAGACATCTCTGAAACGTCATAAGAAACCTCTCTCATTAACTCACGATTCGCAAAATCAACACTTTGAACAGGAGTGGGTATACCGTATTGCTGTATATGATGGCCAGACATAGCAAAGACCAAGTCTTCCAACAAAATCAAGAACTTGTTGTACGCAACAGCCATGTCGGCCTGCATTCCTTCTGGACATTGCTGCTGAAGTCTCATTTTGACATCGTCTGACATTGCTTCCTTGTATTTGTCCCAGAGTTTAAGGACATCAGCAACTTGACAGAACACCAACATCTCTGCAAACAATACACGTATTTTGTGAAGAGATCTTGATAGTGTAGCTTCCTCGAGAGTCTTACACCAGTGACTATCATCTTCCAGTAATACCAGTGTTCTGCACGCTGATTGAAAAGAGGGATGAACCACACCATTCACCTTCTTGAGATGACTGAAGCATGTAGGGCCTAGTACCTCATGAAGTAAAAGACGAAGATGGTAGCACTCAGTATTCATAGGGTGCACGGTGAAGAATCTACTTAAAACAACATCCTCTTTTACTCCAGGCCACCCTTGGACACTTTTTCCCTGATTTCTTCTGCAGAACTTTTTATTTTTCCATACATAAAAAGCAGGTACTTCACTGTATAGTAGTATCCGAGAAAAAGAGTCTACTTTACACAGATCAAAGAACCCTATCAGCGTGGTTTTTGGATGGTTTTGAACTTTATCTTCAACGTTGTTAGAGTTAAAGTAGACTCTTTGGCCATTTTCAAAGTGTACTATGACGGGTGGATATCTCTCATGAATTGAGAAGCCTCGGAACTACTGATTTATTGACCAGATTCGTATCGTTTTACCTCATCAAACTCATTTTCGAGACCAAACGACGCCTGATCACTGCCCTTGTTTACGTACTTACAAATATATTTGATAGATTTTATTGAATTACAGATTTCTACGTTAATGTGTCCATCAAAGGTACGCAGAAGGACAGGATTGTACGGAACAACCCACCTGTTGTACAGATTGATATTTTTTATTTTTACAGTAAATCCTCCGTCACTCGGAGAGCGGCGTTGGTATTGTGGGTAGAAATCATCAGCAGTCCGAGTGTCCTTGACGAATGGGCGAGGGTAACGTTTGCTGCAAGAGACGTTCACCATACAGGGAAAGTTGGGATTCAAACCTCCGCAGGGTCCATGCGTCATGGCGGACTTGACTATGTCTTGGAGCTTCGGATCAAGATCAGGGTCCGGAATTTCAGCACTAATAACACTGTCAGTTTGGCTAGGTGTTATTTTATCGATGAGCCACAGCAGAATGTGAATGTGAGGAAGTCCACGCTTCTGCCATTCTACTGCGTACAACATGAAGCACCTAACTGGCCCGAAAATACAACCTTTTTTAAATAAGTGCATGATCTTTTTTACTTTCAGGTGAAACACTCTCGCTATATCATGCTTGCAGTGAGGTGTCTGACCATCAACTAACTGTTCCTGGATTTCGGGCCATTTAGGATTACATGTGAAAGTAATAAATAGATCAGGGCGACCGTATTGGCGTACATAGGTCATGGTGTCTTGTGTCCTTTCATGCATGTAGCGAGGTCCCCCTGGGAAACTGTAAGGCAACACCACAACCTTTCCCAGCTCAGATGCCTGACCGTCACGTTCATTGATATCGTCCTGTAAATGCACATACTCCTCAACTCGTAACTTGCTCTTATTGTGCGTTAGAAAATTTAATCTTTCCGTTTTGATTTTAGCAAACATATCAGTAAAAAACTGATTATAGCTGGATTTACACATGTAGTACTGTGCGCATACCGTGCGCGTACTGTACCGCTACCGTGTCGTGACTGTTTCAAATTAAAAATGGTCTAACCCATTTGAATTATATAGACAGACTGTTTTCAATTTACACATGTAGGACTGTGCGCGTACCGTGCTCAGACTGTACTCCCTTCGACTGCTTCCAAAACGATTCTTCAAGGTCATGACAGATGACAGTCCGACACGGTCGGCGCACAGTACCCCACAGTCTAGAGCGGTCTAGACCGGTCTAGAGCGGTCTAGACCGACCGAGACTGCTGTAAACTGCCATAGACTGCCGTAGACCGTTCTAAGCAGATTAGAGATGGGGGTGTGGATAACCGGCTACAAATCAACATTTCATTTAATGTTTGTCCTTTCGTTGGTGAACATTACTTGATTTTAAAATTACGATTAATTTTTAAAATTTGATCAATTTGAATGATTAGTTAAATTTTATTGGTTTAGTTTACTTTATTATTTATTACTTTAATTACTTTATACATTTAATTTTGTGTGTTATTTGTTTGTTTATTATTCTATTTATTTTAATTTTTAATAATTTGTGATAAATTTTAAAATGAATGAAGAGAAATTAATTTTACTTGTTAGTGAACATCGCGCTCTCTACGATTTAAGTTATAGAGACTATGACAATAACCTTATAAAAGACAATTTATGGGCACAGATCGGCAGTGAATTGGGTACTTCACTTAATGACTGCAAAAATAAATGGAACTTGCTAACTAGCTACACAATTAACAAAGTATATGTATATAGGCCTAAATAAAGTGTAAATAAGAAACATTTTTGTATTTAATTTTAATAAATCAGCAAACCTCAATGTTAAGCCTAGTCTCTCTTCTGGTGAAATGCATCGCCGCCATTTGATGTTTTCTTTTGTAAGCTCAGGTCTTAATAATTCCATTAAAAATTCAAACTTATGGGAACTCATTCGAAAATAGTTTATGAACTTAATTGAATCTTCTTTTAATTTATTAAATATTGTATGGAGCTCTATATAAATTATGCACCCAAAAGGTTTTTCTTCTTTTTTTTTTCTTCCTTTCTTCTTCTTGTAAGAGCTCATATAAGCAGCAGGCAACAATTACGTTCTCTTCGTCTTGATCCATGGTAGACACTACGTTTCTCGTCAACGAACGAAAAAGTACTACGGTCGACAACAGTTCGGTATGAGCACAGTACCATATGTGTAAATCGAGACGGTCGAAGACGGTCGAAGGCAGTCGCGACACAGTAGGGGTACAGTACGCGCACAGTACTACATGTATAAATCCAGCTTAAGAAGACTACGATACAGAAAAACTAAATTTTCTTGGCCCTCTCTTTTCATGAGCATATACGAATAGAAGGAGGAGGCCGATACAGTTTTTTTTACGACAGCTTTAGTGTTTGGATTAATCTGAGGGATGTCAATAGAGAAACCATCTTCTCCATGGCAGAACATAAGTGGATATTGTAGCGCATCATATACACGATGCGTCTCACTTATACGGGTCAGTCGTGTATCTCTGCCATAAAGAATGATGTCTCGTTTCCCAAAAAGTTGTCCAACAATCACCAAAGCTATTTACAATGTTGTAGGTTTGTTGTATCGGCCTTTATGTGCACCTACTGGCTTTCTGTCTGCAGCTATAACCATCTGAAAATCTTTCCCCACTGGTGCATTCTCCATAGCAGTTTTAAGGTCCTTGATGTATGGGTTTGTTGTGTGGAGCATTTGTTGGAGTTGATTAACTAACCATGGCTTTACAGCTGGCTCGTTGTTAAACTCCCTCTCTTCGTCACCAACAAAATAAGTTTGTAAAAATGATGGATCTCGTTCTGATGACGGCAACAAACTTCCTATCAGGTGCTACACCTGTCCCTGAACTTTAAAGGCGGACATAAAGTTGCCCTCTTTTACCTCCTTTGCCCCAAAAGAAGTCATTTGAAAACAGTTGTTGTACTGCCTGATGTTTGAAAGAAAGTGTTCTGAATTTGGATATAAATGTTTCAAAAGACTAAAAAGGGGCTCTGGAGGTAGTTGAGGAGGGTAGGGGGACTTTTCCATTGGTACATCAGAAACCAGGTGACTCATCTTTCCACTTCATAGCTGTACACCATTTACATGTCGTCATAGGACGTAGTTCAACTGTTTTGTCTCTGTGATAATTTTTTTTATTGTATCTTTTGACAGCCACGCGATTTACGGCACGATTTTTTGCATTGTATCATATTTTGACAGACTCCCTATGTGCTTTAGCACCATTAGTATTAGAAAAACGTTTTCGCCGTTTTTTCCCACGTTTCTGGGTGGTTTGAACAATGGAACAGTGATCTAACTCAACAGTATCAGATGACAAGCACAGTTCTGTCGACGGAGACTGAGAGTTTTGGAGATCATTGTCTGAAAGCTGCCCAATTTCCCCAATATTATCCTACGCAATATAAGAGCGAACAGGAGTATCAGGAATAGAAGGGTTTAGAGGAATGAGAATATCAAAATGGCCTCTGGTTTGCTCCCCAGTAAACCTCAGTCTTACAATTCCCTCAACAGGCTCTCCAAAACTCTCCCCTAATACACCTGCAGCTCATAGGGGAATATTTCAGATACTGCTTTGATTTCACATATGGTACTGAAAGTTGTTGGTTTGCTACATATTCCGCCTTAGTTCTGTAAATATCCCCCGATGGCTTTAGAGTGTACGTTTTTAATCGGCACCAGTTATTAGATACATGATTCACAACTCGTGTCTGCACCTCAAAACCCAGTGTGTCGGTGCCGTGAACCACGTAAGCCAATGAGTAGAATAAACACTGGCCATCAGGCTTGGTATGGACTATTCTGTGACGGGTAGGGATTCCATTGATATTTATTATTTCCATTGAAAACGTAAAAAACTTAAATAAAGCTTCGGGAAATAAAAATAAAACGGAAATAAAATAAAAAGCTTTTATGAGGTAACTAAAATGTGTTAAAGCTGTTTTTTACACTGATAAATTAACTAAAAAGACGTTTTTGTCACAAAATAAAACGCAATAAAACTCTTAGTAAAAATGAAGCAAAAAGCGAAGTAAAAAGCCTGGTAGCTACAACTGAAGTAACTAAAACTGTAGTAGTAGTATTATAGAGAAATTCAAGCAATAGTAAAACAAAAAGCCAAGATTGTGAAGAAGAGCAGGAACGCATTATGGTAATACGTGACCAAACAGCGCAAAGTGATAGGTAAAACTGATGCACCACAGTGCCTTGTGGTCAGTGAGTAGGAAGGAGAAAGTGAGGGAGGGGCAAGGTACAGTTATTTGTGCCCGGTTTCTTGTTTCAAAGCTATATACATTTTAAGAAATCGTGATCAGTCTGTAGGCAACAAAATAAAAAATCCAATTTACCAATATTTTAAACCTTTCAAAAAAATTTCGTTAAGACTTATAACCGTAGAATATTTTGTTTAATTGGAAATCTATCTCATAGATAGTATATGTGTGAGATTTCACCATGTTTAGACAAGTCGTTCATTAGAAATGATGAAAAATAATATAGATCGGGGCAGCAAAATATATAGATAGATGCCCTGTTCCGGATTTGCATTGATCGATAGAGAAATCAAAGTTAAGTGTATATTAACCAAAAAAAATATCAATAAATATATTATACTATGTATTTTTTGGGAATTTTAAGTAACTTTGATCCCCAAACCCCCCTAAAATTTTGAATTTTTTAAAACCCTTTCTTAGCGAGCACCTATGGCATTAGAGGAAGCTACATACCAAGTTTCATTCCAATCCGTTTGGTAGTTTTGGAGAAATCATGATTTAGTAACTTTGACACCCCCCTCTAAAATTTCGAATTTTTTAAAACTCTTTCTTGGCGAACACCTATGGCCTTAAAGAAGCTACATACTAAATTTCATTCCAATCCGTTAGGTAGTTTTGGAGAAATCGTGATTTAATAACTTTGACCACCCAAACCCCCCTAAAACTTCTAATTTTTTAAAAACCTTTCTTATTGAGCACCTATGGTCCTAGAGGAAGCTACATACCAAATTGCGTTCCAATCCGTTCAGTAGTTTTAGATATATATATGCCCCTTTAAATTCTATATAAATATGGGACATAAAACACTGTTAGGTTAGTTATAGTTTGACTATTGTAGCTCGTGCATCATTGAAGATGGTGACTTTGTCGTTGAAACGCGTTTGAGTTAGTAAACGTATTAGTCGTGAGATTTAGTGATCAAAGTTTATTCTATCAAGTATATCTTCTCACAAGTCAAGCTTAATATTTATTTATATTTACTATTTAGTTAGTTTACTTTATCTTAAAAGTTTAACCTTGCCCTTTAATCTATTACATATACAAATAAGGAAATATGTACGTCAACGAATGAGAGAAATGAATTATTGAGGAAAAAGAGTGCTGTGTATTTGTTTTTTGAAAAGTAAGTTTTCTGTTGCTATCATACCTCATTCCCGATGAGAGTTTTACAAAATAAAAGTGAGAAATACCCTGATACAATTTCAAATGGACCATCTCAAAAAGTGGATGTGCAGGGACAAATCACTTATAAATCGTGAACCATTGGGCTGATCAAGATATTAAATCCGGTATAAATTTTCTTTATCTTTATTAAATAGGGAAGCTTTTTTACTCTAGCAAAATATTATTTTAAAAGTCACGGTCTTTATATAAATCATGGTCAAACACCAAGCATAAAAATGTGATCACCAATTTTTTCAGTTCAATTGCAATTATCTAAAAAAACTAATGAAACTGATAACACAAGTGTAATCACCAAAAGTATTACCAAAATCATTTGAGAAATTGTTAGCCCATCGTCTACGTAATCACGCTGGCTTCCACTACTAAAAGGGAACTGTTATTTGTATATACGCTTATTTAAAAACCCTGAGAAATCCAAAATAAACTTCAAAACCAGAGTCTCTTTTAGTGGGGAGTTACTTTTTAGGGGAAGGGGAGTGCTGAGACTAGAGTGAATTTGTGCATTTTGCCTTTAACCCTGGAACCGGCAGATCGCACGAAATGTGCGATCATGACAACACATTTGTAATGCGTGATTGTATTGAATATTTGACCCACTAAAAATCTTCAAATCTCAAAAAGACAAACACCATTGGAAAGGTAATGTTTCAAACTTTAATTTTTGTATTTAACATTTCTTTCTAAAACGTATATTTTTTATTTACATATGTAATCACCGTTTTAAAATTTTAGTTTTCTGTAAACGTTTTGCCGCGCGTAAAATACAAAGCAATTATGCTCTATTTTGTCACTTGTCTAAAGCTGAATTACGCTCGACCGGGATATTTTGACAATAATGTAGGGATACCTTTGGATTCGTTAAGATTTTAACTTTCTAAAACTGCCATCAAATCAAAAGTCACTTGCATAGTTCCAAAGATATGGAATTGTCCGTAAACCTTTGCAATTGAGCAGATTTCAACCAATAAAACAGCACATTTTGCGTTCGAGATATCTTTTGTAATTCGAATTATTTCAATAGACTTTTTGATATCTATTTATAGACCAAAGTTCAATCTTTCATTTGGTGTAAAGCAAACTATATTTGACTTTTTAGATGTTATTCAAACAGCAGTTGAAAGTACAGACTTGCGCAGAATTCATACTAAAGCTTGAGTTCGCAAAACGCGGCTGTTTTAACGGTCATTTTTTGAATTTCCTTTGTCCGCACGAGGTTTTATTTGCTTCATCTCATTTTGTGATTCAAGTAAAGCTAACTCAAATACTTTTATGAAATACCAATTTACAAGTATACAGTTCAATTCTTTGATTTGTTCTCTACACTTTGTTATAATAATATTTCATTTTTGGGCAAAGCAAATATTTCTAAATTACGTTTCAAACCAGGCCTAGTTTTGTTAGCACCCTTGTAGTTGGAACATAAAATCTGGTGTTTACAAAATAAGAAATTTGAAATTGATAAATGTTTTTATACAGTTCTATTTAGAACTAAATTACGAAACTTTTTTACATTTATGGAAAAAATTTCAAAAAATGTTTACTACTTTTTATGTAGACCTAAAGTTGAACTTTTATTTTTCATAACTAAACATTTTTTGTTTCTTGAGCTAATAACTTAGTAAATTTTACATCTATAATTTTTTTACTGGCATATATAAATTATTTGTACCTTTCTCTACAAAAAAGCTACGGAACACTTTTGGATTGGGGTTCATATGCTTGCACACGCCAAAAAATCCATTTTCGTTAAAGCCGCCGGTTTTAGGGTTAAGAGGATGGACATGCCTGAAATACACTACTCTAAATAAATAAACAGTCCAAACAAACAAAGCAATCTAGCACATGACTAAGTTAAAGTAACTTACTGTTTAATGTAACAACACAACAAAATAGGGGAGTGTTCCATCAAGTCTGGCACATCTTACTTTCTTATTTATAATTTCTATTTTACACAATACATGTTATATTCAAAATTTCATAAGTTGAAAACTAGACAAATGTACCTTTTCAGGAGATGGCCATTTAGGTTCAAGTTCTTCTTTGTATAATGTTCGTTTCAGTATCCAACCCAATCCAGGCATTGTTTCCACTCGATAAAGAACAGTGGAATTACTGCTAGTGTGTTCATAGCCTTGATCGTTCCAAGCAGAAATGCAGAATAAAGTAGGATCCCTCTCTAAAAGGTCGACAGTTTGACTAAAGTAGCTGAAAACAATGAATGTATCAATCAATAAAGTGGGGTTGTGGGTTATAATGAGTCACATCATTTGAACTTTAGTTAATTATAATTTTTGTTAGTTGCAATTGGGAGTGTTGCTGAGAATGGTAATTTTTTATTGTTAAAAGACAATAGCCCTGCCCTGTGTGTATATATATATATATATATATATATATATGTATTGAATGTATTATGTTTTGTTAAAGCAAACTGTTCTAAATTTCTTAAATATAAAACCGAACATGGATACTCGACAAGATGTAAATATATGTTTAATTTCCTTTACATACGACCTCAATGTTTGAGAAAGCCAAACTATAGATGTATTGAAATATACAATAAAATCCATAGTTATTTCAAGCTATTAAAAACGTGTTAACAACAACATGTTGGAAAACTGTTTTTATTCCCTTGGGGAGTTTATGCTGCAGAAATGATCGGATTGCCTGTGGCATTTTTGGAGGTGTAGTTTCTATTCAAAACAATTTTTAGTATGTATTTTTAAACTTTGGTACCGGTATTGTAGTGTTAAAAGTTTAACTTAACGAAATTGAACACACATCATTAATAAATGATAACTTCAAACAGAGAACTTGAGCCAGTTATAAATATTCAGACAGCCCTAATTCAGAAAAAAAAAACATAAGAAAGTAAGCCAATATCTAACATAACGAAATTGAACACACATCATTAATAAATGATGACTTCAAACAGAGAACTTAAGACAGTTATAAATATTCAGACAGCCCTTATTCAAAAAATAAAACATGAAAAAGGAAGCCGACATCTAACATAACGAAATTGAACGCTCATCTTTAATAAATGATAACTTCAAACAGAGAACTTACGACAGTCAAAAATATTCAGACATACCTTATTCAGAAAAAAAAAACATGAGAAATTAAGCCGACAAACAACAAAATGAAATTGAACATCCATCATTAATAAATTATAACTTCACACAGAGAACTTGAGACAGTTATAAATATTCGGACAGCCCTTATTCAGGAAAAAATCATAAGAAAGTAAGCCGACATCTAACATAATGAAATTGACATAATAAATTATTCAGAAAAAAAAAAAACATGAGAAAGTAAGCCAACATCAAACATAACGAAATTGAACATCCATAATTAATAAATGATAATTTCAAACAGAGAACTTGAGACAGTTATAAATATTCAGACACCCCTTATTCAGAAAAAAAAAAAAACATGAGAAAGTAAGCCGATATCTAACATAACGAAATTGAACATCCATAATTAATAAATGATAATTTCAAACAGAGAACTTGAGACAGTTATAAATATTCGGACAGCCCTTATTCAGAACAAAAAACATCTAAAATTATGAGAAAGTAAGCTAACATCTAACATAACGAATATAAATTTATTTGTTATGTCTACGTGCATTCACTTTTTTACAAAAAACGTGGCCATACAAAACATAAAAATCTTTTTCTTTGCTGTCATTTTTAAATAGAAGGAAACATTACCAAAGTTAAAATAACAAATGGAATGTCATGTCCATTTGATACCACTCAAACCTACATTGTCATTTGAAACTTCATAGATATTGGTGGCTTTTCTTTACCCCGAAATTAAAGGTTTTTAAAGTTGAAAAATTGTGAAAAAGTGTCCAAGTTGGACATTGTTAGAAAAGGAATATCATTATCAATGTTAGATAAAATGTTCAGTTCCAAGAATAAAATCATTTAGTAAATAAAAAACAAAAATTTCGTACTTTTAGGGCTACCACCTCGAAATGAGATCAGGTAAGTCAAATTTGTTTCCAAATGTTTACATTTTAGAGACTTTTAAAATGCTGTCTCTCTCTACCTAAGTTTACATTTAAAAATCCTTCAAAAACAACTCCAGCCCACAAAATTTTACCTACGAAGCACTGGGAAATATATTCTAGTAAATAGTGAAACGACACTAAATCTCATAACGCACCTGAAAAAGTCTTCCGACACATCTAAATCTTCTTCCAAGATAATAGCGTAGGATGCAAGAGGAAATATGTTGAATGTAGCTGTTAGTGATGCTTTGTAATGCTGAGAAATTCTTGCATTTTTTGTACCAAGTGGTGTGTGCTGGATTCCACGCAGTCCGAACAACTTGGTCACCTGAAGCGGTTCTTCAAAATAACCGTCGATAAACACGGTGATCATTTCTTTGCTCGAACCTCTTGCAGATAGCAGAGATCTTAACATCCTGAAAAAAATGATCATTTGAAGACAAAATTATTTAACAGGATATTCAAGTTTAGTAAAAATTAAAATCAATAATACTTGATAGCATATATTTTTATCTGACTAAATCTACAAGAATGGCATTTAACCGAGAAAATTAAATAAATGTTAAGTCTAGGAATAAAAGTTAACTGGGCCTCGGAAAAACAAGGACGTAATATTCAAAATTTAACAAAAAATGAATTTATAAACCGTATCAGTACTTATGTATCAGTATAATTTACGTGCATTACCATAACAGAAGAATATTATCCACTAAAGTAAAATTTTCATATGAATGTTAAGAAGATTTCCAAATTCACAATTAAAAAAATTAAAATGTAATTTAACACTGCTTCAGCAATACGTTTTTCATTTCCTTTCAAAAACAACATATTTTAGGCTCACAAAATCCAAATTGTTCAGCTGGATAACTAGACTCAAAAAGAAAATGTACTTATTAAAACTTAGAGTCCATATTATATGAAACACAAAGGTATATGTTAGACAACTCAACCAAAACCACATCTATATACAGGGTGTTTCAGAACTCCCTACCAATATTTTAGGGCATTGTTTCTTGGTTAGAAATATATGTAAATATCATATTTAAATTGTCCGGAAGTCCTTAGTTACTCACACAGCCGCCATTTTTGTTTTTTCACTAAGTAATTTTTTTCTAAAAAATGGTTAAACATACGAAATTGAAACTTTGCACAAACATTTTTGACAACTAGACAAAGTAAAAAAAAAATTATGACAATTTTTAAAATTCAAAAAACAAAATGGCGGTCATTTAAAATTTTGTTTCTTAAATAACTAAAGAACCGTTGATTTTACAAAAATTTTACAAGAATACATTTTTTAAGGTAATTTAATTAAAAATCGATTGAAAGCTTATTTTTTAAAATTGGACGAATATTAACTGAGATATGGCAGCTTTAGTGATACGTGACCGCTGGAGGTTAGTTGCAGTGCATGCCAAGGCATGCGGCTAAAGTCTGCCACAACAATGCAACAGTCTCCGTCCGCTTTTAAAGTTATTTTTAAGCGATTTTAAACTATTTCAAACAATAATAAAATTATTAAGCAATTTTTAAGCCATCCTAATGATAGATAATTGATAAAAAAGATACTTTTAGGTTTATGTAATAATTTTATTACAATTATTTTTGTAATAATTTTTGTTTTACTTTGTCTAGTTGTCATAAATGTTTGTGCAAAGTTTCAATTTCGTATGTTTAACCATTTTTTAGAAAAAAATTAATAAGTGAAAAAACAAAAATGGCGGCTGTGTGAGTAACTAAGGACTTCCGGACAATTTAAATATGATATTTACATATGTTTCTAACCAAGAAACAATGCCCTAAAATATTGGTAGGGAGTTCTGAAACACCCTGTATATAAAAGCCAAATCCACTGACTTACTGATCACGATTTCTCAAAAACTACTGAACGGATCGGAACGAAATTGGCTATGTAGCTTCCTCTAGGGCCATAGGTGCTCAATAAGAAAGGTTTTCAAAAAATTAGAAATTTTAGGGAGGGTATGGGGAGGTCAAAGTTACTAAATCACGATTTCTCTAAAACTACTGAACGGATTGGAATAAAATTTGGTATATAGCTTCCTCTATGGCCATAGGTACTCACTAAGAAAGGTTTTAAAAAAATTAGAAATTTTATGGAGGGTATGGGGAGGTCAAAGTTACTAAACCACGATTTCTCTAAAACTACAGAACGGATTGGAATAAAATTTGGTATGTAGCTTCCCCTAGGGCCACAGGAGCTCTCTAAGAAAGGTTTTTAAAAAATTCAAAATTTTAGGGAGGTCAAAGTTATTAAATCACGATTTCTCTAAAACTACTGAACGGATTGGAATAAAATTTGGTATGTAGCTTCCTCTAGGGCTGTAGGTGCTGATAAGAAAGGGTTTCAAAAAAATTGAAATTTTAGGAGTGTTTGGGGGGTCAAAGTTACTAAATTGGTATCACATAGTTAGACATTTGTTCTTGCACACTTTTTTGTAGATCTTTTGACTGCCAATATGTCTTTCCCTTACTGTTTTAATGCCCACGTTACTTAAAAGTTTTGCAAAAATCAGGTAAGTAGCTATCAAGATAAATCGTAATAAAAAAAGAAAAAGACAACAACTTTTCTTCTTTATAATATACTACAGATATATATGTCCTACCTGTAGAGATAGTGAGGTCTGTTGCTTGCAATAATTGCCACTGGCACGTTAGCTACTTTGTTATTCTCCAGCTAAAATCAAACATTTCTTATTATAGTTTATGTAAGAATTTAGAGTAAGTTGGTTTAAAATCAGAGTACTTACTTATTTTATTTATAAATTTAACCCTTCTCAACTCAATTTCTATATTGTATTGTTAATATGTGAGTTGTTAAAGTTAAGTTAAATTTGTTTACCTTATATTTTCTTTTAATAGTGGTAACTTGTTTTCATAACGACTAAATATAAATGGTTCAAACCGTTATTCTTAGTAATTTTATTTTCTCTAAAATAATTGTGCTACATAAAAATATACTATGCATGAAAGCAAATAACACTAAGTGCATATTCAAATTAGAAATTTAAACAGATCATTATAAGTTCCATTATAACAATGCACAGTTTTAAAACATGAACAGCGGGAACTTTAAATACTTAAAAATTATAGCCAAAATTTCTGAATGGTACTGAAGCCACCTTAACATCAGCAACTATTCTTTTGGTATTATTTACAATGAAAAAAAGTGATTACTTATTTTCCAACCAGACTTTCACTAATGAGTTTAATATTTTTGCACTGTATCATTTTGTAATTGTATTTTATTTTCATTTGGACATCAGCTTTTCATTTGATAATACAGTAGAAGCCTTTTTTCACATCTTTGACCACATTTTCATTGATTTAGAAAGTTTACCGTACGTTTCCCTCTCGATTCTTGACAAAGTCCGTGTTATCCGAGTTTTCGCTAATCCGAAGTACCCTCGGTCCACAATACCTCGGCTCTACTGTAATAGGAATACAAGTATTATTTGTTTTATACTTATCAAGTAACGAAAGCGTTTGCCAAATTTATGCATCCTACCTTTATAAGAACTTATAGAAAATAGCATTTATGGTCTTGGGAGAGCTAAACCATTATGGATGGTCCTATAGACTCAAGAAATCAAAAACTAATATTTTTTATTTTCTAAAAATCACGTAAGGAAGACCGCAGCCAAATTTAAGCACTCTAGCTTCATAGGTTTAGAAGAAATATTGTCTTGGGGGTAGTTAATCGATTTTCACCTCTGAAATGCAATTAATCGAAATGTGAATGTTTTATGTTTTCTACTTACCACAAAAGAAAGACAGGTGTCAAATTTAAGCATTCTAGCTTGGTAAGAAGTCATAGACTTTAATATTTGTCTTGGAGTAGTTGACCCATTTTCATTACTAAGACTCAAGTAATCAAAATATTTTCGGTTTTCTACTTATTACGTATAAGAATATGTGTACAGTTTAAGCACATGGTAGAATTATTATTTATGCAGTTGGTGTAGATACCCTTTTTCTAACCCATCAGGTTCACATAATCAAAATGCAAGAATTATCTGTTTCTACTTGTCACATAAAAAAGTCAGGGGCCAAATTTAAGCTCTCTAGTTTCATTAAAAAGTTATAGGAATTATTATGTATTGTCTTGGGATAGTCAACCCATTTTCACCCCTAAAACTTAAGTAATCTAAATGTGGGATATTTTTTTATTCTACTAGGATGGGTCAATTCTCAAATTTATCGATTCCAATGATCGGGCCTAAATGATGTGTCTGTTGACGTGATAGGCCTAAATGATGTTCCTGTTGACGTGCTAGGCCTACTGAACTCTTCAACCTGACTCTGGGATGATAAGCTTGCATCAAAATCACTAGATACATTTTTGTCAGTTTCAGCAGGCCTACTTTCAGTTGCTTGCACTTTTTTCACGAATGAATCTAAGTTGGAGCCACCTTTCAGTTTAGAGGTAGCAGCACCAACTTTTGTTAAGTCATTATTATGCAAAGTACGCAAATGTTTAATTAGATTTGACGTTGTTCAACTTTTTCCACTTGTAGAAATTCCTTTATTGAAAATTTGCACCTTGCGATGCTAAAATTGTCATCATCAATTGTAAAGTGCGCCCACACCATCTTTTAAGTTAATTATTTATTAAATAAACAATTCACAAACACAATGAGGTAACAAACAAATAACAAGCTCGTAATCAACCTCGCTTAAAATTTCATAATTTTAACTTTAAACAACATTTATAACATAACCTATCAAATATGAATTTACGCGCACTAACGTAGTAGAGGTGTGTCGGAAGTACTGTATACGAAAAACATCATAGTTTGAATATATTTTTTTAAATCCTAAAAATACTCAATGCCTTTGATGAATTTCCCCATAATTCAATGCCACACTGCATCAAAGAGCAAAAACAAGCATGGTAGACAAGTAAGTCCACAGAGTCTCTCAAAATGAACATTCGGAAACCAATGGAACTTAATTACTTGCTCAGTTTTTCAATGTGTACTCCAAGTTAAATTGTGGTCAATATTTATACCTCAAAACTAGCATAATTGCTAACACCCGCAAGACTGCCATCAAACAATATGTCTCTATCAAATGGTTTCTATTTTCTTGTGTTTGAAATTGTATTATTTTAGTTTTTGATCAATTTAAATTGAGTCCATTTACATAAAAAAATTTTTTTAGTTCTGATAACAATGTTTTCATTAATAGTTTTAAATCGAAATTGTTGTTACACTTCAGAATCATGGACGGAGATGAGCGACACACGACTGTCGCATGTCTCTGTCTCGGGTTGCGGAATGATCTTTGTATAATTACTCGGGTAGGAGTCCTGAATCGACCGTACTCTGTCATGACAGTCAGTCGCCTGTCTCGGTCGTCTGTCTCTACCGATTGTTGTGGAACGTTACCTTAAGAGGTGGACAATTTAACATTTCTCATTTGGTTATAACCCAGTTTGGTTATAACGAAATTCTAGGGCTTCTTAAAAATCTAGCTGGAAAATAACTAAACAGATAAATTTCTCTGCTACCAGACACCCTCCTATCATAATCATATCAAGTGCTCACTACTGTGATCTTTTCTCCCATTCCCCCACCATTACCGATTTCTTTCATTTATCGGTCTATCTTTTTTTACTCAAGTTCCTTTTGAAAACAATAGATCAAGAATATGTCTTAACATTTTTAGGTTTACTTTTATTAATTTTCTTTAAAATTTAATGACTATTTAGAGGCGAGAGCAACCAAATTATATTTTTAAACTTTGATATGTTCAAGATTTCATTCTGATTCACAGCACTCATTGGCCCGATTACATAGTCAAGGTAAAATAAAATGAAACAAACAATGCACTATTTACCAATTCTGGACTGAAGACTAAAGATGCTGGTTCAGTACAACTACACACACTCCCATATCCTTCGATGTGATTACAGAACTGTCTTCTCCTTCTGTTTTCATCTGTGTCTGGCCATTCACATTCACTTTCTGTAAATTTCAAACAAAAATCACGGCATAATCAAATTTTAAAACGTGGCGGTAGCCCATGGCTATCATAAGACAATGCTAAACTCTCAAAGTGGCAGACTGCAGTCTCCCGGGCGCAAATGCAACCCGCTCGAACCTTAGCGAGAATTTACATATATTTGCATAATCAATAATTTAATCCACTTTTAAAATCACCCAATCGTAATAAAATGGGCACCATTGGAAAGGAAATGAATTAAACTTTAATTTTTTTATTTACAACTTTTTCGTAAAACGTATATTTACATACGTAATCATCGTTTTAAAATATGCATATCGGACTACAGCTATTTCCGCAAAATTCTGCATACAAAATTGTACTGTTATTTCCCCCTTCTTCAACAGGCAACACTATCTACAGAAGTATTCTATCGAGATTATAAAGCTACCATTGGATTCGTCAAGATTTTATCTTTCTAATGGTGCCTTCCAATCAGATGTCACTATTTTACAGGATTAATTCAAAAGATTTCTGTAACCCCTTGCGATTGGACAGTTTTTAACCAATGAAACAGCCCATTTGTCAACCGATATTGGGAACGCACTGCCTTATGTTTTGACAGATTTCTTTTCACCATTTTGTAGAGAATAGTTTGATCTTTTTAACGGATAGAAATAAACTAGAAAAAACCAGTTTTTTGTTCGTCTAGACAGCAGTGGAATGTACATATCTGGTGAGAACGTCTGGCGCGTCCTTTTCCCACGTTATTCTAATGACCCATGCTATCTCGCCGGCGAAGTTTCATTAGATTGATGTCATTTTGTTATTCAAATAAAGATAACTCAAACACTTTTGTGAACTAAGGAAAGACAAGTATACCGTTCTTTTCTTTGATTTATCCTCTACACTTTGTTATAATAATATTTCTTTTTTGGGCAAAGCATATATTAGTAAATTAAGTTTTAATCTAGGCCCAGTTTCGTTAGTGTAGTGTATTTGGAATATAAAAACTGTGTTTTTCAAAATAAGAAATTTGAAATTGATAGATGTTTTTATACAGTTCTATTTAGAACTAAATTACAAAACTTTTTTACGCTTACGAAAAAAATACAAAAAATGTTTACTACTTGTTATGTAGGCCTAAAGTTGAACTTTTTCCTTTCGTTACTGAACATTTTTTGTTTCTTGAGCTAATAACGTTTACAATTTCGAAAGAACCTAATTTTTAGTGGCATATTTGAAGTTTCTTCTACAAAAAAGCTATTGAACACTTTTGGATTGGGGTTCATTTACTATTTTTGGCAAATTTTTAAAAATATGCTTGCAAAACGCTATAAACGGGCTTTTTAATTTTAGCTTTAACCATGGTCACCATTACCTTGGATAAATGGGGTTCTACTGTACAAATATTTAACCCGATTGCGGTCGTGCGATAGGTCTGGACTATTTGCCTATTTTTCTCAAGTACATATTTATGGTCTAAGTTTTTTTTAAATTGGCAATGACACTGTCATATATAGTATTTTCTTTTCTCTTTCAATCTATGAGTTCTACAATTGAAAAAAAACAGATTCCAATCTGGCGCCAATTCTTCATCTGACTCATGGAAACTGTAAAATGATATTGTAGTGTATTTTGCTGTCATTAGTTTATTTACTGCCTTTGTCTGGTTCTGCTACCATATACTGAAGGATTGAAAAAATGTTTGTCTAAACGTTTAATTTAGAACATTTAAGCATACATAAACCACACCGTAATAACAACCTATAATTTCATACAACTTATATCTGTTTTAATTAAATCACATCTATAATACAATTTTAAAGATGTTTAAGACTGAATGTGTTGCCTACAAGACAAGAAGTTACAGCAACCCTATCTGGAGACTTGAACCAGAGATTTCCGGCTCTATGGGTCGACACTCAACGCTTTAGCGTCAACTGCTGAATTAAAATTACTATATAATTTATTAAATCCGTAGGCGATATGCAGTATAAATTGGATTAAGGGGCTGTAAAATCCCAGTATCTAATACTTCCCAATAAAACATTTTTTAATGGATAATGAATTTCGTTAATCAGAAGTTCGGCTGTAAATATACAAGGCGATTCACATAATGTTCCGAGCACTTTCTGAGCTGATTCTACAAGCATAAATTATGAAAAAAGTTCAAATAAACATAACTCCGGAAATGCTTAGTTTTCTAATTATCCACCATTTTTTACTTAACACGTAATATCTTTGAAAATAGAAAAGATATCGAGCTAAAATTTGGTGCACATATTTTTTACGTAACCTTTCACTCCTTTACAGAAAACCAGAACGTTCTCTTGAATTCTTTAAAATGGCGGCCGTTTAAAATTTGTAATGTCAAATATCTTTAAAACCGCTACCTTTACAAAAACTTTAGGAAACAAAAAAAGTTTATTTTATGACAAACAATACGGTATTTTTATTTTTCCCGTAACTCAAAAGATCTTTTTATTTTTCCCGTAACTCAAA
>JAGFPH010000372.1:285795-313085 GCA_018207615.1 Philaenus spumarius
TCCCGTAACTCAAAAGATCTTTTTATTTTTCCCGTAACTCAAAAGATAACAGAGTTATCGGATAAAAACTAAAAGCATATTTTCTTGGTAGTTGTCTATAACAATACAACAACAGTGCTATTTACAAACAAACTGAAGGAATTGTTTAAAGTTACGGCTCCTGTTTAGCACTATTCAATCAAAATAATTTGACTAATAACAGTTATTGATTTTTAACCCTACAACTGTTAGACCACTCAAGTTGAGTAGTCTCAGCTCGCCGCAGTAATGAATTGAGTAGTCTGTGACAACTCAACTTGTATTGAATATTTCACCCACTAAAGATCATCTAATCGTAATAAAACAAAAACCGTTGGAAAGAAAATGATTTAAACTTAAATTTTTGTATTTACAAATTTTTCTAAAACGTATATTTAAATATGTAATCATTGTTTTAAAATTGTAGTTTTCTGTAAATCTATTGACGCATGTGAAAACACAAAGAAATTGCTCAACTTTGTCACTTCTTAAAGCTCAATATCGCTTGACAGAAATATTTTGACAATAATATAAAGATACCTTTGGATTCATCAAGATTTTAATTTTCTAAAACTGCCTTCCAATCAGAAGTCACTCTTATGGTTTTGAAAATATAAAGGTTTTTGTAAACCCTGGAAATTGGACAGTTTTCAACCGATAAAACAGCACATTTTGCATTCGAGATATCTCTTACAATTCAAAATATTTGTATAGATAAGTTTATATCTATTTTTAGGCCAAAGTTCAATCTTTCGTTTGGTGTAAAGCAAACCATATTTACTCTAACTGTTTTGTTCGTACAGTACTGCGAAATACTGACAAGTGGGAAATTCAAATCTTGACTTTCTCACGTTCTCAAAGTGGCAGTTGCAACAGCTTTTGACACTGTTCCTCGTATAGGATTCGTGAGCGAGAAGTTTGATTTATTTGATCTCATTTTATGATGAGATTTTACTTGAGTAAAGCTAATTCCAATACTTTTATGAAAAAGTGATTTACAATTATACAGTTCAATTCTTTGATTTATCCTCTACACTTTGTTATAATAATATTTCATTTTTGGGCAAAGCATATATTACTATTCTAACTAGGCCTAGTTTTGTTAGCAGTCTTGCAGTAGGAACATAAAAACTGGAGTTTTCAAAGTAAGAAATTTGAAATTGATGTACAGGTATATATTTATACAGTTCTATTTAGAACTAAATTACAAAACTTTTTTACATTTTGAAAATAATTACAAAAAATATTTACTACTTTTTATGTGGGCGTAAATTTGAACTTTTTCCTTTCGTTACTGAACACTTTTTATTTCTTGAGCTAATAACTTTGTAAATTTGACATCAATCAATTTTTTACTGGCATAGATGAATTATTTGAACCTTTTTCTACAAAAAAGCTACGGAACACTTTTGAATTAATTTATAATTACTATATGCTTGCACACTCACCAAAATGGCTTAGCATTGCAAAAAATTAGCATGAACAGTTGTAGGGTTAATTCCAAACCCATTTACTTTATTTACTTAATATATAGGTAAAAATAAAGCAAAAAATACTCCTCGTGTAGGACAGTCATGGACGAGGTTGGAGTGAGTTGCTATCGGCAAAGATGGACTCTAATATTAATATAACTAGTTTTGTAAAGCCAAATGCTACTCTGAAACAAGTGGTAGGTGATTTGAATAGTGCAACTAGAGACTTTACTTCTAAAGATATAGTCATTATAGTTGGAGGGACAAACGATGTAGGGACAAATAATGAGAATACACTGTTAAATACATTAAAATTAGCTATTTGTAATGTTGTGAAGGCTAAAGTGATTGTGTCAACAATGCCTTATAGGTTTGATGCACCTTATTTAAATGATTCAATACATAACATTAACAAAGGCTATTTAAAAACTATTAAAGATAATGGTGCAATGCTATTTGACATTAACAAATATATTACCCAAAAAGATTATACACGGTGTGGCTTGCATTTGCCTTCATCGGGGAAACGTAAGGCATTGTTGAAACTTGTAGAATATATAAGACTCGGATGTAAACTAAACAGACCTTGCCCGGTTTTGCGGGCGATCGTTTTATCCGATTCTCCTGAAGTACAAAACCTTCAACAAGAACTTGATATTGTAAATAATAGTGAACCATTGATGCAAAACTGTAATAGTAATCCATTTGTAAACAATTTAACTTTTTTAGACAACACAGTTTTACTAAGGGAGAGTCGGAAGGAGACTTGTGCAAAGCAGGGCGGAGTTGGGACATAGACAGAAGGACTGATGACACATTTCAAAATTTAGTTTAGATGTATTTGCATACAATATAAGAAGCATAAACCAAAAAGTCTCTGAATTTTTTATATTCATTGATCAATTTTTAGTAAAGCCTGAGGCAATATGCCTTTTTGAAACATGGACAACACAATTCAGCGAGAGTCAGTTAAATACTTTCAATGGTTATAAAGTAGGCTCTTACTTCTCCCGCTGCATTACTAGCGGGGGCGGAGTGGCAATTCTCGTCAGAAATGATATTCCATATAATAAAATAAATATAGAAAATAATCCAAGCACAGAAAGTGTTGTTGAATACGCGGTCGTTGAAATAAAATATCCTAATTTTCAGCCATGTATAATCATATCTATGTACAGAGCTCCGGACTCGAATTTCTATACTTTTATAAATAAATTGGAGCTTTTGTTGGAAAAATTGTTTAGACGGTTAAAAAATAAATTAATAATTTTAACAGGAGATTTTAACATAAATATATCTAAAAATAACAAGGAAACAATTAAATTTCTTGAAATCATAAAATCGTACAATCTTTTAATCAATTTTCAACAACCGACCAGAATAACTTCCGAAACTTCAACATGTATTTACAATATATTTACAAATTTTATACCAAAAAAAAGTTAATGTGCACGAACCAGGTTTGTCCGACCATAAGGGTCTTTCAGTTCAGTTTGTTACATTTAAACAACAAAATTTAAACCTAAAACGAAATTGTTGTACAAACGAACATTTAATGAGACAAATTTAAATTTCTTCACTTCTCGGTTGGGTTCAAATAGCTTTTCTGAGTTGGAAACGTCCTTGGAAAATATAAATAAAAACTACAAATCTTTTTTTACAACATTTAATTCTTATCTTGAAGAGGCGTGCCCTTTAAAAAGGACCAAATCTTTCAGGCATTTTAATGTTGTTCCATGGATAACAAAAGGCATTAAAATCTCCTGTCGTAGGAAGCGTGTTTTGCATGAAATTTTGAAATCCCAGAACTGCCCTGCTGAACTAGTTATTTATTATAAGAAATATTGTAATATTTTGAAGAGAGTCATTGAAAACCATGTCAAATGATAGGTATATTTTGAATACGGAGAACAAGGCTGGGGCAATGTGGAATATTGTTCGGGTTGAAACTGGAAAGACCAATGTCAAACAAAATTGTAATATAATTTTGCATAAAGGTGGTGAAGTAATTGACCAACCCATGCACATTGCGGAAACTTTTAACAAATTCTTTATAGATGTCACGGAGAAGCTAAACTTGAAGTCAGACGAGAGTGAGGCAATCTGTTTGTTGAAAAAAAAGGAGATTGGAGTTCCAAACTCTTTGTTCCTTCACCCTACAAGCCCTTCAGAAATTTATAAAATTATATTAAGTTTAAAAAACAAGAAGTCTGTTGGCTGGGATAATATTCCAACATCAGTTATTAAAGCCAGTGCTCATGTTATTTCAAGACCACTATCTGTTCTGATAAATCAGTCTTTCGAAACTGGAATATTTCCAGAACATTTAAAGTATTCAGTTGTTAAACCAATTTTTAAAAAGGGCGATAGTAAAGAAATGAGCAACTACCGTCCTATAACTCTTATCTCAGTTTTTTCCAAAGTATTTGAAAAATCAATGATGAAAAGAATCGTTTCTTTTTCTTAGTGAATACAATATATTGAACAAAATTCAGTTTGGATTTCGTAATAGTTTATCAACTTCTTCAGCCATTTTTGCTGTCTTAAATACTGTAATAAATGCTATTGAGGGAAAAAGCCAAATTGCTCACTGTAATGTTCCCTACTGTAATGTTTTCTGTGACCTCTCAAAAGCTTTTGATTGTGTAGATCATGGGATTTTGTTACAAAAACTTGAATATTATGGGATACGTGGGAAAGCAAATGGTTGGATTAGTTCATACCTGTATAAGAGAAAACAGAGAGTTCTCTATACTGACAGCGCTCTGAACTCTCACCATTCTAAATGGGAAGTAGTCCTTCGTGGTGTTCCTCAGGGGTCAATATTGTGACCATTGCTTTTCCTAATTTGTGTAAATGATTTGCCTCAAAATGTTGGACCCGCAAAAGCAGTATTATTTGCTGATGATACTACTTTAACAGTAGTTGACAAAAATAATACAGATTTGGCTGATGCAGCAGCATTAGCCATGTCTACGGCGGAAGATTGGTTCTGTATAAATAACTTAAAACTGAATGTGACAAAAACAAAATTTATTTATTTTAGTTTACAGTCAAATCCTAAATTATACATAACGAAAGGTAAGGAAGTAATCCAAAGCTCAAATAATGTTAAATTTCTTGGCATTAATCTGGACTCAAATTTGAATTGGAAAAGTCACATTTCAGGTTACCCGAGTCACTGGCGTCAGTTTGCTTTGCTCTCAAAATGATTTCCTCTGTGACCAGTTTAAGAGTAATAAAAGCCGTTTATTTTGCCTATGTCAGTTCTCGTCTAAGATATGGGGTGGCATTCTGAGGGAACTCTGTTGAATCTATTAAAATATTCCATTTACAAAAAAGAATTTTACGCTCAATCTTATAATCAATCTTGTATACCTTTTTTCAAAAAACATAATATTTTAACTTTCCCTTGCATTTATATTTATGAAACTTTAATTTTCTTTAAGAACAATCATAATTTATTTGAAATTAATCAGCACTACCACAAATACCCTTTCCGTCAAAAACTTTTTCAATATCCTGTCCATACACTTAAATTTGTTGAACGCGGAATTTATTACTCTGGTATAAAGTTGTTTAATACACTTCCAGAAAATATTAAAAACTTAGATTCTACCCACAGTTTCAAGAGTTCACTCAGGTGCTACCTCCTAGAAAATGTGTTCTATTCTGTGGAAGAATATCTTTCCACAGGTACCTGAGCCCAGTCTGCAGGTGTCAGGAAGGGCTTATTTGTTTTTAAAATATTATAATCAATAATTATATATATATAAACTGTATTAACTGTGTTTTTTGATTTTTTGTTTTTTAATCAAATTTGTATGTAAATTTATGTGTGATTTTGTATGTATTATGTATGTTTTATTATTTTGTACTTTTATTTATATAACAATGTAAGTTATGACATGTCACATATTCCAATGGAATAAATCACACAAAAAGTGATGAAAAGAATAAATCAAATAAATAAATAAATAAATAAGTCTGTAAAGTGATAAATAAAAAAGATTCTGTATATGTAAGGTTTGCCGCTATCGCCACACATATAATCTATACGTATAAATAAAATTGAACTGTCTGTGATTTCAAAATATAATCTTTTTTCTAAGCTCACATTACCAAAAGCTAAACACACATTTGCAAATTTGTTGTCTTTCTGTTTGTTTAGCCGGGCTAATCTCTGGAATTGCTGAACTGATTTAGACAAAGCTTTCATTAACATGTAGAGGACTTTTCAGAGAATATTTTAGGCTACTTTTTATTCCAAAAAAATTTGGAAAACGGTTGACCCTAAAGGCCATCCATGTAACTTCCCGCTAAGTTTAATTACAACAAACACTATTTTTGGAAATTTTGAACTGCCATAACTTTTGAATGAATCAACCGATTTTTATGCGATTTGCGGCAATCGATGCAGTTTTTTAAGTCCATTGAAAGAATCAAAAACAAAAATTTTCAGATGAAAAGTTTCGGAGAAATTGAGGAAAAACACTTTTTTTTATTTTCTTTCGTTCACGATATCTCACGAACGAATTAACCGATTTTGACCGGACTGGTAGCGATCGACGTCACTTTTTAAGGTTAAAAGCTGATTAGATTTTGGAATTGATCGGTAAAGCTGTTTAAAAGTTATTTAAAAAAACCTGATTTGAAAAAATTTTATTTCTTAGTTTTTTCGAAATTTCTTAGAACCTACCGGTCCGAATTAGTTGAAATTTTCAGGAAATCTAAGTTTGATGGAACTCTTTAGAACGCCGTTTGGTAGGATCCAATCGGTTTAGCCGTTCAAAAGTTATAAAAGGGTCACATACTTACATACACACACACATACATACAGACAGGGTGACACCCTCTCGGGAGTGGTCAGGGAAGATTCCTAGGACCTCAAAACGTCGAGATCTGATGAATACTCGATTTTCGAAAAACGGGGTGAAACCAATAACTTCCCGATTTTAGAAAATTTTCAATTTTCTTTTAGCGGGAAGTTAAAAATATTTAAAATTCCTATTGAAAAAATGTAAAAATTATGGACAAAATTAGAGATTTTGTGGACAAATGTTAGGGATATAGCATGTCTATTTTGATCTATGTCTTATATTATATACAGGTCACAGCTACCCCCACCACCCAACTTAGAGCCAAGTGCCTCTGTCCTAATGGATCATCATTTCCGTAAAAATTCGTATTAAAAATTTTTTAAATTATGAACAAAATTATGGATTTTGTGGTTTGCATTGGCAGAGCCCCTAGTGCTTCGTATAAGCGGATTCCTTTTAAACAGAAATTTGCCGGAACCCATTTAACATGTATATCAAGGACTACCTGCCCTACTACTACCTGTTCTGTTCTACTAATTGTGTTAGAATATGAAACTTTACGTTTTTCAACAAGATAATTTATGTACTGTAATATTACCAATGTCATTTATATACATTTTTCTTCTTCAAGAAAAAACATTTTTTCTAATGAAACATTTTAAATACCCAACAAAATATTCTGTATCTCAGCAACAAAATGCATCACAGTTCGTGACAAAAAGATTTGTTCCTAAGCTATGTAAATTAACTAAATAAATGTTAAAATTGGAGAGTTTAATATATCTTTACACTTGACACTCATTTAACGAAATTACTGCAAGAGAGTAATCGAAATAGCTTTACCTTCCATAGACACAAGGGGTACTTCCACACGCAACAGAACAGAAGCGCCCCATGTATTGAAATCTTTACTTTTACTATAAGACTCCCCAAACATTTTAGCTCCTTTCTGTGTGACCATAGCCCACATATCTCTCCAACTTATCATTTGTGCTCTACGAGATCCTAGACGATGCAAAAGGTCTCTTGCAGGCTGTTTCATTTGGAATGTTCCTTCGTCCTGAAAAAAATGTTTTATTAATGGCACTTCAAGTGGAGATATTAACTAGTTAACGTGTGCAATTTGTAGGGGATTTAATTTAGTTTCAGCAGAATGCAACCTTTTTTATAATTACAAGCATAGTTTTTTAGTTACAAGCGAAAAATTAACAAAAAACTGGGTTTTCCACAAAGTAGTAAATTTTGGCCTTTTTTCAGCCTGCTCTAGTGGCTAAACCGTTCAACCAAAAAATACATTGAGGGGTACTTTTTGTAGGAAATTTAATATACTTTAATTTTGTATGGAATAGTCTACCTCGAAAAGTGCAAAGTTTAATGACTTTTTGGCAAAAAAAACATTTAAAAAGTCAAATTTTGAGGTTTTTTGCGATTTTTGTTGTGAAACCATATCCGTGGGAAGTAGCAAAGTTGAAATTCGGATTCAGCACCCAAAAAACCCTATAGAACGATTGAGAAATAAACTTCTATATTTTTTCCTGGATTTTGACTAGACTATCTGTTCCTATTGGGCATGCTTCAGGATCTAGGTCACCCCCACCAACCTATCCTAATTCAAATGCCTCGGTCTTAATTAATCATCATTTCCGTGAAAATATCAGAGTATGCAGTAAAAATTTGCTTCCCTGAGAGCATAGATGGGGAGCGAGTGGCTTGCGAGTGGCCAAGGGGGTTTAGTCAGCAAAGTGAGCGGGGGAGGAACCCTCTAATTAAAATTAAATTTCTTTTGTGTATTTAAAATTGCCTTTTTCAATTTAAAATTTTTAAATTGAATTTGTTCTTTTTGAACAATTATAAACTGTTAAATAGATAGCTCAAATACTGCCCACAGTAGGTAATCCATTATTAAGTGTCTTATTCATCAATATTTTTGGCATTTGTTTTTTTTTAATACATGCACTCTAGCTTTATTTAAAATTCTGATCCAAAACGCTCTATGTTATCATTTCAGAAAACGGCCGAAAGTGGCAAATTGGTTACAAAAAACAGTTATTTTGGAACAATAAATCCCCGCTTCAGGCATACAACAGCTAATCCCGGACTAGATTAACTTTGCGGTTATGTTTACAAGTTTACAACATCAATCAAAACAAACTTCTAACTTTCAATGTCCGGATGTTGGTTGTTTTTGCATTGAAGTTATCAGACATATTATTATTGTAGGCTATAATATGTTATATGATCAGCTTTAAGGTTAGAAATTGTTGAAACTGTAGGTATTTTTACAATCCTGTTTGTTTACTTAATCAGCCTAAAAAACAACTTAGGCCTACAAACATAACATTATATTTTAAACTTCACTATTGTAACGGGTTCCGCTTCCTCTGGTCCAACTCCTCGAAGCGGCGTCTTCCTTGGTCAGGTTGTGCTTTTCGGCCCTCTTGCGAGCGTCCGTGCGATGTCAGGATGGTGGCGGTGGAAGGTAGTAGACCATTTATTATTAATCATTATTATTTATTAATTATTATTACGAGGAGAGGGGTAGTACCTGTCACACTATCGGGCTATTGATATTAATTTTTGCTGTTTTAATAGAATCTTAAAAGTTTGAGTTTCTGTTAATGTACAAATATAAAAACCTAAGTGAATTTTAAAGTTAACAATAATGTAGTTTTGCCTAAATGACTGTATTTAAAATATTTATGGTTAAAATCGTTGATTTAAGTAGGCCTATAGATAAAATATATGATCTATTGTTTTGTTTTCCAAAATTTATTTCAGGTCTTAGAGTAAAATAGTATTTAATTGTAGACTCTGTACATTTATCATGTTTAAAATCCTGAACGGCCTATACCCATTTATATACAGTTTTTTTTTTGTAGGCCTAAGTAGTTTGTTCCGAAGAACGAAGTAAACAAAACAAAAATGTAAATGTGTGCGGTGTGGGACCCCCGTCAGGAATGAAGTTCATCACACGTTTTCTTCAATTCTTTTACCAGCCTTAAAGGCAACAGACACACATAATTTAAATCTTTCAATTGCCGTTTATTATGAGATTGTTTTTTATACAAATATTTACTGTTTCCATACATTTAATGTTATTATAATAAAGGTGTAGAATTAATTATAACATCAAAGCTAAGATGGTAAACACAGTTAAATGTCCATTCGTTGTAAATACATTCAATAAACGTAGAATATTGGTTCTTCGGTCTAGGCCTAATCTAAAATTATTGTGTGTATGTTTAATTTATCTTACCTGTCTTAACGGCAACATATATACAATAATTTTAGGTTTGGCCTAGACTTAAAATTACTTTCTAGGCCTAACCTAAAATTATTGTATGTATGTTGCCGTTAAGGCAAGTAAAATAAATTAAATATACACACAGTAATTTTTGGTTAGGCCTAGACTGATGAACCAACATTGTATGGTTATTGAATGTATTTTAGCGCTTAGCGATAATATCTGCACTACGCCGGACGGAACCAATCGTCTCGTTCAATTTAAATGGATGAACCAAAACACATGTTTCTTGAATGTATTTACATTCATTGCCATAGCAACTAATTTGGTAACGCTTTTTCGTTACTTGTATTTTATATTTGTCATTGCCATAGCAACCAATTAATAACACTTTTTTTCATTACGCGTTACATTTTCTATATGTTAACTCCTACTGCAATCAGCATTAAGGAACTTCGTTCCAAAATTGTAAAAAAAATATAAATTTTAAACAGCTTCTAACCTTAAAACAAGTCATATAGCCTACATTAGTTCTATCTATATATTAAAAGAATTTATGAAAACTTGTGGCAGTCAGTACGGCCATTCTATCCGGCCGATTTCCTTATTTTTTTTTTTTTAAATTGCAGGTAATCATTCACAGATATGTAATCAAGCATTACAAATCATGTATCTTTCGCCTTACAAACGTTATAATCAAATGCGAATTTGAATTGCTTTGAAATTTTGCATAGTAACACAGGTTAACCCTGGGAAGGTTTTAGGCCATTTACCGAAGTCCTAGGACATTAGGGCTACGCCCCAGTGGCCCTCAAAGTTTCAATGTTAATCTTATGGAAGAAAGATTTCTATTGATTTTATCAGGGGCACAAAAACAGCTATTCGTATGAAAAGCTTAAAACAGCTGATTTTGATCAACAGCTGATTTTGATCAACAGCTGATTTTGATCAACAACTGATTTGGATCAAAAACTGAATATAATTTTAGGTTAGGTAAATCAAGCAATAGCGAAGCAATAGCAACACATCATGTTTGTTTACTTTCATTACCATAGCAACATTACTTAGAAAATTTGAAGAGTATTACCTTTTTGAGGTTACATTGACAAACTAAAAACAAACACAAACAAAAATCAACGAAAAATGCTAACTATATTTTAATTCAATTCAAACATTGGTTGTTACAAACCTATTATATATAAAACAGCTAATTTGGATCAAAAACTAAACATAATCATTCACAGATATGTCAAGTCTTATATATTATCATCCGTTCAGCCACTATTCACCCGAGAAGGAGCTCCGGTATACAATCCTTCAAATTTCCCATGTTAATCTTATGGAGATAATGTTTAATGAGTTTTGCCAAATAAAACAGCTGATTTATGCTCGGTCACCTATGTACAAACGAGCCAAAGATTAACGAGATTCTTTATCGAATTTTCCACCTGCGAGCGAAGCGAAGCAGCCATCTGAGGCCGAAGGCCGAGCCGGAGTTGGGACGCGGAGCGTCCAGGGGCAGAGCCCCTAGTAACATATTAAACTTAATATTTTGAAGTTTTATTAATTCTCATGTGTATCAAATTAATCTGCACGTGATTTTTCACGGGATCTTACTAGTCAATAATAATTTTATAAGAGTATTGCCACCTACCTTAATAGCAAAAATTATTAAACGACCATCCGACACCATATTAAGGAATAGTGCCATTGCCTCATCTTCGTGTGGAGAATATGTGTCAAATACACGCTCAGCCATTACACTTCCACTAGCTTGATTAAGTATTAACACATGAATTCCACGGCCTTCAGCCTTCTCAGCATCTTCCAAAATCTATACAAAATACCTCTTTAGTAATCAAAAAATACAACAAAGAAATATTTCTATAAGATTTTGTTAGAAAAATTTGTGTCGACAAAATAGTACAACTTTTACCTTTTCTTGTAGTATATTTTATGGAAAGTTTGTCTCTAAGTTAACTACTCACCTTCTGATTGGATGTTCTTGCTTCACAGTGGGTTTATATAGGCCTGCTAAATACGATCGGTTTTGTATAATTATTTTTCGTAAAACAATTGCTCCCTATGTTTATAAAATTACACTCCTTGCAATTACAATTGGCTACATATAATTTGTGTACAATTTAATTTGTTTGCAATTCAAAGTTAATAAAAACTTTTTTTAATATCCTACAATTTCTATTATAGGGTTTGTTCTCGTGGTATTTAAAAAAAAAGTATTTTCTTACTTTTTTACAGTAATATCACACGGTGTTATATTCTAGGATAAAAAAATATAGCTTTTTGGAAGTGTATTTTCAAAAACACAAACACTACCTTGTTGTATGTATACAGGGTGATTCAGGAAGAAATGGAGACACTTTCAGGTCGTGTTCTACTAGTGAAAATAAAGAAAAAAGTTCCTATAAACTTAGGTACGGAAATGCTTTGATTTCAAGATATCCCCATTTTTTTTTTACAAAATAATCCATATCTAGAGAAATGTTTGACTGATTGAGTTCAAACTTGGCATGAAGTTTAACCTTACAATGATCTATCTTAAGAAAAATAAGCGATTATATCCAATCATGCGTTTCGAAATGGTGGCTGTTTGAAAATTTCCAACCTAAACTACTCAAAAACCGAACATATGAACGAAAAATTTCAAGGCACCTTTTGTAACCCTTTTGATTCCCTATCGGATGATCTCACACTCAAAACAATCGGATGAATGATAATAGTTAAGTTATGTGTAATAATTGGTTTATTCAACCTGTCATCCTATACCAACACAGTAAACACAGCAATGTTGTGGTTACGTATGCTGTTATTATCTTTTAAGTTAACTATTATCCTTCGTCCGATTGTTTTAATAGTTACACTATGCAATAGGAAATTAAAAGGGCTACAAAAAAATTGTATTGACATTTTTTGTTAAAGCTTACGGTATATATACAGGGTGATTTAGAACTGTGTGGAAGCTCATTCTATAACTGAAAATAAGAAAAAAAGTTTGTATAATCATAGGGTTGAAAACAATTCGTTTTCCAGATATCCGCCATTTTGTTTTTTGTACAAAATAATTCATATCTAGAGAAATGTTTGACCGATTGAGTTCAAACTTGGCATGAAGTTTAACCTAACAATGATATATCTCAAGAAAAATAAGCGATTAAATCCAATCATGCGTTTCAAAAGCGACTGTTTGAAAATTTCAAACCTAAATTACTCAAAAACCGTACATTTCAGCAAAAAAAATCAAGAAACCTTTTTTATAGCCTTTTTGATTTCCTATCCGATGGTCTCATGGTCAAAACAATTTGATGAAAGATAATAGCTAAGTTAAAGATAATAACAGCATATGTACATACAATATTGTTTGTGTTTTTTGTGTTGGTGTGGGATGCCGGGTTGAACAAACCAATTACAAATAACTTAACTATTATCCTTCATCCGATTGTTTTGATGTGAGACCATCTGATAGGGAATCAAAAGGGCTACAAAAAAGGTGTCTTGACATTTTTTGTTTAATGTACGGTTTTTGAGTAATTTAGGTATGAAATTTTCAAACAGCCGCCATTTTGAAATGCATGATTGGATTTAATTGTTTATTTTTCTTGAGATATATCATTGTTAGATTAAACTCCATGCCAAGTTGAACTCAATCAGTCAAACATTTCTCTAGATATAAAATATATTGTACAAAAAACAAAATGGCGGATATCTGGAAAACGAAGCGTTTTCGGGCCTTTGTTTATATGAACTTGTTTTCTTATTTTTAGCTATAGAATGAGCTTCCGAGAGATTGCCGCATACTTCTGAATCACCTTGTATATCCACAATTATTAACAAATTTATTCTTATTGTATTACTTATATCAATACTTAGAGTTATTAAATCTTAATTTAGGCTTCTACATTTAAAAAACTTGCTAGAGTAATTATTTCTGTAAACAACATTACCTAACTCTGTCCCTACTTAAATTTACAGAGGTAAAACTTATAAACTTTTAACAGCAAAAGTAGAAATTTTTAGAAAGAGGGTAGACTTTGCAGCTTTTAAAAATGTTTTATTCTGTAAATGGTTAAATAATCAAGTCGACTTCTTTTCAATCATCTCAAAGGTTGAAAAAAAAATATTTTAAACATTATATAATTCTATTTAATATATATGTGTATTTAATTTATATTCTATATAATGTGTTTGTATAAAAGTCACATGTTTGTAACTACATTTAGTATTGCGTATACTTTCTAGTGTCCTAAATTATGAATATAAATTGATATTTATTAATGCATATTAATTTACATTCAAATTCGTTTGTTTTGTATTATAAATAAAATGTATGACAGTAACATGAACTACATTATACAAATTTATTGTCTGTCAAAAACAATAAATTATACGAAAAAGAGAGACAACGACTGGGTCTACAACAACTTTTATCCCAATCAAATCTACAACTACCTATCATCTACAATTTGTCAAACACAAATGATTATGTACAAAATCACTAGGGCTAGAATATATTTTTCCCAATGATTTAAGCCGCTTTATGAGCATGCATTACTCTTGCCACTGAACATTTTTATGTAATATATTAAAAACTAGCTGGGTTAAGCTCGATAACGACAAATCTCAATTCCAAAGGCATCCCATGTACTCTTTGTCAATATGCTATTTACACTATGTACTACTTTCTTAGCTTAAGTGTATAAAATATTCATCTCTTAGTTTTATTAATCCCTGTCGAAGGACAGCCTTTGTATATGCTTATTTAAAGAACCTCCTTTTTAACGCTTTCTGTTAAGTCTCAAGTTTTTGTTTTGTCGTTTTTGAGATGTAGTGATCGTCAGTGGTATTTCGATTTTATATATAGATAACCTTAAATGCAAAATATTTTAAAACCCCGTCTTATTGCAAATCTAGAGCATAAGAAGGACTACTATGTTAAGTTCTAAGTTAATACGTTTTGTCATTTGTGAGAAATAGTGATGAAACATATCTGTTCAGAAATAATAATTAATATTTATTGGCAAGCACTAAAACTAAAGACATAATGCCAGTTCCATTAGCGAAAACAGGGCCGCCGTTTTTGGTTGGAGAAGAGGAGAGGGAAGTGTCAGTCGCAATAACAACTGGTAGGGGTAGAAATTATAGCCCAACTGCCCAGGGTTGAAATTGAAGGTTCAGGGATTATAATCATAGAAATCAACTAATCCGTATGTTTACAATTATTATATTCTATTACCGAGTGGTTCAGTGGTTGCCTTACAATTTTGCAAACAAAACTACAATGAATAACTAATTTCTATTAAGCTCAACTCTCTTTACAATCGATAAACAAAACTATAATGAGTAACTAATTCTTATAACGCTACTCAACTTATTTTTATTATTCTAACTAAATCGATTTGGCAATGCTACCCCAAGACGAAACACCCAAACAAATAGCTATGTTCATGTAATACTGACTCAAATGGGCTTCTACTTTAAACAAAAAGAAACATAAACACTTTAATGATGGATTTCTGACAATCTGTTCACCTACCTATTCACCAAAGCTTTCCAACTGGAATTCTCGTAGCACCCTCTCTCAGAACTTCCAGCCAAAATGATCGCTTCACGACCAGCAGAGTTTTCTCCGCCCCACAGAAAAACTAACTCTGTCCCGCAGAGTCTCCGCCCGTCACACAAAATACTGGTCCTGGATCTAGGTCAGTATGACCCTTTTACAGTTTGTCAGATTGTCCGAGTGTGTCTGTAAGTGTGCCTTGCTCGAGTCAGCTATTTCACAACATTTGGCAGTATTACCCAATGTTACTCTACTTTCTGTGTCTTCGTCTTGGGCTAGTAAATTCTAAACTTTATTCTAATATTTATTTGTCTATATTTATTTCTTAAACCTACCCTATTAATCCTAACACAAAATAGAAGGAAATAATCGTCATCAAATAGTGATTTAAATTAATAATATCATCGTAAAAGTGTCTTATTAAACAATCAAAAGTCTCGTAAAAAAGGATTTGTAATCAATGAGTGCGATCGTTGATTGAAAGATATATCCTCGTACGTAGTGAGTCTCAGTTAGAACAATATGCAGACTTTAGTCATGAAAAAGTGCTAACGTGATATTATTCGCCGTATGTTACTTTATAGTGACATTATTTGTTGCAAAATTAAGAAGTCCTGAAAAACAAACGCTTACATTAAATAGAATTATAAATGTCTAAAAATAAATTTTTCTAGCCTTCGAGAAGACTAAAGACATAACCATATACATATGTATCATCATGATGTGAACTTATATCTTGGTCCAGTTTTTCACTTGTAATTTAATTATATAAAAAGTTTTTCCTTTATCAATGAAAAAAAACATTAACTTCAAAGTGTGGTGATACTTTGTACGGTGCAGCAACACCAACTTTAGATTTCCGCTTGTGAAAAAGCAGTTAATAATTTCAACAATGAAATGAAAAATCTAACAACAATGGACAGGAACTGGTAATAACCTGAGTCAATTTTGTATTTTGCTTGAATCTTACACAGCCTAGAAAGTCAGTCTTCTTTGTAAAGTTGCCTGTCAAAGTTTAATTGCTTTAATATTGACAATTATCATGAAAGATTTTAAAGCTAAGCGGTATTAAAACTAGATTTTCAACTATTACGTTTGTTTGACAATTCTGGGAACTATAGCCCATACCTATCAGTATATACATGAGTATATAATTAACCTCGAAAAATAGTTTAAAATCTTTAAATTGGTTGATTGCAATTAATAAAACTAGGTCTTTTTCAAAATTAATAACAAGTTGTGAACAACGGCAAGTACTTATGTGACGTCACAGGTAAGTTTATGTATAGACAGTTCTGGTAGACAGTTCTCGTACTACAGGAGGCATTGAATGACGTCGACTGTGAATTACCAGAACCATGTGTTTTTAACAATTGCTTATTTTTCCGATGTGTACGTCACAAATGGCGCTGCCAACATGGAGCAATTGTGTCGCATACTCTTTAACACCTCATTCAATGACTTTCACTTTTATTATTCAATTCTTTCTCCTTCTTTCTTTGCCATCATTGACTGCCAAACGCTTCCTTTTGGGGAAATACCAAATTGGGAAAACTCTGTGTCCTGGTAGATACAGCAAACTTCCTTCCCAAGCTGGTGCTAGACTGATAAATAAGCTCCTACAGAGCATTAAAAATTTGCAGGATATTTTGCCTTTTAAAAACAGCCTTAGACAGCTAATATTGTCTAGGTATTTCTACTCCATGGTGAAGTTCTGAGTGTAGCCAGTAGCCAGCCTTGAAATCATGGATATGTTGTAGTAATTTTATTAATTAATGATTATTTAATTATTGTATAATTTAATTTTCAATTGCATTTTAAATTGTATTGCTTCTTTTCCTTTTAATAATTATGATTTCTTAACTTAACTAACTTAACTAACTTAACTTAACCTTGACAATGGAAGGTTAAAACTTCCGAAACCGGTAGTCACCGAAATTCACCATTTGGAACTGTCGACGATTATTTGAGGTATGTACCTAAGTTAGATGATTTCTTATCTTTGTGTACATTGTATTGTGTTTGTATATTTTTAATGTTAATTTATATTGGACGTAGCCTATGCATATGAATGTCTTTTGGCTGTAATAAATAGAGTCTACTCTCGCCTTTGTAAGAAAATTCAAATTAGACACGGATCCTGGTGAGCATCGTCCAAAAAGACCTGTCTTCAGCAAAACCAATTGAGGTTTTACTTAAAGAAGATACTACGCAGTTATTCCCGTACAGCAAGAACCCTTTCTGTGCCACACGTATCTTTTCAGGATCCAATCAACCCTTCCCAGCCCAATAAGGGAATTCCTTTCAAACACAATTCCTCTCCTACATCTAACTACCTGTATCTTAATTAATTCTTCTGTTCATAGAAATCAAGAAAAAAAAAACACCAATCTAAGACTAGGGCAACATCTGAGCCTATGTCAGACCGTATGAGCCAATGGATAGATCTAAGACTAGGGCAACATCTGAGCCTATGTCAGACCGTATGAGCCAATGGATAGATCTAAGACTCGAGCAACATCTGAGCCTATGTCAGACCGTATGAGCCAATGGATGGTTTAGACAGTGCAATATAAAATCTTTACATTATTAAGATAGATAAAGTAAATACATACCGTTGCGCCATCAACAGTAATGGCGACCCGAGACTGACTAGATAAAACTTCTACAGTTAAGATCTTAGGCGTAGCATCTTGCAGATGTAAGTGGTGCCTTCTGTGAATATATTCTCTGTTAGCACCAGAATATTCTGCACTTTCAACATCTAGACAAAACAAGACAAATATATTATACAATAATATGCTCTTAAATATATTGTACAAACATATATTATGATTAAATTCATTTGTCTAGTATCCAGGTCTCTAAATTGTAATATAATAATACAGTACCTTATATTGTTCTGTCAGTGACTTCTTTTCGTTAATTTATTTAATGCATTTTAGGATGTCCATCCCATCATCAGAATCTCTCGTTGGATTGAGATCGTCAAAACATTAAGTAAAAATACACAAACACATAAAAACAACAACACATTTATTATTTGTACACCTTATGGCTATCGCATGTCGACTGCCTGTCCGTTATCTGTGCACACTCGCTATCAACAAAAAGACCGCATTTTCTTACCGTAAGCCTTAGTCACAGTCTCAAAGCTTTTGACGGCATCTTCTTCATGAGCTTGTCCGTTACCTTGTAGCAGCAGAGTCAACTTTAGAGTAAAGTAGTTGGGTTACCACAGGACCACAACTGGAGCTGACTTGTCTCTTACATACTAACCCACAGCTAGAAGCAGTGAGTCTCAGTCTTCTTTCCTCCAACCACACTTTACTACTACTTTGGTTGAGTGTCAACTGCTCTGTTACAATAGTGTAGTAAAGATGCAAAATCAAATAAATCATAGTTCACATTTTTAGTTTAGATTTGTATCAACCACACTTCATAACCAGTTTGCATTACACCCACACAGAAGAAAATAGATGTAATACTGATGTTTATATTGCTTTTACTTTAGGAGATAACATTAACCGATTAGTTTTAAACAATCCCTCCTTCACTAACAAGTATATTGTCAATAGAAAAACTAGACATTATATAAAGTACCAAAGAGTTGAACCTATTGTGAGAGACCTTGAGTCTATCCTTCTAAATTCGGTCGGAAAAAAGAGTTTTAAAAGTAAAACTGTCACTATTACTTTAGCTTGTTTTCTAAGGGTGTTATTTAGCTTACGCTTACAGGTATTATAATAGAGTCTGGGTCTATAGTAACACGGTATAAAGTCACTGAAAGTAGTATTGCAGTTCCAGTGTGTTTATTTTTCAAAGTTTTTATTTGTAGTTATATTTGAATTCCCGCGTCGGTTGACACGGTATATGTAGGTACCACTCCGCCAGCAGTTGTTTCCCCTGATGGCCACCAGATGCCAGGCGCGGCACTCGTATATTTGAAGACATTCACGGCGTGCATTGCTCTCGTTTAAACACACATTTTTTGTTTAATATTCATCCGATTTTAATTTTGAATGATGTATTTGAAATATTATGAAACAAATAATGTTATTTGCTGAAAAAATATTTTACATAATATATACCGTCGACAAAAGAAATTACTAAACTTCAAGGCTCTTATATTTGATTTCATTAATTATAAAAAGATAATATAATAAATTCTCTCAACAAAACACATCATAGCATTTGCTACCTTACAAAAGACACCAAATTTTTAATTTTATGTTTAGAAATAACGAAAATATCGGCATTATTAGTAAACATTGATCTTATGGACAACGAATCCAAGATGGCCGACGGGTAGAATCTGGCCTTAAAAAAACTATAAAGTGGCAAACCCAATTAGTAAAGATTTCCTACTTTAAAAACTGGTATTTCACTTAAATAAAAACTATAAAGTGGCAAACCCAATTAATAAATTCCACGTACAGCCCTTGTGCCAATTTGTTATTATTTTTCTCTTTAGCTTAAGGTAGGTAATGAACTATGTACAAATTTTAGAGAAAACAAATATGATTTGATTTTTCAAATGCTTTTTAAAGTCCAGAATAAATTATTTTCTGCCTAAAGTCTATGTATTTAATTTGGCCATCTCGTGCCCTACAAAACAATTTTACATTGAACAATTGCTAATAAACTAGGCCCAAGTAAATTAAGGCTTTTCTTACAAAGACAATCACTTACCAAGGCGCACTGTCTCCTCTTGCAACCTGTGACTGGTGTCTACAATAAACATGATGTTGATTCCAATTGTGACCAGTAGCATAAGCACAAGCAATAACTACAGCAACATAAGAAAAAAAAAATTATTTCAAGTTCAAATTTTATTTGTAAAAGCTTATTACACTTGTTTATTCAAATATTTGACGCAAATTTCTAAAATTTTTTAATTATTTAAAATCAAAACTTTAAAAACAAAAAGTAACAAAGTCACAGAACACAAGAAAATGGACTTTGAACGGTATTACCAACAATAGCATACCAAACAGAGGTATAGTACAACACATTTAGAGGGGCGGGTGGGCTGCGCATGCTCAGGAAAGCCCGCCTCCCACCAACATCAGTCTCAGTCACATAGTAAAAAAAGTACAGTCAGTGTCAAATCTGCACAGACGTGCATGGCTGTGTTGTATATTTGGTGTGTAAAAAGCCATAGTCTATAGATTAAGCCATAGCCTCGGTAGGGTAAGTGTGGTGGGATAGGTACTCTGTCTCTTGCGCACTACTTTCCCTACACGCCGTTCTGATTGATGGTATCTATATCACTGTTTATAGAAATAATATCAATTTATGATACTTATATATAATTGTAATTGTTCATTTTAATTTCGTATAAAATTGTATACATAGGTTGCACATAGGGTAACCAGACGTCCCATAAAAACGCAAATGTCCCGTTTTTTCACGAAAAGACCCGTTGTCCCGAAAAACTTTTTTGGGATGCCTGAATGTCCCGTTTTTTTAACAGAGCACTGTCGAAAACTTTGGAAACTGTATTTTCAACATTTATTTGCAAATAACAATGATGATTATCTCTAAAAAATATTTTTAAATACCTTATACTTTTTCCTTTCGTTACTGAACATTTTTTGTATCTTGAGGTAATAACTTTGTAAACTTTACATCTATCATTCTTTTACTGGCATATGTAAATTCTTTTAAACTTTCTCTACAAAAAAGCTATGGAACACTTTTGGATTGGGGTTCATTCACTATATTTGGTAATTTTTTGAAAAAATGGTTGCAAACGCAACAAATATTCTAAAAATTAAGTCTGCCGGTTCTAATGTTAAAAATGAAGTAAACGACTTTTATGGTACCACGATGGAATACCTTGGAAAATGGATGCAATCATATTCCACCTTTTCTTTATTTAAATGGATGCTGTTGAAGAGAGTGTTAATTTTTTCCCCCAAAGTTGAGTGACACCAAGTTGGATGTCGAAGAGAGTGCTAATTTTTTTTAAATAAGAAACATTGAAATAGACGACTCCCTGATGTTTGATCATCTTTCTTCTCTGTTAACTTACTTTTGTTAACAAACAGCTGACGGAATGGAATGACCCTGAAAAACCTACCCCACAGTGTCACGAAAAATGGACTAGTTTTTTTTCATTCTTGTGAACGAAAAGAACAATATTCTGAGTTTTTGACAATGTGTCAGTATTTGTTTGCAATACCTGTCCATAACGGGAACACCGAAAGGATATTTTCCTTGATGAACATCCAGTGGACGGAGGAAAGAAATAGGATGGAAGTGCATACCATCTCCGCAATTTTACAAGTTATTTATAATTTTAATATGGACTGTTCTCAGTTTTATACTTATGTAACTGAAAATAAGGAAATCATTAAGTTGGCAGGCATCAACACTAAATACCTTCTTAATACACAATCATGAGTAAATGATTTTTGTTTTCTTTCAAACGTTAAAGCTTACTTTATGTGTAATAACAGTAATAAGCATTTCTTTTTTCATTATTGATAATGATTTTTTATTCAATATTATTAATCTATATCGTAAGATTTTTGCAACTGTTATAAATTAACTTTTTTTACTAAATTTTTTATTTATCCATGGATCTTAAGCCATGAGTTTTTATCTTCTAATGAAGCCTAATTTTCATCCAACATGACATGCTCAACACATGAAGTTAACTTTTCAGCTGATACACACGGTAAGTAAGTAATATAGTGTTAGAGTCTATATATAGTTTTTTTGAGTCTATTTACACTAAGAATTTTATGAACCTCATATCATAGGTTCTTCATATCATGGGGGGGGGGGGGGGGGGGGCCAAGCTCAAATTGTTGTGTCCCGTTTTGTCCTGAAGGCGATCTGGTCACCCTAGTTGCACATCTATACAATATTATAAAAAAGAAAAGTTTGTTTATTATAAGTAACCTAAAAAACTACTTATATGATTTTCATGAAACGTGTACAGATATGTGTTAAGCATTTTAATATATGGGTAACAAGGGCATGTCCACATAATTTTTAATTGGGGCTGAACAGGGTTCAAAAAGTTTATATGAAAAACCTGCCGTTTTGATAGCTTTTATTTACTAATCTGTTAAAGATGAATCAAAATTAGATACAGAAGAAACGTTTCAATAAAAAGATCTACAACAAAGTCCAGGAGGGAATATACCTAGATCTATTGCAGCAGTTTTCATACAATAAGCTGTGTCTCCAAAACGATAGACAACCATTCCGAATAATCTGCAGCTGTATTGGCTGTAGCTCCAACCTGTTGAAAATCAAGGCCTTTGGAATCAAAGCTAAGCTATCGTAAAGGTTTTACACCAAATTTTTCCAGCATTGTAATAAATTGACAGTTACAGCTTCTTCGACATGGTTTGGGAAAAATAGAGGCCTAAAATCCTCAAAACACCTCAAACTGCAATTAAGGAGAGTGCATCAGCAATTATTTATATATTTTTCAGAGCTCACTAGTGACCATTATCGATTTTTTTAAATTTGTTTACTATTAACATAAAGATAAAAATGAGTCTTGACTGTCATCAACACATTATTCAAAATATTCTGTTGTCAAACTAAGCATTGCTATACTGAAAGCAACTCACTGTTCATTGTCTCTGTTTAAACGTTTTTTAGCAACTTGCAACTGATGAAATTTAATCTCTTTTAGAACTAGGCCTAAACTTGTTCATACTGCCTAGATGGACTTTGTTCGAAAACTTCCTGTACAAGTTCTCAGGAATCCCGACTCTTCGTAGAAACGTTGATCAACATTGAAACCATGGTGTAACACTAAAATTTTATCACAGGCAATGTCCTTCCATGTAGGCCTACAGTGTGTTAACCAGAGCATACAAACATAATTTCTTGACTTTTGGGGACTTTTAGGAGACTTCAAATAGAAATTAGGTGACGTCATTTTACAGATATAAAATTCTTTTAATAATATTGGCTGGATACTTGATGATAAGAAATTATTTGTTTTATAAAACAGAAAACACACCATTAAATAAATATGAACTAGAACTGTTCGTAAAACTGAACAAAATAATCCGGATCCCTGTTTCAAAAGATTTGTTTACAAAAAATATAACAGTTTCAGAACTGGTTTATTATGATTCGTAGAGCTTCTACTATTTATTATATGTATCGATCAAATGAATGACTTTTTCAAGTGAACTACATCGAATGAAACGAATCTTTAAATAGATTTGAACTTTTAATTAGTGTTGCCACTCGTTTTACAAGAGTAATTCGTACGACACTGTACAACCTGTGGGGTACAGGAAATTAAATTTCAGGCAGGAAAAACCGGTGACCTTGGACAACAGATTATGACTTTTTGGGAACGTTCATGGCCTTTTATCCAATTCGTGACTTTTGGGGACTTTCCCAACTTTTGGGGACTGGCAGACACCCTTATGTAACAAGACTAACAATGTTCCATTACGACTGAGTCGATAGCAACATCTCTCTACACATGTCGCCACATATGCGACTTATTGACTTTTTAAAAGTGTCAGCTCGGGGCTACACTGTACTTATAAACTACTGGATCTATTTCCCAAAACAAGTAGAACTAAATAATTACGTCTCAGAATTTTAGTTGGGTATATTCTGTTACCGTATAAATATTAGTGTTTAATTTATATAAAATAAAATAGAGTTGAAATGGTTTTGTAGTTTATGATGATGTAAATAGTATTTAAGTGACCCACACTCTACTTAACACATCTTTCCAAATTCTGTTTCCTTTTTAACTTCAATACGTTTAATGAGATAAAATTTCACACACTTTGGTTGTATTTAAAAAAAAATTTTAAACTTTTTTGGGGTATAATTTTATTAAACATTTTTTAATTATCAAAAATACTATATTGTTTATTTGCTTGCATATAAATATATATTCTGTGCCTTTATAAAATCAAAACTAAGAACTTTTAAATAAAATTGGCGGATAAATTATATTGCACATATATTTTAATCTTTTCAAAACTCTTGAAATCAGGCTGCCAAATTGTGCTAAGGTGGTAGACTAGAGGGGCCAAGGAAAATCCCTCTCCCTGCAAACCAAATGATGTTAGCAGCGAATATTCTCCTATTGTAAAATAATAAAATCGGTTAAATATTCAAATGTTATCTAAATAAATAACAAATTTAAATCAAAAAATTAACAAGTTTGGTACATGCCATAATAACAAAATAACAAATTTTTGTAAGAAAATTTGTTATTGAAAAAATTTATCCAAATTTTAAAATATAAAATACATATATAAAATAGAACATTTTAGAAACCTATGTAAAAATGGAAACAGATATAAATAATAGGAGTCTCACACAAAAGTGATATAGGCTTACATCTCATGATAACCATTAAGACCGTTGGCACACTCAGCCCAAACGGCTTATTTTTGGGGTCCTTGCAAATAGAAGATGTGAAGAAAGATTCACTCCTCTTCTTAAGTACAGTATGATTTTTTTAACCGTGCCCTCGGCCAAGATTGTACTAACCTGAATGATAACGTTAGAAATCGCTCTGTCTACTCTAGTTTTCTCCACGAAAACTAAGCCGAGCGGCGTGAAACTGCGAAAACCGAGCTTCAATAACACTGTCATTTTATACACTTAGCAGCGATGTAAAATTATGAAACTTTCTTGGATACGCAGATAAGAACTATACGATTTGTATGATGTAAAAGAAAATCAATTACAAAACCTATTTCATATTTTAAAAATCAATATTACAACAATGTACTTTAATAATGACATGGAATTTTCACGCCGCTGGAATGTTTTTTATTTGTTGGTCAGAGACAAAGTGTTCGCGAGAAAGTTTTAGATAAAGGTTCAAATTAAATATTTTATTTGAAACATTTTTTCGTTTGACTTACGGTTTGCTCGGTACAGCGGTATAATGTGTGCGTTTAAATTAAAAAACTACACCTAGCCGGGCCGGGCAGCCAGGCCGTGTTTCCGTTGACCAAGTTCGTCCTCATTTTATAAACATTATAAAATATTGTATATTATACATATTATATTATCATTGTTATTATACACTGGTTCAGTTCATTAAAAACAAGAACAGAGATTAAGGTTTTTATTTCAATAATTTTATTCGAATAATTATTCAATCATTTTTGTTTATTCGAAGTTTGTGGAACTGCCTTCACAATCCCTCCCCGCTACACCGCTAGCCCACCGTGCGCTAGCCGAGCCGAGGGCACGGTTTAAAAAATCGTACTGTACTGCTCTTCAAATATGGCACCTCAGTCTCTGTTTACAGGTAAGTGAAATGCCACTGAGGAGATGCTGGTGACAAGAGAATGTCCGGCGGGCTGCATTTGAATGTAATATTTTACTATTCCATCCCTGTAGTAAAAGTAGGTCATTTTGCTAGCTAGCCTTGAACAAATGTATACATTATTCCAAAGTGCGACATCCACATGATGAAATAGATCATGATGTACCATATTCTATGGGTTGAATAATAAGGCAGCATCTGGTCGCAACGATCAATCATGCCTTTGTTCTAACCTACAACCATGAAAGGATTCTGTGTAACTGTGCCCCTTCTGTTTGTAGAGTTCTCCATATCAGGACTATTTTTAGTAGAAATGGTAAGAACATTTCTTTTGTCTCGCCATTTCATTACTGTTACGATACCTGGAACGAAGGCCTGTGGATTGGCGGCTTTATCGGTTTATAGGGTTCCGCATATATTAGTTTGGTTCTTCAAGAGATTTTTAATGCTATGATAGAAATTGTCTAACAAGAAATTGCCTTTACCAATGAAATTTTCCATTCACTTCATAAGCACCTCATAAGTGAGTCCTTTATCATTTTGCAGCAAAAGTTCCTTTGCCTTCATAAATATTATGTTTAGAATGAACCTGTTTAATGTGCAAAGTTCATTCAGCTTTATACCATATTGTGAGATATATATTGTTTAAATGACAATCTTCCTCTAAATAAAAACATCACTTCGTCCAAAGACAAAGCTTTCCCAGGGCTGTAAAAAAATTGTTAATTTTTTTTAATGTGATTGAGGACATGCATCTTATAGTCAGTATGATCAGTGTTAAATAAATAAATATTTAACATCATTTATTTATATTTAAAGATATTTATACCCTAATAAATGTGGAAAAAGTGACGTTTTATTAACTTAGTTTTGTTATCTCTTTTCAATCAACTATCATGCTCTGTAGTGAAGGTTTTATTGTTTGTTTAATCGCCTAGGTAGTGCCGGTCTTTTCTTTACTTTAATTTTATGGGCTTTGATGGTCTTTAATAGGGGCATTCCACCAGATTCGAGTGGTCAAAATAATATCGCTCTTGCATGAAAGATATAAGACAAGTAGGTTCAATAAGTATAAAGACTAGTCCAGATTATTGATATATTCTTCAGATTATATATGTAAAAATGATCACAATATTATAATTAGGCTACAAATGTTTTAATCTTCTAATTAAATTCATGTTTTTATTCAATCAAATTGATACTTTCTGAATTCACATATAATCTTATAAAAACATTTTATTACGTTTCAGTCTAGAGAGAACTGTGCTCTATTATATCTACAGTTCTCGCAACATTTAATATGCTAAATTATCCTTTTAACTTTTGACTTAACTACTTAATTTACAATGGTTAGAAACCATAAATAATCAAACAATTCTATGATGGTTTACTGATACAATTAAATTATGATTTTTATTTAGTTTTATATTTTTCCACTCTTTTTAATTACTTGCCTTAGATCTTATAGCAGCTTATTTTTTACAAGAGTTTCTGATATTAACATAATGATTTATTGTTTTACAATATGTATTTTCTTAGTTTGATTCAATTAACTGAATTTTGATACAGTTCTATTCCTTGTATTAGCTAACATATTTTTTGATCTGCCTTACAAAGAATTAAAATTGCTACATTACATAAATCTTTCAACATCTTTTTGTTTTTCTCGTAGCACCTACTTTTCACTTTGCACACATACTGCACTTTGAGGACAATTTGTGTTCATTAAAAAAAATGTAGATAGACGACTTACCTTTTGACACTTGATTTTATTTTATCATTTAACACTTTGTTTTGAAATGATTTTATAGTTTGTGTAGCCTATGAAATAAGGCTGAACGGATGAGTTTTATAACTTGTTTAAAATATT
>JAGFPH010000372.1:313095-326657 GCA_018207615.1 Philaenus spumarius
ATACTCACATAGACTTTTTAATTGCTATTTTTTCCGTTTATTGTTTTGGTTAATGTTAGACGGTTAAGCTACTGTAAAACATACAACATGCCCAATAAGAGGGTTTCCCCAAGTTTGTTTTCACTTTCTTATTTAGGGTAGCCTACAGCGTTTCCTCCATGAAAAAAATAAAATCAATAGCACCACTTTATGAAGGTAATATTTCTTCACGTAATTAATGTAGGGAAAACATTTTGTTTCGTCCCACCTCGCAGAAAAGATTTTTGCCATCACTGGATAATATAACCTGTTCAAGGTTGAAACAAGTTTATCCTTTTCAAAATTCATGAAATAATGGAAGAATATTATTTATTGTTGGGTTTACCTGGAAAGTTCTTGCAAGAATCCTTTTTTTGCCCAAGGATTTGGATAGAATACCTCCTGAAACATTTACAGATATAATTCCTCGTTCCCGCTTCGGCACAAAAGGTGGTGCCAATGGATTTGGCTGCCATGTTTCCATTTTCATTCAAGGTCCATTACCTGCAAAGATTTTAAGCAAAAATAATACAAACTTATTTTCGTAAAATTTTTGCACATAAAATGTAAAACAACTTAAAAAATTCCCAATTAAAAAACTAGCTCCAGTACACACAAATAAATACTACCATGTCAAATGTATTATTGAAAATTTGCCTATACGGTCCCATTACATATTAAAAAAGTGTCCATTTTATATTTTAAAATATATATATGCAAGGCCAGATTCAATCATCTCAGAATGCTAGGCTATAATCAGCGAGCACCCTTGACACCCATACCCTCTCTAGAGGAGGTGTTCCTGTCTTATACCCAGACTGTTAAACAAATACTTGCAACCTTATGATGGCAGCAACATTTGTCTTAAACATTTTTCTATGTGGTAGTGAGAAGACAAAGCCCGCTTTCCAGAGCATTAATAATGACTGGTATGATTAGGGAGTTCCAAGGGTTATTTTAAATTTTGGATACTTATATCCATACCAACTGGCATATCTTTTGGCATATCTTATATGTCAGTTAAACTAATAAAGACGGAAGAGTAGTATGGTACATGTAAGCTGAACACCAGTAACAAGGCTCAAACTGGCATTACTGTGTTGGATGTTCCAACTGTAGCAAACATGGATTTCCGCAATACTCCCCACTTAAACCATGTTCACAGATCATTAGGATATGCACCAATCAAATTTACATTATTTTGCTTTCTATTTATTTTATTTATTATAATATTTTTCAGTAATTTTTAACACTTTTAATTCTTACAAAAATCTAAACTCATACTTTTCACACAGAACTTTGGCTTTACGCTAGCATTGAAAATCATATTAAAAGAGTTTCTAAGTTTTTAGACCTGTATGACATAAAATTGTTAAATTATTGGCCTAATTATAAATTATTTTGACTTGAATTTAAAAATAGTTTTAATTTATATGTAACCTAAGAGTAGCCATGGACAGTTTTTACCAATATATACATTTCTCACCATTTAATTTTAAATACAAATACATACACTAATACATGTTAAAGGCGAGTGAGTGTGAGCATGTGACAGGTCATCTAGAGCAGAGTGAGAAGTATAAAAATATAGGCACAACAAATTATATAAGCTATATATTTAAAGATTAAACATACACATTTTAAGAATTTATGTTTTGATATTCTAGATCCGTGCTTGTGGGTCCATGGCGGTGCTAGAGGGCTGCTAATTATTCTGGTTGCACAATTTATTTAACAACATTCCTCAGACGATACCTAAAAATTATACATAATTAAACACAATTATTATGGCCATACTGTTATCTTCTACTTGTAAAACAACTATGCAATTTGGTACGCTCCAACATAACAACTTATGCCTTGAAATACTTAAAAGGCCTAAATCATCATTTGCCTGTAATTATGTGGTGCCTGGTTACTATACTGAATATAGGCCTACTAACACTCAGAATTTTTTTAATATTTATTTTGTGATATTTCACAACTACAAAAATTAAAAGTGGGTTAAAATTTACACAAAAATAATAGATACCGTAATCATACAAACATAGGCCTACATACAATAAATGTGAACTAAAAACAAAACTAGGTAGGCTTACCACTAAAGGAAAAAAGCCTGTTGTAGGGGACCATCAATGAAAGTTGTATACAGTACAATTTGTCAAAAACAAAAAAAGACATTTACAACAGCTGCTCTAAAAAGGGAATTGGCGTATATTTACTATTCAACCCTGGGCTGATATTTTTGCAGACAACTTTGTTTTACATTCCATTGTTAAATGTTGAATACAGGTAAACATACTGTGACTAAATACTATAGGTTAGAACCTTTACGCTATTTTTTTATAATTATTATTCTTGCATTTCTGTTGCCATAGGTTAGCATAGGGTCGAATAGTAAATTTTCACCAGGGAATTATACTTAATTATAAAAGTTGGAATTTAAACATAGTTATAAATAGGCCAAACACATTTGTTACATACAAGGAATAACCTAATTTTGAGTCTCGTCAAACAAATTATCAGTAGTTGTGGTAGAAAGTACTGTATTTTAGCACGAAGAGCTTTAGTTTCCACTAAAGAACCATAGAAAGTATATTGCATGCCAAATTATGTCTAAAAATTATAACCAACTTCTCAGTATAAATAGTTCACCGTACGACACATATTACTTTTGGGAAACTTGCTAAGAACTGGAGACACTGAACTCAGTTTAGGTTCAGGTTTTTTAAGGAGACAACCGAGCTGTGAAAGAACAAGTAGAGGTAAAATTCATCTTACTTTTTAGTTGCCTAGGCTGCTACAAAAAAAGCTTGTCTGTGTAAAGTTACGCATCCATACTCTATACTAAGTTATCTAGATGACATCCTTAACACATAAAAATGCTCTAGAAAATACTCGTAATGTCTATTCAGATTTTATTTCTAATTCCATTATAAGTATTCTTTGTTACAACTTTTTCCAAACCACCTTTGATTCAATTTAAACACTCCACAACAAAAATTAAATCATGTAAATATAGGCTATGAAAACAATATAAACCTAGCATAAACTAACTTAATTCCCCTTCCCATGAAAAAAGAAGAATTAAAAAAGGAATGGTTTTAATTTTCAGGGGTTTTTAGTTTTTAGTCTATATTATTTAATTAGAGTTGTGGAGTAATTCACATTTAGCCTCAAATGTTATTGTTAAACAGTGACAATATCTGCTTAGGTTACTAAATAGAAGGTCATCTTCTGTGGTGATATCGACAAGGAGGCGTATTGTTAATACCTATCTCAATTCTATTATTTTTTAACAAGTTTACTAATTCACGAACCTAAAATACTGTATATTATTCTGAAATAATACTAAATAATGTGCGTATATTTTTTTAACAAGATTAAAAATAAAAACAGCTATGGAAATATTTTTCAGCAAGGTTAGGTTTGGAATATAATATGAATGTTCAAAAAACATAGCTTAAATGAAAAATAGTTCTCTATTGAAACCTATCTTCAAAAATATGCCTTTAAATATTGATATGTACTTTATACTTACTTTATTTTACGCTGTGTAAACTAATTGTAGCCTATATTAAATTATTTGACAAACATATTACATTATTATAATTTAGGATTACTCATAATATAAAAACAGTTTTAAATAACGTTAAAATTATTGCGGTCCTCCTGTTTATAATGATTTAATTACTTTACATTATTAATAAAAATAATTGAAATTACATTTGAATAGTAAACAAGTCTTAAAATTTAAATCAATAATTAATTGACCAAAAAGCTAACCAACCTAAAAACAAAACACTATCGATCTAATAATTTAATAACAATAATACTTCTTAATTCGATTCAATACTACGGTGTATGTATCGATAGGACACCTACAAAAACCAGAGATGAAAAGTGGTACCTTTGACTTTGTAATCTATGGAGTTCTCACTCAATGGTAAAATTAAATGATGGGATTGATGCGTAGAGTCCAAGGTCTCTAGATAGTGACCTTGGGTAGAGTCAGAGTGGGATAATTATTGACATATTGTGTTCCATGTTACAGTTTAAATTTTTAGTCAACTACCCATCCACTGGAATCGTTGGCATCGCACAAACTGCGGATGACATCATAAAAAACGTTTATTATTTGAAAACTAATGGTAGCGGGCACGATTTTATTAGGACCAAAACATTAAATATTATGGATAAAATTAAAGTGTGCTAGGCCTATGTAAAAGGATGTTTGAAACTAATGAGGCAGGAAAACATTTTTTTTATTTTATCAAAGAAAACTAAAGGAAACTTAAATTTACTTTTAAGACATTATTCAATATTTATTGTCCCAAAAATTACAGTTTTGTTTAGTTGTTGTCTCACCTTAGATTTATTCAGACTTTCATTACTAATCTTACAGTAGTGACGGATCCTTAAAGAAAAAATATTTTTCAGCTATTATTTTGATCACTAAACAAAAATGACTATCGTCCAACTCATTTTCAGAAAAATGTAAAGTGTTGGGAAATAAGGCCATACCTACACATTGCCCAAGTACATAGTTTGTCATTTTACTAACAATATCGTTGTTACTTAGACTATTATAGTTATTAAGAAACCTCTTCGAAAACATCTTTCGCAAAGTGGGCAGATTTTTACTACACTTTCAGAAGGTTGAACTAGCCCTCCTCTGTCTTTACTCGCTATTAAACTGAACATAGTAGTGTTCTTGTTCGTTCTTAAGGCTATTACACAATCTTCACACATTAACTGTGTAGATATAGACCTAACGATGAAACCAGCAATATATTCCACTGTATTAAATTCTATGTCTGACTGACAAGAGGAACACTAAAATCTTCGTCTTCATTGAAACACGATAAAGTTTCCTTAGTAGTTTCCTCGAAGGATCGCCATCCTGGTAGAGTACTGTTAAATGCATGTAGAGCTTTTTTTTAACTTCACGTCAAAAATTTAACTATGGTCTAGAATAAGACAAGACAGTTCCCTGATTCATTCTCTTCTAACTCTTTATGAAGTAATATTCTTTTGAAAGTTGAAGTGAATTGTTTACATGTCGGATTGTTATTATGGCCACCTCGTGACCTTATATATCCAACTAGCTGACCCGTACTGCGTTGCCCGTGGTGGTTGGTATTTTCAGTCTTTTTAACGTAATTGTATTCTATTTAAGTGTTCAGTCAGTGAGTGGTATTTGGCTTTTATATATATAGATCTTAAATAATAAAAGCACTATTGTCATAATAATAAACAATCTGAAATTATGATTTTAGTAACTTTGATCCCCCCAAACCCCTCCTAAAATTTCGAAATTTTTCATACCATTTCTTAGTGAGCACCTATGGCCCTAGAGGAAGCTACATACCAAATTGCATTCTAATCCGTTTGGTAGTTTTGAAGAAATCGTGATTTAATAACTTTGATAACCCCAAACCCTCCCCTAAAATTTCGAATTTTTTAAACCCTTTCTTAGCGAGCGCCTATGGCCCTAGAGGAAGCTACATACCAAATTGCATTCGAATCTGTTCGGTAATTTTGAAGAAATCGTGATTTAATATCTTTGATCCAACCCCCCCTAAAATTTCGATTTTTTTTTCAAACCCTTTCTTAGTGAGCACCTATGGCCCTAGAGGAAGCTACATACCAAATTTCATTCCAATCCATTCGGTAGTTTTGAAGAAGTCGTTTTTTAATAACTTTGATCCCCCAAACCCCCCCCAAAAATTTGAAATTTTTCAAACCCTTTCTTAGTGAGCACCTATGACCCTAGAGGAAGCTACATACCAAATTTCATTCCAATCCGTTCTGTAGTTTTTGAGAAATCGTGATGAGTGAGTCAGTGGGTTTTGGCTTTTATATATATAGAAGAGGCGCTCCAAGTGGTCCTGGCTAATTTTATATAGCGGAATAAACTGTAGCTTTGCATTAGGTGAAGTGTGAAGCACATAACGATCATACATACCCATTTCACTGTCTATGCATATCATAAATCCAAGAAACCCAGTTTTCCTGTTGGTACCACAAATTGGTTTACCCGCATTGTTCCTCAATTGGAAAATATATTATTTCGTTATTTCTGATTGCCTTACTGAACTGGTTGATTTTAATAAAAAATTAACTTTTTTGTGTAGAAAAGGCGAAACGTGCGTCACCAGGAAATAAAAAAGAAAAATAAAGGACTGAGAGCTCTAAGTACACAAAAAAGTAAATTTATATTATTTCGCTTCTTTCAAAAATGTTTTTGTGATTTCTATATTATTGGGGAGTAACGCCTGCTTTTTGTATTTCGCGGTGATATTTCTAGAGTTTAAGATTTCAAAAAGATCGTTGAATAACTTTATGAATTTAACTGTTGCAGAACAGTTTAATGTGTCATATTTATTTTCCGAGAGAAATTTCAAAGAGTCAGCAACTGAAGCACTAAATAACTGGGCTGCTAATTTAACCTTCTTTTTTTTTCAATATTCTATATGTGACTTAGTTAACTTATTTCCTAAATGCATTTGAATTCCAGGTTGAAGCTTGTATAACGATTTAATGTATCGCCATTCAACATCGTTATCATCGCCATCGACCAGTGTTTTGAGATCGCCAAATGCGTTTCTGACTAGTTTAATTATGATCCAAGTATGGCTTGGATCTAAAAAAAAAAGAATGCTGGATCTTGAGTACTAGGATGGGGGAAGTAAGTAATTAATTCTGATTTAGTTAACTTGCAGCCCAAAATATTACCCATCGAAATATTACAAGCAGTTCCATCACATGTAAGAGATGAAACTGTCATTCCTGCTTCGTGCAGAAAGGTCAGTCCCTGCTTTACCAAAGCACTTAGCTGATTCCCTGTCACTCCAGAAACAAAAAAATAACCCACGGGAAGTTTTAAACATGATTTTATAAACACTATGTTGAAAACCAAGGCCTCTGTTGCAAGCGGTGCGTTATCATCTTCTAATGAAACTCCCACGTTCACAGTCCCATGAAATCTTTTACCATCAAATTCTACTTGTTTACGCATAGACATGGAATCTAGCATAAAAGTAGACAGAGTTTTTCCATTTCGATGTTTGTAGTCTTTTAGGGCCATGAATATTTCTTTTGAAAACCCAGGTTCACCTTCAACAGTCGAGTACCATTTACATAAAGTCCTGGGATGTGGTAAGGCTGTGTCAAATGTTTATCGTACAAACCTATAAGGTTTTGGAAATACTAAATGGAGTGTTATGGCGAAAGCCTTAAGGCGATCGACGTAAATCTTTCTTAGCTTTGGATTGGTGTTTTTTTTTCAGAAGACCTTCTTAACAGGCATGCATATGTTTTTGAATTCAAAATTAAACAGTTCTCTTCTGAAATATTTAACTTTTTTTTCAAAACATTAAGAATAATTTTAAGATTTGCTATTTTTTTTAAATCTTCTCTTTTTTTATTTATAGTTTTTTTTCTTTCTTAGATTTCTGTAACACACATTTAGTTTTATCAAGTTCCTGTCTTAATTTCTTTTTTTCTTGGAGACTCTAAATCACCTACATATGTCTCGCCAGTACTATATATCTCATCAATAGTCCTTTTCGATGGCTTCCTACCTTCTGACGTTCCTTTCCTTGAGCTGGGAACACACGGGACTGCTCCCGGTCTCAACCTGACGCATGCCAAAGCCGTGCGGTCGATGTCTGACTCCCTGAAGTGTGCTGAACATAGTTGATTCCACTTCGACGTCTCCCAGTTTTCTCTCCTGACTGCCACAGTCCATTTTTTCCGCAGTTGCTCGCCGTTGGGGCTACCCGGGGGCTACTTTGAAAATACACAAAAAAGTTAAAATAAAAAACTGTAATAGATGATTTTTTTTTAAACCACTTGCAATTTGTAGCCTTTAACCATGCACATATTTCTTATATAATAAACTATTAAATGTTCTGCATAGTTTTTGAGTTATTAAAAAATGAAATGATATTACAGTATTTTGTAACATAGTAGCCCCAGTTGACGGAATGTATAAGGAAGCGTAAGATGATTTATTGAAAACATTAACCTATGTAAATGACATATTTTTCTTACTTAACCTGATTAAATAATATTTTTATAAGGTGATCAATTAACCTCAAATAGTTTATTTTTTTAAAGAATTTATGAATAAAAAAATAGTGATTTTAAAATGCAAACAATAGTAAAAATATAACGTTATAGTATTACTTATTCCAAATGTCTTTTACACCTTAATATAAATAACTAAACAACAATATTTTTTAAATCACTTAAATATGCGTATTTAAAGAAATTCGAATAATGCTTACTTGTGAAATGTAATCCCATCAGGTGGTTGATACGATTTTGTTATTAGTTGTCCGGTTATTGCAACCAAATGCAGCACAATTTACCATTTCGTGTAGGTCGAAATCTTAGGTTTACAACAAACAGTCATCTACCCTCGTCTATAAATTAATTGGTGTTTTATTGACAACTGATGTGTCTATATTAACAACATAATATATCATTAACTCTAATAGATTAAGTAAGACATGAAAAACAGCGGAATATGGATTTAGAGATGCGTACAAAACGAGCTACACCTTTCAATGGTCTGACACAATTAACATTTTTTTTTTAAATATATGGCCCTAATAAAGGTGCTGTAAAAGTTTCATACCCCTTTTATACCCTATTCGGTCACAGTGAATTACTAAAATTATAAACAACCAGTAACGCACGCTTTGGCAGTTGCTTAAAAATATGATGCAGTTGTCATTTCATCCAAAAATTGGCCCTAAAAGTTACAGTTTTTATTTTTTGGAAAAAATTACTCTTTTTGCGAGCTGTATCTGTGGAACTATTGAGGCTACCTAGCTCTAATCTCAAATTATGGCAAATTTCATCTTCTTTCAAAAAGGTATGAGTCATATTTCGTCAGTAAACTCCTCCAGTGATTTTTGGGCTACTGACTGAAAAAAGTGCTAACATTTTGAAGCTGTTCCTTAGCTAGTACTACTTTTTCAGGACTGCAAATCTGGATTTGCACGAAAAAATAATTTGAAATTATGTCAAAATTTTATCCAGTAGAATTTCGTTGGTTTCACCCCATTGTGCTCCGTAATCACGTGTACCTTGCGCGTCTGCAAGTAATTCTCTTGGCTAAGTGCACTCGGTGCGTTACGACTTATAATAATTATTATTCTTCAAACGCTTACAATATTAGTGTTTATGTTTGTTTCAACTTGCAAGCTTTTATTTGAATTTATACAAATAATAATTATTATCAAGGCCTGTATATAAATATTTTAAATAAATCTTTTTCATAAACCGACTCTAAACTTTGCTTACCTTGGACTGAATTGGTATCAACTTCGATATTTCGTTTTTGGACAGGAATTTCTGATATCCGACCTGAATAAAGCTTTGTTGAGCAGAAAATCTGTATAGAATGAGGACAGTCTTTCCTCTAGCATCGGGTTACGGTACTATCACTCTTGCACTCTTGACTCTACTCAGAGATAATAATACCAAGAGGAGATAGGTAACTCAATGTTATAAGTTGAAACTACAGTGACTAGATAGTCACTGTAGTTGAAACTATCTTCTGGTGGATGGGAAGTGGACTAACAAACAAAGTTTTACTAAAGGTAGTACATTGTATTCTATTTTAACTGCAATAATTATAGTATATAATTATAATTTATAGGCCTACTATTAAATAATTACTTTTGCATTATTCTTTGACTACTAACTGTGAAATTTATTTTTAAAAACAAAAGTTTATTAAATGACTCTAGAATAAAGTAACTAAAGTGTAATTTTATAATACATTTGCCTATAATTTAAAACACAGTAGTAATCCAAGAAAAATACTTAATTTCAAAAGTAATCACATAATATTAGGCTGTAAAAATGAAAATATATATAATATTTATTAAAATTTATAACAGTTATAAATTAAAATATTATTATTTGAAAATAGCTTTGGTAAAGGTATTATTGAAATATATTTTACCACTTGTAAATAAAGAAATATTATACTGTATTTGTTAAAATGTACACTCAAATTAATTAAGTGGATGCACAATTAATGGTTTTAGATATTTGTAATCATAATTTTTCTTGATAAAAATAAATGGCAATGCATTATTTTTGATGCCAGTAAAGAAAGCACTACAAGGATAGTAAACAAATAATAACATTTTTTAGATAAGATAAATTATTAATTAAAACATTATAACACCTACATTATAATCACTAAGTTCACATAAAATTATCTTGAAAGGTTCAATAAATTGAGAAACATTCACTATACAATACTCCAAATTGTTTAGAACTACAACTCCACCATTAAAAATTATTTTATTGTGGTTTACAAAAATTTTAAAGATATGCATATACGTTCTCTTCTACAGTAGAATCTAAACTGCCTCTTACTTTAGCCTCATTTTCTTCAAAAGTAGATACAATTTTCCTGGCTACAACAACATCAAAATTTTCACTTTGTAATTGAGCAAACTAAATTTCCACAAATGGCATAATTTCACTAAAAAATTTCAACCAAAATACAAAGTTAGCATTGACTAATATTTTTAAATGCCCAGAAGCTTGTGCCAATGTTGCTACATTTTTAATGTCTTTCCTCTCAATAATGGCCTTCATACATTTCACAAAATCGGATCTGTAGCAATAAATAGTCATTATATTCCTCGATTGGAAATTCCATCTAGTGGGAGCAGATCGTGGCAATCACTTCTTTATAATTTCATCCAGGACCTTTATTCTTTGTGGACTAGTAGAGAAAAATCTAAAGAGCCCTTGAATGTTTGCAAAAAAATACTTTTACGTTAGTATTTATTGATGCAGCTTTCATCATTACGAGATTTAGCTGATGAGCATGACAGTGAATGTACCGTGCATCGGGATGGATCTCCTTTATTACAGATGGTGCCAGGTAGCGTGAAGCGTCACTTGAGCATGCGCTGTAACGTCTTACTCTCTCCTACTCGACTATGAGTCTTCAGTACAGTCATCACCAAAAAGTAGTCAGTTTGTGTCTAGCCACGGTACGGTTGCTGTCGCTGTGAACGCTTTTTAGCCCAGTCAATGCTCTTATTGTACTCCGCCGCAAGAGGGGAAATGTGGTGGGAGCCGGCGTAGGAGACTTGCACACTCCCCCTTCGCGCTATCTGTAAAGCTTGTACACCTCTCAAAGAACCTGCCATTACAGAGGCACCATCGTATGTCTGGGCAATTAATTTTGAAGAGTTGTCATTGATTTTTGAAATTTTAATTCATTAAGAATACAATCAGCCAGAGATTCAGCAGAGTCATAGTAAGGTGGTATTATAAAACCCCAAAATCTTTCGACAGGTTTATCTCCAAGTACATATCGGTAAATTAAGGTTCGTTATTACACTTGTTTCATCAGCGATAACAGATACAAACTCTGCTTCTTTAATTTCTTTTGAAATTTGGTCCCGATAAACGTCTAGCATAATCTGTAAATTTCATTTTGTATGGTTTTGGAAGTAGCCTGCCTTTAAAACCTGTTGCTGTTTCTAAGTGATTTTTTTAAAACTACATCCAATTTGACACCAAAGTCTATTAATCCACGGAAAATTCCCCTATTACTTGATTCAAGCGACTCATCATGCTCTCTGAGAGCAAGTTTATTTTATACAGTTAGTAATAATGTTTAAAATATACCTATTTTGTTTCACCTTTTCATTGTGAGCTGCAATATTTTGTCTGTATGCAGAATTTAACCTTTCCACCACGTTAACATTTCTAAAGAGAGCCAGCCAGTTTCAATGCATTTGTAATGTGAAATGGAGATGCTTCATGCTTTTTGGCACGGTCAGCTAGATGATTTATGTCAGTAAAACCTGATTTTGTCCACACCTCTTCACCTCCAAATAACAAACATGGAAAAAAGAACAAAGCATTTTTTCCATCACACCCGCACAACCATAATAATTTTAAATATGTAGCTTTATTGAATTTTCTACTAAAATACCTATTTCCTGATTTAATATTTTGTGTGATGCTAAGTTCTGGTGTAGGCCTACCTAAGTTTTTAATAGCCAACTTTTCTTCAGTGGAACGAAGACTAAATGGATTCAGTATTAAATTAGAAACAAAATTCATTTTAACCGCAGGTACAAAAACAACACAATCACTGAGGCGCACACACACCCTTTATACTTAGCCACAATTTGAGTATAACACAAAGAATCACATCAGGCAATGAAATCGCGTTCACGTTGACACTGTACTGCTCACTGTTTGGTTAAGATTGCGTTCGGTTCGAGTTTCTTGTAGTTCGGATATTTCCGTTAATACTCGGGCAGTATGGGTTGTTTTCTATAGAGCACCACTAGTCGTGTAAGCCAGCCGTCATTCAACCTATACCTACCACTAATTTAACAACACGACCATGCTACTGTTATACAAACTATAGGAAGACTTTTCTGGTCCGCACAGTTAGATCAAACCAGAAAATACGCTACATCGATAAGTCTTAGGCCCCCCATACACGTAACGATCGGTCGTACAATCTAGTCTGAAACGCCCAGATTGTACGACGGATTGGAACGTTAATGGTGATATCGGCAGACATCGTAAACGATATCGGATTGGATGAAAATTTCATGAGATGCGACCAACGATCTAGGCTACCTGTCTCTTCTTCCCCTCGCCCTGCAAAGCGGGGAGGGTTTGTTTGTTGTTATCATACTTTGGCCTGGGGCTACAGGCTCTAAGTTGTCAATGTTCAGTGTTCATCAGGTGTCTTTCTGTGAGTGTCACAAGTGCATTGTATTGTTTGAAGGTGTTTTATCTTATTCGATGGTGTGTTGGAACAGAGACAACACTTTGGACTTTATTGAGTTGAATAGGGGGTTTGAGTGCATATGGAAGGTCAAGAGTAGAGAGTACCACAATAAACAAAAACAGTAAGCCGCGTATCACTATCCACCCATTCGGAAGGGAAATATTGGTCAGGTATTTTGCTTCGTAGAAAGTTGTGTAAGTAGCAAGAGGCGACAACGACACTTTTTGTTTTTTCTACATCAACGAAGCCGAAAGGTTTCTGAAATACTCCAAACCTTTCTGCTAGAATACCAAATACACTTTCGATCATCCGCCCTGCTCTAGATAAACGATAGTTGAAAATCTTTTCTCGAAGCGGAAAAGCATCATCTGCGATAAACACAAAAGGAAGTGTAACACCACTTACTGTTCCTTCTCTCGGTATCATAAGTTTTCCTTCATTTTGATATTCATATTTTTAGGGGTAGTTTTGGGGGTTTAGGGGTAGTTTTGACTGATTACAAGTTCTCAAAAACCATACCACCTAGGAACTTGAAATTTGGTACACTTATTGCTCATAGGCACTAGAGGCACACTGAGAACGGAATTTAAAATATTTGGCCTGTAAGGTTTGAAACAACCCCTAAAACAATAAATATTGTTTGTTATATATCTCAAAAACCATACCTCCTAGGACTGTGAAATTTGGTACACGTATTTGCCACAGGGGCAAGAGACGAATTAAGAAATGATTTTAAAAT
>JAGFPH010000372.1:330195-345694 GCA_018207615.1 Philaenus spumarius
TTGTATATAGAATTAGGTTTAGAGAAATTATAGTTTATACTTTTAAATTATTTATTCAAGGTCTTAGACATGAAACCTCTCGAAAAATTATTTTCCAAAAGAGACAGTAACAAAAATCGGTTCTGGTACAAGAAATAGCAAATATTAGCAGAGAGTAGTGGTTTACTGGTACTGGAACGCCGTTCTGGTACTGCTTTTTATTAATTTTTACGTTGCACTGGACTATCCACTCTCTCAATCACACTCATTCAACACTCGGTTCAAAATTTTACGTTTGCCAATAGCCAATCGAAAAACCTCAAGATATCACCACAATATAAGTGTCACCACCTTTTTATTTATAAGTGTCTTTTGCTAATTAAGAAGCAAATAGATTTTTTCATTGAAAAGCAGAGCTTCCATGCTTATTCAACCCGTAATAGGGAAGTCCTTAACTACTTAAACTATCCTAAGCATCGGCTTTCTATTTTTGAAAAAACACCTTATTACATTGGAATTAAATTGTTTAACAAACTGCCCACTGATGTAAAGAATTTAGGTGAAAAAGAATTTAAAGCCAGCATTAAAATGTTTTTAATGCAGAGGGCATATTATTCTGTACAAGAATATTTAGATGAAAGTTTGGTGAAGTAATGGGATTTTGAAGGGAGTAAATTGTGGATTATTTTTCTAGGTGTGTTTTAGTTTAAAATGGATATTGTAATTTTACGCCTAAAAATGGATGAAAAATGTATAGTTATGAAATGTTATGAATATTGTAATGTATCTGAATTTTTAATTTTGATTTGACTTTTCACCTGTTTTAAACTCCAGTTACCAACTGGTTTTTGTATGAAACGTTATGTGAAATAAATTATTTCTATTTCTATAATACAGCACAACACTCAATAGCGACATTTAAATTTGATTCAAAATTACGCGAGCCGAAATTGTGAATATTGAATGTTGTGTTGTGTGTTACATGTTGTTTGTGAATGTTTTCGTGTAAGTGTTTCATTTTATAAACTTGACGTGCATCAACAAATGTAAAGGACTAGTGAAGTGTAGGTTTGGTAATGCCTGAAAAGAAAAGGCAAAACGTAAGTAACCAGGAAATAAAAAAGAAAAATAAAGGACTGAGAGCTGTAAGTATACAAAAAAAGTAAATTTATAGTAAAATTAACCAGTTCAGTAAGGTAATCAGATATAAATCTAAACTGTTTGTTTACTTTGAATAATATCTTTTGCAACCTGTGGTTTGTTATCACAATTTTTTAATTCTAGCTTCTAGATTGCTAGCTTTAGATAAATTTATGAACTTGCTGGTGAGAAAATATTTATAAAAACCATTTGTGTCCCGTTTTTTCAAGATGACGGCACTAACAGGAGTGTGCTAAGGTAAAAATCTGGATTTTTAATTAAGTCTCTAAAATAAAATAACAAATTGGAATTATACTTTCTTTAGTTCGGCAATCTCTTGCTTCTGAGATTAAGATTTAAGTTAAAGTTAACTATATCAAAGCCCACTAAAGAATACCGTTGAGGGACGGGCTTGTGTACACTGAGACCTTGAACGCTCCAATCGACGTTCTTACCACGCTTCTAACTGACTGCGGCTGACTCAACGCATTTATAATTCTTTAAACTGTGCGATCAAGCCTCGAGCGGTAAATACCACGAGTGTTCGAGGCTAGTAGATATGGCAACGCTGCGCGCCCATCCTATTGGCGGCCGCCTCGCAACTGTATTCTTTAGTGGGCTTTGATATAAAATTGAATTACTGCTGACTCCATACCTTTCAGCTGACTGTTGTGTATCCGTGCTAAACACAAAGGGGAACTGCCCTGCATGTGTCAGTTGGAATACAAATCTACAGTCTCCGATGCTCTCTTCATATTCCCCCTAGATTCAAACAATAAGATTATTTTTATCTCATCTAGTTAGGAAATGTATTCAATCAATTGCATTATCAAGGTTTATTAAGATTAGTGCAGAAACTTCATGGACTGAAAATAGCAATCTTATAAAAAATGATTACCTGTAATGGGATGATACTAATTATTATTATTTTAACCAAGCTCACTCAAACAGCTCAATATACAGATTTACATGCAATAAAGGACCGTACTTGGTCTTCCACTATAGGAACTACAACCAGACTTGGGATTAACGATTAAAAAAATTAACGATTAAAATTAATCGTTAAAAATATGGGTAACTTTTAACTTAATCGTTAGTTTTAAAACTGATTAACTTTTAACTCTTAATCGTTAAAATATTGGTTAACGATTAAAACTAACGGCAGTTAATTAATTTGGCGGATGCCCGGAAAGATTTGTCACAATGGAAATGCCGACCGGGTGGGTGGGCCTGACGCGACAACATTCAATATTCCTTAGTTTGGATTATTTATTGCTTATTGGCCGACCGGAAGAGGTGGGGTGTCTAAAGAAAGATAGAACTATAAGAGGGTGGGGTGTATAAGGTAGCCTACCTGGGCCAATTAATACTTTAAAGTATTCATTGCCTGGGCTATTAGCTAACGGTAACGTAAACAAACAAAACAACACCGTTAACACACCCATCAGTGTCATTCAATTAGCCCTTGGGTATACGCACGCCATTATTACAGTTGGATAGTTTTGTTAATTTTTTATAAGTTGTTTAATTGTTTTGCCCTGTTATAGTGATTGACAGTTTAGATTGTATTTAGTGAATTAGTGATTGTTAATAGTGAGTTAGGTCTAGTGTAGCAGTATTTTAATTTTTTACTTTTTAATTTTAATTTAATTATGTCTTTATTGTGGCCAGTCATTTCAAACTTTTATGAACAAATGACAAGGGAGGGAAATAGTTTAACATTTAAATGCCTATTGTGTTTACCAAAATTTAAAACAATCAAGGCTTCAGCAATTTCTGCCTCCAATTTAAGGACCCACTTAAAGGTAAGTTGTGTTTTAGCCGTTTTAGGTTGTTGCCTGTCCAATTTTTTCGTCTATTATTGAGATTTGTGTTTTATTATAGGGCATACGTTCAAGGGCATTTACATATATTATAGAGCGTTTGCAAGCATATTTTCAAAAATTCGCCAAATATAGTAATTATATAAAAATTCGAAAGTGGTCCATAGCTTTTTTGTAGAGAAAGGTTCAAAGAATTTATATATGTCAGTAAAAAAGTGATAGATGTAAATTTTACAAAGTTATTAGCTCAAGAAACAAAAAATGTTCAGTAATGAAAATAAAAGGTTCAACTTTAGACCTACATAAAAAGTAGTAAACATTTTTGTATTTTTTTTCAAAACGTACAAAAATTTTGTAATTTAGTTCTAAAAAGAACTGTATCAATATATTTATCAATTTCAAATTTCTTGTAGAGTGTAGATAAATCAAAGAATTAAATTGAATAATTGTAAAATGTTGTTTTCTAAAAGAATTCATTTAGTGGTCCTCAAATCACAAAATGATATCAAATGAATAAAAAACTCGAATAGGTTCCGAAAAATTGCTTCGAATCACAAAACCGCAAATAGCAAAAACCAAATCTTATGGGAAAAGGAATGTTATGTTCGTGATATATAGAACATTTTAAAACATTTTGTATTAATACCTATAAATCCTATAATTTATTTATACATAAGATACAGGCAGTCCTTGTTATCGCGGTCCCGATTTACGTGATTTCACTTTCACGCAGTAAAAAAAAGTAATTAAACGATTTAGTATTTAAACTGAGTTGTTTGGAGAGTAGGCTACAGTTGATAATTTCATAAGTTATGGGAACGTTGTTTGTCATCTCACTCTCCCCTCGAGGTCAGGGAGATGACCTCAAGGCTCTCATAATTCATAATGGTACCGGTAGCTCTACCCACCCCTACTTGCTCTATCATTGTTTGAGTTTGTCTATTTTGAGAACTTAGTCAAGTCAAAGCATCAAGCAATCTTTCGCAGTCAGTACCAGTAGTGAAAATATTCTAATCTATAACGTAGTAAAAACTTAATTTCTTTCAAAATATTTTACTGTAATTTCAATTAATTCTCCCTACAACTGTCTATGTTAATGTTTTTCAACGCCAAGCCATTTCGGTGCGTGTGCAAGAATGTTTTCAAAAATTTGAAAAATATAGTAATTATAAACCAATCTAAAATTGTTCCATAGATAGCTTTTTGTAGAGAAAGGTTCAAAGAAGTCATATATGGCAGTAAAAAAATGTTTGATGCAAAATTTACAAAGTTATTAGCTCAAGAAACAAAAAATTTTAGTAATGAAAGGAAAAAGTTCAACTTTAGGCCTACATAAAGAGTAGTAAACATTTTTTGTATATTTTTCATAAATGTAAAAAGGTTTTGTAATTTAGTAATGAAACGTCGCACGTGCGTATTGATAAACCTTATGACGTGCCGTATTTTAACTTTTAACCAGTTATTTTTTTCTGGCATTAACTTTAACTTTAATCAGTTAAATATTTTGGTTAACTTTCCCAAGTCTGACTACAACATACCAAATAATTTTTTTTTGCAGAAAACACTAAACTGAAGCTGTCAAATCTATGCCGAATAACATAATTAACCCTACAACTGTTAGACCACCCAAGTTGAGTGGTCTCGGCTCGCCGCAGTAATGAATTGAGCAGTCTGTGACAACTCAACTTGTATTGAATATTTCACCCACTAAAGATCGTCTAATCACAATAAAACAAAAACCGTTGGAAAGGAAATGATTTAAACTTAAATTTTTGTACTTACAAATTTTTTCTAAAACGTATATTTACATATATGTAATCATCGTTTTAAAATTGTAGTTTTCTGTAAAGCTATTGCCGCGCGTGAAAACACAAAGAAATTACTCAACTTTGTCACTTCTCTAAAGCTCAATATCGCTCAACAGAAATATTTTGACAATAATATAAAGATACCGTTGGATTCGTCAAGATTTTAAAATGGCGGCCGTTTAAAATTTGTAATGTCAAATATCTTTAAAACCGCTACCTTTACAAAAACTTTAGGAAACAAAAAAAATTTAATTTGTTAATTTTATGACAAACAAAACATTCTTTTTATTTTTCCCGTAACTCAAAATATAACATTGTTCAAAGTTACGGCTCCATTTTAGCACTATTCAATCAAAATAATTTGACTAATAAAAGTAATTGATTTTTAACCCTACAACTGTTAGACCTCTCAAGTTGAGTAGTCTCAGCTCGCAGCAGTAGTGAATTGAGTAGTCTGTGAACAGAACGATGTACAGTTTTACCAGAGTTGTTCTCTGCGCACAGTTAGCGACTCAATTTGAACTGGAGCTTGATGAAGAAGTTAAACTCACCAATATACAGTAGTTAACAATAAATATTTTCAAATTTTAGCATACAAAGAAACATTGTTCGGTTTTGAATATAGTCCTAACTCCAAGATTTACAATCCAATATCCAACATATCAGAGTGAATGAATTTACACCAATTTGGTCAATGGTCTGCATAAAAGGACAGTTATGGTTCTAGGAAGAATTATCTAATACTGATATTTTCCAATAACATGTCTCTTCTTGTGTGGATGAAGCTATACATTTAGTTAAGACAATAGTCTAACGAACTATAATAGTATAATTAACTATTATATTATTTAGCAGAAATTATATAAAACTTATGAAGTTAGAAGATCTTCAACGCAATAAACCATAAACTGTATGTTGGATCAGCTTTACTAATTTTGAAACCTGCTAGATAATTTCAAAGGTAAATTCAATGGACTCAACTTTACCCAACCCAACAAATCGGCCACCAAAAACTGAATTATTTTGTAAAAGTTAATAATCGATAATTAATTAGAACACTACCACACAACTTTTAAAAAACTAAGGAGGTCAACGTACTTAAAATTTACTAAATATGGTGACAAAATGAAACTTTCAAAAAATTTTGCTGAAAAACTTTTGAAAACAACAAGTTATAGCTAGCCGACTGTTTAAACAGGTCTACTGAAGATAACTCTTAGGTGAAAATTTCAATACAATTTAGTTGACAGGCAGTGGACAAACCTTTACAAAGATCTTGTCAAGCATCGTCCTCAACAGAAAGACTTTGCTCAATTCATCTGCCTTTGAGAGTATAACAGTAAATTTCTTAACCCTTTTAATTCCAGAATCAAAATTCAAAATTTTGACGTTTGTTACCAGACATTTCTACATTGGTACTGGCGAACAAAAAGCTGGATAAAAATCCTAATTTTCCAGACATAATAAATTTTTTTTTATATCGCTTAGAACTAAATTTTCAACAATTATATATTGTGTAATTGCCTTAAATTTAATTGGAAAATACTTTTAAAACAATTAAAGTTTAGTAATTTTGTATGCAGACTTCCGTGTATACGGATATCGGCATTTTTCAACACAACTTTCGCCATGATTGGTACAAAAAAAAGTTCACATTGGCACTATAATGGAACCATGACTCCTGGTTTGCAATTTTGAATGTTGTTTCTCCATTTATAATGTTTTAATGTATTCAGATATTCCAAACTCATAAAATAACTCAAATATATCTATTAGTCGCCATTGAGATCTAAGAGAAAGTGTATTCATAGTAATCAATACGTAAATAAAAATCAATGAATTTCCATTTAAAAACTATCCAGCTAAGAATAATTCCTGGTTCTTGTGAATCGTTGAGCACTCCACACAAAAGACATGAATTTAATATAGCTTCCATGATACACAGGAGAATGTCGAGTTCTTTGAAATAAGGATAACATAAAAAATTACTGTCTCTGCTATGGTGAAGAAAATCAGTTTGTTAAAAATTATAGTAATGAAGTTAACTGGTAACATGTTGTGATGGTTAATTAGCATGTCGCAAGACTAACTAATCAAAGCATAAGAAAACCATTTAATAAATTAAAATTTTGAAAGAATTTATCAGAATCAGTGAAACAAGACAAAATTAAAAGAAAGAATAAGTATTTGACGAAATTTGCACAGTTTAAACAGGGTGTCCACAGAAAATATGTTTTAATTTTACCTGACTTTCCATGACCTGCTTACCAAAATTTCCCTGACTCACTAAAATGCATAGTATGTTAATGTTTTAAGCATTATACTTTATAAAGAAGTAAACAGAAATCCCAGCCTCCACTTTCCTTGTAGCTGGCCTAATTCTCTCTCCACTTTCTTTTTTCTTCCTTTTTTATTATTTATTTATTAAAAAATACAAAATACATGGGATAACATTTTCATATTGCCTACAGGAAACACTTAGGAAATGTAAAAATGAGAATGTTTTCACAAAACTAGTAACATGACATGAAACAGATACAAAAATGAGAATTTATTTTAGCAATGGAATTCCATTTAATGACAAGAAATTAACTCATATTTATAGTGTGAATTAAAATAACATTTACAAGTTTTCAAAATATAAGACAAATTATTGGTCATTAGAGAACTTAATAAAATAATATACGGACAGGATAAAATAGATTAATTAATAGAACAATTAACTTAATGGTAACAAAAAATTATAATAATATTAAAATATAGCTTTAACAATAACTTTCAAATATGAGAATAAACCAGCCAGGCAGGATGAGAATGAAAAAGAAAACCATAAAGAAGATAAAGAGATATGGGACCATAGGCTTCTGACTTTGGAACCTTCTCAGGAATGGCTCAAAATCTGACAAAATGCTTCTGAAAAATATGAGTTCAGTCTTAAAAAATTGATTTTTTATAGTTTCTCTAAGGTATTGCAGGTTTTTTTAATCTTTTTTGTTGTATTCTTTACGGATTTATTGACATGATCAAATATTTTGGAGCCATCTTACTGCTGTGAACTTAAAAGGGAAAAGGGTAATGCCTGAGTATTTTGCTCGTTGAGCTGGACTATCTATGAAAAGACTGGAGAGAGATGTGAAAAAGTTCCCAACCAATTGGCTCTCGCGTTTTTTTATAAAACTGAGGTTAACATTCTGTCCATCCATTGAGACTTGTAAAATGTTTCTTAAAGGTAAGGAGAGCCCTTTGCTCTCATATTTTTTACATGAGTTGGTTCCATAGCATGAGAAACAATTGCTTGTTTCCCCATATTGCTTAGTTTAAAAGAGTTCAGACACACTTTACAATAAGCTGAATTCGCATCACTAACAACCAAGTCCAACCAACTAATAAATTCTTGACACACTTTATTGTCCAGTCAAAGTTTAAACAAACATTTCTTGTTAGCTATTGTAATGAGTTTAAGTGAGCAACCTAAATAAAACTGAAAATACAAAAAGAATTAGTTAAATTAGTTTAAAAAAGACACAGGGGCACAACAAAAACTACATAATTGTTGTGCACTTCTTGTGAAGAATCTGGAAAAATGCTACAACAGTCCGAGTTACGGGACAGATTAGAGCATTCAAAATTCCCCTCAAATCCATCAGTGGGGAAGATTTATCTAACTTGGGTTACGGCAAACTAGAGTAGAACGTTATCCACAAGTTACGTTGCCATAGGGGAAGATTTCCCTGACTTTCAAGATTTTTTTGTTTCTTTCCCTGACCATCTTTTTATTCCTTGACTTTCCAGAATGTGGACACCCTGTTTAAAAGTTATTAATAAAATTAGAAAAGTTTTTATCAACTGTAATGTAATAACAGGCAGAGGAGACCTGAAAAATACTAAGTTGAATCGACAAGATAGAACCGGAAAATTCTTGTCTAACATTGCAAGAGTTTGTCCGCGTCTATCTGTTGCTAGGGTCATTTAAACCATTGTTAAATTTTATAATTGTAAATTTTATAAATAATTTTAGTTAGAAAGATAAGAAAAAAATAATTAAAAAGTTATTAAAAGAAATTTAGTAGAATCATTAGTTCAGAAATTACAGAACAAAAAGTAAGACCAAAAATAAAAAACGTTTAAGTTTGAAATAAGTTAAAAAACCAAATAGGCCTAATAGAGACCTAACAGGTGATAGTAATAATTAACTAAATATGAAAAAGGGGGTTTTAAAGTCATTTTTAGACCAAAAAAGGCCTATAACTTTAAAAATAAAAGGAAATTCAAAAAAGAGAAAATAGGGGAGAATAACTATACTAATAAAGAACAATTATGCAAGGTTTCAACAAAAGGTCATTATTAGAATTAAATAATAAAGTAATTCAATAATAAAAACAGAAAACTTTCAAATCAACTAAAAGGGGAAGTAATGATAAAATTGTATTTTAAAATATACAGTAGAACTCCAATTATCCGGACTCCAATTATCCGGATCGCCAATTATCCGGATAAGATTTGAATAAGAACATAGTCAAACGGATGCGAGACTTGGCGGCGCGGAATCGATTTAAGGTAGCAAGAACGCTGACTCTGCCTGGTATGTTAAAAAAATAATGTATTTTACAGTGATTTAGTATTGTCTGTAAATATTACGTAATGTAAACATTATCATTGATATTGTTTTTCCATAATAAATACCGTAAATGTTCTCTATTGTGTTTTGTTTCCTTTTTTCTCCTAAAAACGCATTTTTTCGAGAAAAATCCAATTATCCAGATTTTTGATTATCCGGATCGGGTCCGGTCCCAATTAATCCGGATAATTGGAGTTCTACTGTATAACATATTAAATAATAGTTAAAGGTATTGTAATATCACGTGAGATGTGAAATTTTATTCTTGAAAAAGTTGTTAAAATTATTTAGAGATTTAAAAAAATACTTTATGTCATAAAGTGCTCTAAATATAAGAATTCAGGTAAGGCGAAAGTATTTTCTGATCATAACAAATATAGCTCCACAGGGAACTACCTCGAGATCGGAGTTGAAAATAGAGCTAGTGTACAAAGAAGCAAGCAAAGTAAAAAATTATCAATTCTTAATTAAGAACTGGAAATTAAAAAACAATTTACATTTCTTGCCATCGCATCAACCTCTCAAAAATGGCCATACGGGGCAGGAACGAGTTGACCGAATTTCACAAAGGGTTTAAATTTGGGTTTGAGGAACGCGACACGCAAAACCGTGGGCATGTGGCGCAAGGAACGCCAAAACAGAAAAACAAAAAATCATCGCAAGAGCTGCGAGGGGGTTGCGCGTGGCAGTGCGAATGACAATGTCCACGTGCCAATGTAAGGTATATAAATTATACTGGGTCATAAGGTATACATTAAAACCAAAATGTAAGGAAACATTTTCATCTTGACACCTTCGGCAGCGTTTAAATTTCAAAAATGTAGTTGGTACAAGTAATAGAATGAAAGTAGCAAATACCTCTTTAAACATATCCACAGTATATCCTAAAACAGGGATGGTTTCAAGAGCCACAACATCTTCTGAAGCTTTGTACACATACAGAACTTGTTCTTTAAGAACAAACCATAACCTTTTCCAGGAACGCCGAGAGCGACGGTAGTAGAGCCATCCACTCATCCGTGAGCCGGAATCATTAGCTGTCACCTAAAAACAAACACAATAAGCTCAAATTTCAGGTTAGAATGTTTCAGGCCTGTAGAATGAGCTGGGGAAATAACGGCAATGTAGTGAACCATCGGAGGGTTATTAAGTATTATATTATATTTATAGTGTTTCGTAATATTTTCAGTAGTGACTGTGGTAGGTAATTCGGTAATTGAATTGGAACTAATTAAACATAACATTTAACTTTGTATTTACCACTTAAGTATTAGGCCTACTTTTAAACACAATAATATAACAATAATCAAGTTGTATTTTGTTGTTTTAAACTTTTTGGGACCATCTGAAGATATTTCACAGTAGATATTTAATTTCACCGTAGTTAATTAAGTAAACATAATGCAATTATTATTTTTTGGAAGATTTATATTGGAATTTATAATGAATATAGTAATAATTATTAAAACATAATGTCAATAAATATGTTGAAATAGATAAACAAACTGTGTTAATGTCTCGCACATCAGAAGCGAATAGCGATCAATTTTGGGGAAATTTTTAGTGAAAAAAAGTGTGTTCAGGGGAAATTTCGTGTGCTAAAACATTTTCTGCACCACTGGAATGTTTTATTTTTTTTTACTTAACTATCTAACTAGCAAATCACAGTTTTAAGTGTTTAATTATAATTTACAGGCCGACATTTTTACAAATTCTGTTACCATCTTAACACTAGATATGGATATTTCTTTAAATTTCCAATAAGCGGAAATACAGAATACGATTTTTAGAGTTCGTAGCACCGTGGTACGGATTAAGTCACGTATATGTATTTGACAACTTTACATCATGACTCAGATGGGCGTTGTCAGGACATTTGTCTGACAACCTCGTGGATCAAATCACTCTGAGAGTTTCTAGGGGGTTTATTAATTCTCTCAGTTTTAGTTTTAAATATGTACGGCATCATCCATCATTCTCCTAATATTGTTGTACTAAGTACAAGGTAAATTTCTCATTTATTGGTACAATATGGTTATCAGATTAACTGATGCGAAGTGGGCAAGTAGGATCTGTTTATCCAATGACTCATAGGTTTTAATGTGTGTGATAGCTATGTACAGTACTGATTTGAACAAACACCTTCCATTCACATGGCTACCTCATCAAAATACGGGTAGATATACAGGGTTAACTGTCCGAAACTTTACCTTGTCAGCTAAAACAAGGAAATTATTAAAAGTATGTTAGTCAGCAAAGTCACACGACAACCTAAATATCAGGTAAAATAGTTTTAGTAATTTCCTGTACTTATTTCATTTTATGAAGTGACTGGGATACCAAAATCATGAAACTTAAACAATATAATATAACGTGTGTCCGAACTCGATCTGTTTTCTGCCTGTCCGTCCGTATGTGATTTTTACAAACACCATATTATCTCTGATACGGTTTAAAAGATATAATCATGAAATTGGGTAAGAATATTGATCTAAATAGTGTACATGATGTGACGAGTACCCCTCACCTCGTAAATAGTTATAAATAATAAGTAAAGATACTTAATAATAAAGGACAGGGTTATAACAGCGGACATAGTATATTGATGGCTAAAGCTACATTCGCTGAGAAGACGATTCCTAGTTAACCAAGGGAGGGGGACGCTAGATGAAAGCATCCAGAGATGCAGTGGTTAGTCTGTAAGTGAACGCGTCCGCGAGTAGACTCAATTAAGGGGGATAGATCTTGCTTTGGCCTCATGGCGTAATATTAGTTTAGAGTAGTCGAAACCAACAGAGTAGTCGTTTGTATCGATGCAATAAACGTTTCAACTGATCATGCGTTTACCAAATTCTTGAAGAACCTTCTCAACACCACCCATCCTGACAACGCCCGTACGTCCGCACGAGGACAGAAAGGTATAGCCCGACCAGGGAAAGCGCCGCTTCAAGGAGTCGGACACAGGCAAGTCGAGCCCGCGGAAGCAATTTTACTTAAAAAATTCTAGATATTTAACACTGAAAATTTTCAACTGCCGCCAATTTGAAACAGATTGTTGTAGGAAAACCAAATCTTGAAGTAAAATGTACCCTATTTAAATAAATATTCATACCAACTTTCATGTCTTAAACTGTTTCTGAGATATTAAGGCATTTGTAAAAATCACATACGGATGGACAGACCGAAAGTAGATTGAGATAAGACCATAGAACTCTATTAATACACCTGGAATGCTAGCACAGTGGAGTTTTGAAAGCGAAAAACGATCCTTCCCCCTCTACCTGGAGATCAACTTCACCAACTGTGCGATTTCTGCCGAAAAATATTTTAATGCGCGCACTCATTAACACGCTCCTCCATCGCACAGGGATCATACGATTGTAATTAAACTTACATATTTCTTATCTAGAAGAATTGAGGATTCCATCGGAGTAAACAACTTACAGATCAGTCAGTTAACAGATTTATAAAAATAAAAAATATAATCAGCCAAAAAAATCGGAACATGAAAACGTTACTAAGCGTAAACCTTTTTTTATTTTTGGGATAGAAACAAACTTCAAATGAGAAAAATGTTGGAAATGAGTTGATTAAAAACTTTTATTTAAAACCATTTTACATACTGTCTTTGGTTTTCTCACATTTGAAGGTTAAACGCCCGCATTCGATATCGCCACAGCCGCCGTCGCGTAAAGTTTGCGATATTCCTCATTTTGTAAAAAGTGCTATAGATAACTTCGGTGGCAACATTTTTTGTTCACATCCCATCACCTCCCCTGGTGATGATGGACATGAGTTACAACCAGTAAAAAGATTTGCTATTTTTTTCAAAATACAAAGCCATGATTTAGCCTGGACTCAATCCATGGATCAAAATAAAGTATCAATGGGTCTAAGGCAGAAATTAAATAAGTTATTTTATTTAATAACATCTAAGATGCCTATGAACAACTGTTTAATCTTATATTATAATAAAATATCTTTTAAAATTGGGTCTTTTAAAATTAGGTTCAAAATTCATTTTGAATATTAACCTCTTCCCTCAGGGTGTCCAGTGATCTAAGTTCAAAGAATTCAAGGATTTCAAGGCTTGAATTCCAAAATTCAAGGCTTGAATTCAAAAAATTCAAGGCTTTTATCGACAAGCTACTAGTACGGTAATTGGGTATAAACTAATGAAAAAGTAAACATTACACAATATAAATTATTTCTACTCTTTCACTTGTGTGAATATTATATATATCTGAATTTTTTAAATAGTAGATGAAAAACTAATATTTTATATGTAAATTAAATGAAAGGTAACTCCTTGTAAAACACAAATTGCACCAAACAAGACTATTATTAAATACCTATTATTAAGTTTTAAAAAAATCATTTATATTAATTAAAAAAAACAGTCTAATAAAAAAAAATAAAGTTAAAAGGCATTAAATGTATATGTAATGAAGATAAGCCATTTAAATATTAAAAATAAACATACAACTTTTTCAAATATAGATAACAAGTGTTATAATAATATCATCAGTCTTATAATATTACGCTTTTAAAATTATAAGATAAGGCTTTCTTATAAAAGGAGTAATAATAGGCTCTAACACTTATAATTATTGGGGATTGCTGAGAAAAAGTATGTTTGTTTAACTGATCTAATACCTACTTTGAACAAAATTAGATAAACAAATTAATATTGTTTGTTCATAACACAACACACAGTAGAGCCTAATCGTCTATTGTAACAATGAACAAGTTGGTTACCTATCTAATAAAATTCAACTATTAAGAATAAATCAAACTGTTCACACATAAAAAATAAGACAGTTTTAGATCAATAATCAATCATATTTTAGACCATAATAATAGTTAGATAAGGTAGGTAGCAAAATTAATAAATATAGAGGGGCAAGTAATAAAGACAATATTTAGAAGATATGTAATTAATTATTTGCCCTTTAAAAAATATCTTAAAATGCCCAGTTTTCAACAAAGAATTAATAATATAATTTTTATAAATATTTAGTAAATATTGAGTTCACAACAGACTATGCTACCAAATCGATGTAAAAAATGTGTTAGTTTTGAAATAGTATTTTTTCAGACAATTTAATTTTCAGACACAGTAAAATATTATCAAACATACAAATAGCGAATGCCAGAGAAAGAAATTATGCCTGAACATAATTAGCGCAAATTTTATTAAAATAATGCCATTAAAACGTAATTTAAGTACCACAATAAATGTCCGCGAACGAAATTGACACCCGAATACAATATGTGTGCCCGTTTAATGAAAAACCGGTGTTAAAATATTATCGAACATACAATAGCGAATTTCAGTGAAAGAAATTAACGTCCGAACAAAATTAGCGCAAATTTTATTAAATAATGCCAATAAAACGTAATGTACCACAAAGAATGTCCGCGAAATAAATTGACGCCCGAATACAATATGTGTGACCGTTTAGTGAAAAACCGGTGTTAAACATAATTAGAGCAAATTTAATTAAATAATGCCAATAAAACGTAATGTACCACAAAGATGTCCGCGAAATAAATTGATGCCCGAATACAATATGTGTGACCGTTTAGTGAAAAACCGATGTTAAACATAATTAGCGCAAATTTGACTAAACAATGCCAATAAAACGTAATGTACCACAAAGAATATCCGCGAAATAAATTGACGCCCGAATACAATATGTGTGACCGTTTAGTGAAAAACCGATGTTAAACATAATTAGCGCAAATTTGATTAAACAATGCCAATAAAACGTAATGTACCACAAAGAATGTCCGCAAAATAAATTGACGCTCGAATACAATATGTGTGACCGTTTAGTGAAAAACCGGTGTTAAACATAATTAGCGCAAATTTAATTAAATAATGCCAATAAAACGTAATGTACCACAAAGATGTCCGCGAAATAAATTGACGCCCGAATACAATATGTGTGACCGTTTAGTGAAAAACCGATGTTAAACATAATTAGCGCAAATTTGACTAAACAATGCCAATAAAACGTAATGTACCACAAAGAATATCCGCGAAATAAATTGACGCCCGAATACAATATGTGTGACCGTTTAGTGAAAAACCGATGTTAAACATAATTAGCGCAAATTTGATTAAA
>JAGFPH010000372.1:346200-360140 GCA_018207615.1 Philaenus spumarius
ACAAAGAATGTCCGCGAAATAAATTGACGCCCGAATACAATATATGTTACCGTTTAGTAAAAAACCGGTGTTAAACATAATTAGCGCAAATTTGATTAAATAATGACATTAAAACATCATTTTGGTACCACAGTGTACGTCTGCGAAAGAAATCGATTTTATGAATGGCTTGGACAAATGATTATAGGCTAGGTTAGGCGGAGATTTCGCCGATTGAAGGATTGATCGTACATCAATTGTAGTTACTTTATTACAACTACAAAAACAAACCAAACGCTTAATTCTTTTTTAAAAAAAGTTACTGTGATTTTTATATAGCAGACTTAAAGCAGGACGTTAAAAAAAATTATGTAGCAGACACTTTTTGAACTATATTTAGAGTTAAATCTTTGAAAACGGCTTGGCTATGGCTAGTAGTCCTTTTCACGATCATAATACTGTACATATTACAGCGCCGGAACGAAACAAAACTGGAACGGTTGTGTTTGGAACATCTGTAGATTACGCCGATATCGCCAGGAAATATCGAGTCCTGCCAAAGTCGATGTTTGCCATGTATTTTTTTAACAAAAACTTAGTTTTTTATTTATTTTCGGTAGGGATGGGTCGATACCCAATTTTCGATTCTAGATACCAATAGAAAAAAAAAAATCGACATCGAACAAAATTACAACAGCTAGGTTTATGTTATTACAGAATTATCTGTTACAATTATTAACCATTACCCTTGGTGAAATATTATTTCAAATAAAATGACGAATGTCCGCAAAAGAATACAACGTCCGAATATTATTAGCGCTAATTTTATAAAACGCAGCATTCAAACGCAATTTAATATACAACAGCATATCCCGCGAAAAACCCTACTCCCGAAAACAATGTAATTTCCGCATAAGAAAATACAATTAGCAGGACCTTAATTTTATGAAATATAGGCGTTAAGACGTAATTTAATATACTACAGTGAGTTTTCACGAAAAATAACGAAACCCGAATACAATTAGGTAAAATGTATGAAATATCAGTTATAATACATAATTTAAGTGTACTACCACAGTGAATGTCCGCAAAAAAATCGATGCCCGAACACAATAAATTATTTGTGCCAATTTTATGAACTACCATTGTTGAAATAGTATTTAAAATAAAATGACGAATGTCCGCAAAAGAACATGACGTCCGAATATTATCAGCCCTAATTTTATAAAACGCCGGCGTTAAAACTTAATTTAAATTACAACGGCTAAGGTCTACGATTAAATGTTATTTTCACGACTACTATCAGTTGCTTTTCTGGAATGCGTTGCAATTTAAAATAAAACAAGTTTTTAATTATTCGGAATTCGATTCGGTATAATATTTGTTTACGATTGACTAGGATTGCGTTAATGCTAGGAATATTATAGGTTTTGTTTCTGAACGTTCAATTCGGATGAGTTCAGAAATAATCGGAACTTCAATCATCGAAAATTTGATTCGACGGCGTCAGTTTAGTCCCGCCGAAGTCTGAACAACTTGTTAGAACAAAGTAATATCAAGTTAATAACGCTGTGTGTAAATACGTACAGTATTTAGTTTTAGTGCAGTGTTTTATTCATTTTTTTAATTAAATTTGAATATTTTTCTTTTAGTTACCGCAGTAGTTAATAGTTAATACAGTAGAGCGTTGATTTTCCAAACGAATTGGGACCGAGGGACTTCTGATAATCAATTTGTTCAGGTAATTAAATTCACTGTGTACTCACGACTGGCAGCAACTGTCGGCCAAGCGCTCGGCCGCTGTTCCGTTGAGCGCACAAACTCCCTGAAATCTACAACTCGGCTGATTATGCGAGTAAAAAACTTTAAATTCAGAATTACGTGCAGCACTGTAATGTACTTATTTATTTACAGTACATTTCCGCTTTCGGATGATTGACGTTTGGATAATCGACGCTCTACTGAATTAACATATTAATTTGATTAAATTTAGTTAGTTGAGGATATGTGGAAACTTAACCCCGGTAGGCTAGTCTTTTCAGAAATGGCATCGAAAGTGTGGCAATAATATTTTATAATAGACGTTGAGAGTGATGGACTTTTTGTCTGTAATTTAATTTAGCTGAATACTTTTATTTAATTATCTGTACATAACATACTTAATCATTTCAATTATATTCATATTCAAATTAAATCTTATACTTTACTCTTAAATTCTTGTTAAATTCCTTGAATAATAAATGAACCGAGAACCGATTTGACTCTAGAACCGGGAACCGAAAAAAATGGAACCGACCCATCCCTACTTCAAAGTTTAAATACTTTTGTTACCGATCTATAAAACGTGTTATTTTTTCATCACAATAGACACCCTAATTCTATACCTAAATAGACACGATAACAAACGAATCCATAAGGGGTTGACCTTGAGCCTACTAGACTTATTGTGTACAAATAACAGCCTACGCATGAATAAAAATAAAACAAGAAGCGTTTACTTAACAAAGGAAACAATTGCCTAAAACATTTTACTGGGGAAAATGTCTACATACATCAAATTAAGAATGTTTTACATTTTTCCCTACTGATATTTATTGTTAAATGCTGAATTGAGTTAAAATACAGAGAATGCGATAGCAAATACCGGAGATTACATTCACGGAGACTCCGTCCTAAATACGAGAACGGGTAGGTCTGACAACTGAGTATCTCTTGGTATCGAGTTTCGGTTATCGATTCTCGATACCGATACCAAAGCTAAAGTATTGGTGGTATCGATAATCGACCCATCCCTAATTTTCGGTAAAATTCCCGACGGCCAAAAAAATTCAAGCATAATTCCCGATATTTTCCCGAATACAAAAATTCAAGCACAATTCCCGATCTTCCCGATTTTCAAGGCTGCTGGACACCCTGTCCCTGTGTCATTTTACTTGCTATATGTTGGTTCCACTTGTGATTCAGTTTATTAATTAAAAATAGCGGCAATGAAACACATATCTATTTCCAAAATAAAAACAAGAGTAGCTACCATAGACCACTTCCTGCCTGTAAAATAATAATAATAAGTCATAGTTCAGCTTGTTAATACAATCAAATTCGTGTTATATAACAAAGCGTCGCGTCAGTTCACTGAAGTTGAAAGACTGAACCGAGTAGTTGGACGCGAATTGGTTGAGCGCGGGAAACGTTGTTACCATCTCTACAGAACAAATAAATCAATTTATAAAAAAATATTTGGGATACAAATTGTGGATCAACTAATTATCTACAACTTTTCCGCTGGAAGTTTCTTTTTAACCCAAAAACAAAAAAAGTTTACGCTTAGTGACTTTTTCGTGTCACACTTTTAAAACACTAAATATTTTTCATTATTACAAATCAAATAAATTACCAAACTACAAGAAGTTTATACTGTTAGATTCCGTAGTTCAAGCAGATAAATAATATTCAGTAGAACTTGGACAATTCGAAGCTGAAAGAACCATTGTAAAAATTGAAATTATAAAAGTAAAATTATTTTTTGATTTTTAGGTTCCCAAAATGATAGAAATAAAAACTTTGTTGAATATGTTTATTATATAAGGTTTATTTTTACTAGGGATGGGTCGGTTCCCGATACCGGTTCTTGGTTCCGCCGGTTCTTCGCGGAATCGGAACCGAGAACTGATGAGCTAAAAAGTCGGTTCTGGAACCGGACCCGATTGATGTCGAATATTGACGTGAATTCGGCAATTGAAACGACCCCTTTATAGTGGTACAAAACAAAAGAGAAATAAAGAATATTCACACATTTTCGGTTATTATAAAACTAAACTCTTCGCGTTAGTTTATCTGAACGCGACATACGTTGCAATTTAGCTCGATCGTGTGGCGATGGTGGACGTGAATGCCGGTTTGGTGCACTCATTTCATCAGATAATGTAGCCTTTGTAAATTAATATTTATGCCTAAATTATTATTTTTTTACTATCAGTGATTATAACAATCAATAATCCCTTTATTATTCATAAAAGTTAAAAAAAATAATAATAAATGATTAAAATAATTACGCAAGAAAAAGTGTCAAATAAAATTATTCGGAATCCGATTAGGCATAATATTTTTTTACGATTGACTAGGATTGCGTTAACGCTCGGAATATTATATGTTTTGTTTCTGAACGTTCAATTCGGATGAGTTCAGAAATAATCGGAACTTCAATCATCGAAAATGTCATTCGACGGCGTCAGTTTAGTCCAAACTTTAGAACAAAGTAATATCAAGTTAATAACGCTGTGTGTAAATACGTACAGTATTCAGTTTTAGTGCAGAGTTTTATTCATTTTGTTTTAGTTACCGCATTAGTTAATACAGAAGAGCGCCGATTTTTAGAAACAAATTGGGACAAAGGGACTTCTGATAACCAACTTGTTCGGGTATTTAATTCACTGTGAACTCACTAACGAGTAACGACTGACAGCAGCGTTCGGCTGACTCAACAGCGACCGCTGTTTCGTTGAGCGCACAAACTCCCTGACGTTTACAACTCGGCTGATTATGCAAGTAAAAAACTTTGAAACTTTGCACACTTATGAAGGACCAATGACAATGCAATATTAATTTTGTTGGGTGTAGTAAGTGAGCACTGATCATGGTCCCCAAAACACGTTTTCAGGTGTCATTAAAAACTTTATTATATACAGTAGGGGTCTGCGGGTAGTGATTTTTTGGTTCGGGTCGGGTTCGGGTCGGGTAGTGAAATTTTTCCCTCGGGTCGGGTCGGGTCGGGTAGTAAAATTTTTCACTCAGCTCGGGTTTGGGTCGGGTAGTGAAATTTTTCCCTTGTGTCGGGTCGGGTCGGGTAGAGAAATTTTTCCCTCGGGTCGGGTAGTAAACAAAACCACAAATAAGTGATTATTTAGAAAATAAATCTTTTTCCTCTGAATTTAGCACTTGCCACCAAGTTCAGTAATATTATATCGTAACTTAGTAAGTTATTAGGTCACTAATAAAAAGTAATCAACCTAAACTATTAGCCTAGGCCAATTGAAGTATTTTTTCTATTTCTAAAAATACTACCAATGTACCTATAGGTACTAAAATCATAAATACACAATTACAAAGGCCCCTATTTCCTACGTTATTATTTTGATTTATGTACAATTAGCAATTTTAACATTGGTAAATTAAATTCTAAATTGTACACGTAGTCACGTACACAAATTTTTAAATAAATAAATATAAACAGCATAATTATTTCAGGTGGAGTAAATGTAAAAAGAGCTGACTTAATATTTGAAGGTACCTGTATTTATTTACACAAATTGTTATGTTAATTCTAAAATATACAACTCATAAAAGCAAATTATACTTATGGATGTAATTAATTGAATGTAATTAACTTAACAAATAAAACTACAAAACACCATATTAAACCCTTTTAATAATGTAGAAACCAAAAAACTAAAAAAACTGCAACAATAAACCACTAGGCCTAATTCATTTTTCACTTTGAACACTTATACAGTAACGTTAAACTTTAAAAACTTCTTTTCTCTTAATATTCTGGTTTAAAAATACCAACATGCTGACCGTTCTACAACAAAAGTTGACCGTGATATGAACCATGTGAGTGAAACCTTTGATTATGGACGTTCTAGATAGGCCACCTAATGCATTCTTTAGTGAAAGATTTTTGGAGCAAAGGTTCAATCAAGATATGTATAATCAAGGGTGAAACGAAGTGGAAGTTCATTATAACCTCAACGAACACAGAATCGCAAAACACAGACTGTAAAACAAAAATGAACCAAGACCATCTACAAATACATGTAATTGTAGATGGTCTTGAATGAACTGTTATGACTAAGGAAACTTTTACGCCGACCAGGTATCCGTCTGTCTATATTAATGTTGATATTTCGTCTTTGAATTTCATTTTTGGTAACATACTTGTTTGCAAGCCGAAATGTTGACCTTAGTTTAGAAAGCCAAATTAATATCATATCGCAGTTAGTTGTCACTTGTCGGAGAAAAGGCTCTCTCGTAAAAATTCTGGAAAATTATCGATTAGTCATTTCCCAAGTATCGAATTATACTACATAGATAATAATAGGCTGGACGAGTGTGCCTATGCACGGATTAGTAAGACGAATAAGACGATATTATTACAGTCGTGTTTGCACATAAAACACAAGTCGTGCCTTTACTCTTTAGGTAATTTGACTTTTTTATCATAATATTATTGTGTTTTCTACGGGACTTGAAGTAAACGACAGATGACTAGCTGTTTTAACCAACGTGACATTTTTGATTCCATCTTTGTTCCGTTTGTCGAGTCGAAATCGTTGTTGGGATTATAATAAGAATAAAGAAGATCGGACATTTTTTGTTTTTAAATATAAGGAAATTTTATTATTTATTTTAATTCCTCACTAACCAAATTTATCGGGTACTGAATTCCTCACTGCCCGAGTTCATCGGTACTGAAATTTCTCACTACCCGAATCTATCGGGTACGTGAAAATACCCGACCGAGTTTTAACGTATATTTCGGACCCGCCCGACCATCGGGTAGTGAAAAAAACCCGCCCGAAACCCGAAAATTCGGGTACCCGCAGATCCCTAATATACAGGGTGATTCACGACGATATACAAAAACTTCGGGAGCTCATTAATTTTGTTTGGTGTAGTAAGTGAGCACTGATCATGGTCCCCAGAACACGATGTGATTTTCACCCCCTTCAAAAAGTCAGATTGATTTGAAACTTTGCACACTTATCAAGGACCGATGACAATGCAATATTAATTTTGTTGGGTGTAGTAAGTGAGCACTGATCATGGTCCCCAAAACACGTTTTCAGGTATCATTAAAAACTTTACCCTAATTTTTACCAATCAAAAGTAAATGATGCCTTTTTTATTATGTACAATATAATAAAAATTATATACTGTACTTTAACAAAGTATTGTGAAATGTCCGATTGCATTGTAGAATTAAGTGTTTTTACGTTTGCAAAATTCTCAAGTACGTTAAGAGAATGAAAAAACAGCTTCACTTATACAGGTTTGTAGTTCAATGTACCGCCGAAAATCACGCAATTACTGAAGAGCCTGAGATGTTCTAGGGATTGGGGAATCTTAAATTTCTTCTAAATCCCACAATTCAGCACATTTCACAAACCTAAATTTGTTATTAGAATTTATTTGATTTGTGTCTTTGATTTATTTATATATTCACAAATGAAATGTATTCAATACTGCTTACTAGATCTTGCGTCTCTTACTTTACTAGACCCCTCATTCTTTGTATCCCTTTTATATGTATATAAATATTTTACTGTGGTTTTCTCCTTACACAGATCGCATGTGTCATATATTATTGACCCGTTTTTGATTATTTTTACACGTCAACTTGTAAACTATGGATTTGACCCTAATATTATTGCTCCGTTTTTGATTATTTTCACATGTCAACTTGTATTAGTAATGTTTTGTTTTATTCCTAATCCTAAAATCCTGCTATTCCAAATTGATAAAGTATTCATTATTTAGTACAGATGAAAAAAAAAATTATTTAGAAAATTGTGTTATTTTATTGTTACCTCTTTTAATCGTTGTGGAATGTATTTCTTAACTTTTTTTCCAGAACTTGGTCCAGGTTTCTTAAAACTTGATCTAATTTGTTCAACCATGTTTGCAAGAGCACTATCTTCCTCTATATGAAACTCATTCTTGACTACATCAAGCATGTTGGCCGAGTTGTCATCTAATTCTGGAAGAAAATAATATATTTTAAAACTACATATATAAATAACGTAACAGCACGGGCCATTAAAATATACACATAGAGTAGAACATGCCCCATGTAAAAGAAAAATATGTAACAATTTTTGCAATATTAATCCTATATTTTAAATAGGAAAAGCGTTTATGTTTGATTGTTTGCTTATGATTAGACATAGTTATTAGTGATAACTAGTTATGCAATTTTACTGATGTGTCGACCATTGCTGTCTGGGTGATATATGGTGTGTTCCAATCATTCCATTTTTAAATTGTGCTGCACAATGATTGAAAAAGTGAAAGTTCCCATATAATAATAACAGCATAATATATTATCTATCTATCAATTTTACGAGGCTGAGTAAAATTTATATGCAGGATAGAGGAGGACGGTCGGGGGTGTTTCTGTCCGGGACCCAGAGTTATCAAAGGGTCCCGAATTTTTCATAAAATTATGTAAAACTTCAAGATGTATTTAAAAATTGTGTTTTCATAATTAATTCCAATTTACTCTTGGTTTTGAATAATTATTAAATAAGTTTTTGAGAAATAAGGACCCGCACTTTGAAAGAAATTACTTTCACAAAAGAATCATATATCAATTATAACTGAATAAAATATTAATGATATTAAATAATGTTATAATTTACTTTTTAATTCAAAAAATGAAACATGTACGTAAGAAGCAAACAGAATGTGTTGATATGGGATTGGAAGGAGGAGGGACAGATATTATCACCCCCATTTTCCCGATTTTCTCTCCAAGACCCTGTTTATATGGTATCCAGTTGCTTGTGTTCTTATAAGGTTTGTGTTGTGAACTTTTATGTGCAACTGACGGCGCCATATTTCAATGGAATCTTTGTATTTGTGAGAAGATGGGTATATACATGAAACTGGAGTAATCGCCTAGTGATCTCAAGGATTGAAAAAAGGACAAATCAGGTGACTTATTCCTTAAATCGATTGTCATAAATATTGAACAACGGACAGAACTAAAATACTCCATTACCTTTTAGCAAAAATTCAAAACAATCCTCACAAACTCGACAAGGCTGAAATTCTTTGTATTGCAGAGGAGCTTTGTAGTCAGAACATGAACCACAAACAACCTGAAACAATAAACAATACAATTGTTCTTAGACTTTGTATTTTTGGTTGCTTAACATCATCTGTTTGTGTCAGTGGGACTAATGAAGGATAAACTCAACAAGCCGGATTCAAACCTATTAACTATAGCTTGTGGTTTGGTGAACTTATTCGACCTTTATAACGTTTGTTAGAGGCATCTTAAATGCTCAAATATAAGTGAATGAGATTCTAAATATATATAGTAATTTTTTCTGCTTAATGTGTCCAAATTTCATGTGCATACATAATTCTCTTCTCACCTAAAATATGGAATTGCTCTGTGGAGTAATTGAACAAAGCAAATGACCCAAAGGGTCTTCAATTTACAGAAGCAAGCAGTAAGAATTATGACTCGTTTGGGCCATCGTGATTCTTGCAGAGATGCATTTAAAAAGCTAGGTATTTTGACCTTTCCATGTACAGTAGAGCGTTGATAATCCGAAACGTCAAAAATCCAAACGCGTTCTGAGGCAGCCCCTGCAAAAATTTCGTTTTCTGAAATTCTTATTATTGCGTCGTTAAAAATTTCACAAAAATCTTCATCGTAGTTTGATATTATTATCTCTTTTTAAACACTTCTTAATACCTGCTCTCACACGCCCTCACAACAGACTGGCTGTCAGTATCACTGTCATGCTAATAAGCTGCTTTAGCGCTAGTAGTATACATACAGAAAGTTCATTCATTTCTCTTTGTGTAATCATTATAACAGTGTGTCGTACATACAGTAGTGTACTATACCGTATTTTTTTTTATTTTTCGTTTGTGTTAACTTTAACGTACAAGTGAACTTTTAATTATGTACTGTACTGTAATTGAGAGTTACAAGTGTAATCATGTTGGCCCTACTATGTACGTGCAGGTTCTTCTAAATCATAATATGTAAGTAGTCTTACATACTGTATTGTAATTTCATTACTGCTTGTATTGTTTAACCACTTTAATCGATTAAAGGGCATATATTTTAGCCTAAATGGCATTTTCTTGGTTGTTTTCAAAAATCCGAACAAATTGATAATCCGAACCCCCTCGGTCCCAATTAGTTCGGATTTTCGACGCTCTACTGTATGTACATTTTTGAAGAATTTTACATTACAAGTATAAGAGTTCTGTGACTTGAAACACAGATGTGCATACATACAATAAGCGTCATATAAATTACTTCCGACAGCACAGATTAAAAGCTTATGACAAGCTACCTTCCGAGACGAGTCTGTTCCATGAACAAACTCCCTAAAGAGTTTAAAGAAACAATGGAAGTCAATGTTTTTCAAAATAAATTAAAGTGGTTGCTGAAGTTCAATGCTTTCTACTATTTGTATATTTTGTTATTACAATTTTATGAATATAAGTTTTATTGATGTTGTAATTTTAATATTTAAAATTAATTTTAAAAAGCATAAAGTTGTAAAGAAATGGGAACAATTATGTTTGTATAGTTATTAATACTATTACTATTACATTTAAATATGAATACCACTGTAACCTGCCTTATACAAATATAACATTTTATCTTAAAGGGCTAATAAAGATTGATGATAATTAATTGTTGATCACCCATCTCTAGGTTGGAAATAGATTAACTAAGTGTGGTTAGAATCACTGTTGTTGTGCAATGACCACTACAGATAATGGACATAAATCCATCAAAACACATGCGGTATTGTATAAGGAGAGCCTTCAGAAACCGCCACAAAGAGCTACAAACCTTCAGCAGCTTCATCAGGCTCTTCAGACGTAGTGGGATAACAGATAATCCGAGGCACGATAGAAAGCATGATTTGAAGGCTGCAGGCAGTCGTTATAGAATAGAATATTTTCATTTGTCAGTAAATATTTCATAAAATACATTGACACGTCACATTTAAACAAAATAATACAATACATACATTTTAAAAATCGTTCATTGTCCATGATTTTTCTTCAAATTCATCCATAGTATAAAACGACTGTTTACACAGAAATTTTTTTAATCTTAAGCAAAAATTTCTATCATTTAGTTTTTTCAATTCTTCTGGTAGCTTATTATATAATTTACTGGCTACAATTACAGGTCTTATATGAAACTTAGCCAATCTAACATATGGTAAATTTACAAGATTTTTTGATCGGGTATTATAATGATGTACGTCCCCCCTGCAATTTATTTGGTTCAGATTAGCCCGAAGATACATCATGCCCAGAAAAATATAAAGGGAGTACAAAGTTAAGATGTTAGTATCTTTAAAAATTTCTCTGCAGTGATCTAATTTACCTGCTCCGGTAATAACCCTCACTGCTTTCTTTTGCAAGGTGAATACCTCTTGGGAATGAGAAGATGATCCCCAAACTATGAGGCCGTAATTTAAATGGCAGTGGAAGATACCGTAATAAGCCTGACGAAGAGAATCAATAGCTCAAGGTGGCACTACCCGGCACTAATTCAGGAAGATTAAATTATTTTTGTTTAAAATTACAGTAGAACTCCAATTATCCGGTCTCCAATTATCCGGATCGCCAGTTATCCGGATCAGATTTGAATAAGAACATAGTCAAACGGATGCGAGACTTGGCGGCGCAGAATCGATTTAAGGTAGCAAAACAGCTGACTCTGCCTGGTATGTTAGAAAAATAATGTATTTTACAGTGATTTAGTATTGTTTGTAAATATTACGTAATGTAAACATTGTGTTTGATATTGTTTTTTCATAATAAATGCCATAAATGTTCTATATTGTGTTTTGTTTACGTTTTTCTCCTAAAAACGGCCTTTTTTCGAGAAAAATCCAATTATCCGGATTTTTGATTATCTGGATCGGGTCCGGTTCCAATTAATCCGGATAATTGGAGTTCTACTGTATCAATCTGTTTTATTGAATACAATTAATAAAAAGCGAAAAATAAAAGCGTTGGTTTGTATGTCTTTGAAAACATTTGGTGTCTCACTTTTGCTGCCTCACAGTGTTCTCACCTACATCATAAAACCGATTTTACATAACTAAATTAACGTTTAACGTTAGAAACCGGAATGAAATTATTCATCACGCCCTATTAGAGTTGCTGAACTTAAAATAAGGTGTGCGGGAGAAGTTAAGATAATTGATACATAGATAAATACAATGTGCGGATAAAATAAAATTTACCTTTCCACAAGCACGACAATGGTGTCTTCGAAATGTAACTGTGAATTCAGAAGTGCACACTTGGCACATAGTAACCCTCTTGTCCGGAATCCAAACAGGAGCCTAAAAACGTACAACTAGATTAATCACATTCTACAAAAATTTCAGAAAGTTTTATTCAACATAATCAGACATTACTCTGAAGCATAATTTTTTGTATGAATTCCTATTATTTCTGCACCAACGTTTGCTCACTGAAAAACAACAGTACATATGCCTTGTCCTAGTTTTAACAATGATTAGGGATCATCTCTATGCTCGCAAAATCCAAACAAGCGGCAGAGTTCCCCCGAGCCTTATATTCCCAGCTAATAAATAAATATTGAGAATGAAACATTGTAAACTACATTTTGTCCATACTACTACAAACAAAATCTAATTTACCTCTCTGCCTAATTTCAGTGGTTCGTCCGCTGCGTTCATCGGTATAAAATTCATATTCAAGAAAGTCATTTGCCTGGAATTGTTTTCCTGTATAGCGTTTTGCAATGCATTTAACCAAGCCTCACATTCTTCTTCAGACCTGAAAATATTCAGTTAAGATTTAGTCTGACCCATACCTATGTCTTTCCATGCAAACAATATGCAGAGAACCTCTCTTCTCGCTAACATTTTTGCTGTTTTTAGATGCCAAAACATCTGTGTTTTTTTTTTCAATTACATTGTTACATTTTAACTTAAATTTAGAAAAATTATAGCATTTTGTTTTTTATTTTAAACTCACACCCCTGCATTTTTTCAACCTATAGATGGGTATAAAATAACTTTTAAACATGTATTAATTACCACTACAAAAATAGTTTTGGTACGTAGAAAGTTGGGAATTGTTGATTTTCCGAAGGTCAAAAATTAAGGAGGTAGTGTGCATTTTCTGTACGCATAATGCTAGTGATTAAAGATTCAGAAGCCAGTTCACTTTTAATCTCTTCCAGACTATATTAAAGAGGACCGCAGATAACATCCAAGACTACATCCACAGATACCTCGACATGATCAAAGAACTAATTTATTTTTATACACGATAATACTTACTTACTTTAATAGATAGAAACTATAGGACCCACCCTGACAGTAATTGCTTTGTTGACCAAGAAGTTAAAACCCTCTGACAGATCTTTCCCTTCCTCTAATGCCGAAAATTCCACTTAGGAGCAGAGTGTGGTTTAGAAGCCACCTCTCTAGGATCCGAATTATTTCATCCCTTAGTAGACTGCTCAGCCGAAATTAAACATTGTCTCATCATACAATTTTATTTGTGGTGTCGTTAATAGTGTCCATAAATTAAATTGTGTCCAGTATATCACGATACGTGTCGCTGCGCAAGACAAAAACTGAATACATAATTTTACCTGTTGGATTACATAAAATCATTTCATCAAAACTTTTAAATAATCCAAATGTGTTTTATGCAAAGGAAGTCAAATATTCTGAACTTACAGTAGACATTAGGCTGGGATGGGGGAAAAAAGAATATTTTGAATTAAAGTACAGAAAAATTAACTGGTTGATGGGGGCACATCTCGCAACAAACAAACCTCCTTCTAAACAGCCAAGGCATAAAACTTATATGGACACATGTGCTAGATAAGGTAACATTATAAACCTCCAGAAAATCCAAAAAGGTGCTGGGAAATATAGACAATGTCATTTGTCTAATGGGACATGCAGATGTGCACATAAGCATGAGGAAAATTCCATCAGCATTACAACATTTAGGCCATAAAGTAGTTAATGTGGGCACGTAGATGTGCACATAAGCATGAGAAAGATTCCATCAGCATTACAACATTTAGGCCATACAGTGGTTAATGTAGACATACAGATGTGCACATAAGCATGAGGAAGATTCCATCAGCATTACAACATTTAGGCCATACAGTGGTTAATGTAGACACGCAGATG
>JAGFPH010000372.1:403678-418228 GCA_018207615.1 Philaenus spumarius
ATATTAAAAATATTTGTCCTGTAAGTGTTGAAACAACCCCTAAAACAATAAATATTGTTTGTTATTTATCTCCAAAACCTTACCACCTAGGAACTTGAAATTTGGTACACATATTGCTCATAGGCACTAGAGGCGCACTAAGAAAGGATTTTAAAATATTTGGCCTTTAAGGGTTGAAACGACCCCTAAAACAATAAATATTGTTTGTTGTATATATATCTCAAAAACCTTACTTCCTGAAATTTGGTACACATATTTGTCATAAGAGCTAAAGGCCTGCTAAGTAAGGATTTTAAAATATTTGGCATTTAAGGGTTGAAACAACCCCTAAAAAAATAAGTATTGTGTGTTATAATTCCCTAAAAGCTAGAAAACTAAAATTTTGTACGTTTATTTCTTAAACGATAGATATAAAAAGTAAACTAGTTTAACATTTTGTCACTTTCTGCTAAGGGGTGAAAATGTAGTAACAACCACTAAAATTATAAATATTAATTGAATAGCGCCTAAGAATGTGAAATTTGGTACTCATATTGCTCAATAGGGGCTAGAGGCGAACTAAGAAAGGATTTTAAAATATTTGGCCTTTAATGGTTGAAACATCCCTGATCAAAACTAACCTGATCTATGCATTCGCATATTAAAGATGTATCTGGGTGATCTGCAAACATCCAGCTAAGACTGTGATTTACCAGTGTGTAGATTTAAGTGTTGAAAAAGAAGACGATCTTCACTCTGAATTTTTTATTTATTTAATTTATTTAGCACACATACCATGACGAAGACGATTGACGGGCAGCCAGTGAACAATAAATACCAAAGTAATTGAATACCTATAAAAGTTATAATTCACTTTCGTAAAATAATAGACGAAAAAAATGAGAGAAAAATATGACAATTAATTATGAATCATGGTGATGCAACAGACAAATTCCCTGTAGCGAAGCACAGGTATTCAGCTAGTTTAATATATTTTAGGCTAGGTTTTATACAAAATTTGATTTATTGTTTAAATTTTTGTTGAGAAGATATCATAACATTTACTTTTTAAGTTTGAAGTTGTTCAGTTTATGCAAAGTTGTAGATCTGTCAACAGAGAAACATCATTTTTAAAATGTCTGCTTTATATATATATTACTTATATTTCAAAGTATTTTTTGTTTTGTCTTTGGGTAAATATTATTTAGTTTGTGTTGTTCAGTGTTTAAATTGAATGTAATTTGAGTATTGAAAAAGTTGTAACAATATAATGGATTCTAAAATAAATATCGTATCAGAGATTACAATTAAGTTGTAGATTGGTTTTTGTGTATAGGTTGGCCAATTTTAGTCACAGTTGCCATTGTTTAATTTTTATTCAAGTGTATTTTAAACTATGCTAACAATAGGCATATAATCCAACTCATGGTATTTTACCTAAGATCTAATTGGTAACTCTGGTGCATATGAAGCTAGCTATGAAATCAGTTTGGAATTAATAAGCAGGCACAATATGAATATACCGTAACATGGTGAAATTACAGTATACTCCACCCAAAGATAAACCTTTTTTTAGGAAAGTTAAGTAGTGGTAAAGTATAGGCTAACAAAGTTACTTCAAGCAATATTGAGAAGTGCAGACGAGTTTTGGTAGCCTACAGAGGAGTCAGTGGAGGTACAGAGGAGTGGGGCAAGTACTACATCCTCTCATTTCCTCAACCTGTGCAAGACTTTTTAAAAGTTAACTTTCATGTACTATAACAACTTATATATAGCCTATGCCAATGGCCTGCAAAATACTGCAAACGGTAACTGCATTTTTGTTTAATTTCAGGTTTCGCTATTTGTAGTTTTTCACTTTAAGGTGGCATATACTGTACTTTTGCAGTAAAATGTGGGTGAAAGAATAATTCTCTAGTAGGCACACTACCGGATCAATTCAAAATTGTTGTAAATCATCATAAAACGTTTTGTCTGAGCCTTTATTTTAATAACCAACACTTTCCGTCCAAGGGGGGAAAAAATAGGGGTGGTAGGTAAAAAGTGCATAATAACTCTCTAGTTAGCACAATATCAAATCCGTTTGAAATTATCTTGCAATACTATCAAATACTTTTGTAAAAACTTGCAAACAATTCTTGATACAACCAACCCTTATTGCAAGGGTTGACCAAAATGAATTCGCAGAACATTACTCCCTTACTAGACACAATGTCGAACCAAATCGAAAATGTGGTAAATCTTCTAAATGTTACCAAAATCTTTTGTCTTAACTTTTTTTAACAACTACAACTTTTAGTCCAAGGGGTGGAAAAATAGCAGTTGAAGATCAAATTCATAACTTTCTTAGTACGCACAGTTTGAAATCTATTTAAAGTTATTCTTTTGAAGTCTCTATTTAAAGTTGTTCATAATTTTGTGTAATATTATTAAAAACTATTACACAAAACAATTTTTGATACAACCAAGCCTTACTGCTAGGGGTGACCAAAATGGATTCCCAGAACATTAGGCCTACTTCCTAGTTCCTTAGTAGGCACAATATCGAGCCTGTTCAAAAGTGTTGTAAATCTTCGAAATATCACCAAATTTTTTTACCTGTATTAACTATACAGGAGTGTATGTGTCACGTTGTATATGTATTTTACACAAGGGTGAGTGGATTTATTTATTTATTAATTTATTATTGCTGTGTTTTTGTTTTTTGTTTTTTTTTTATAAGGCGAAAACTCTATACTAATATTTATGAGTGTACAAAGTGCTGGGACGTATTCGCATGCTAGTGTATTGCAATGGATGATTAAGTGTAAGTATATATATGTGGAATGAGTTTGATTGTATGGTAATCTATGGATGTATGCTTGGGTATAAATGGTTATTATTATTATTCTCCTCTTCTTATCTTGTTCTTGTGTGTGTGTGTGTTCTTGTGGTATGTGATAGTCTATTAGCGTTTTATCTCAATAACTACTACACTGCCACCACTAGAACAACAATATAAATGAGTCTTTATAAAATAATTATGACTATAAAATATATTTACATGTCTGGCATGAGAGTTTCGATCGCATTGCATTTGGGCACTCAACTCATTACCTACACACAGGCGTAAGCCCATGTAGGGATTATTCTTTTGAACCAAATTGTAAGAAAATGTAAAACCAAAACAAAAAGAATAAAACCATATTCTATTCTATTAGTCCAAGGGGTGGAAAATAGGGGTTGAAGGTAAACAAATTCATAACCCCTTAAGTAGGCACAGCATCAAGTCTGTTAAAATTGTTATTATTGTTAAAAGAAGTTATTCTAAACCTTGTAATATTATCTGAAGCTATTGTATGAAACAATTTTTGGTATGACCAACCCAACCTTTACTGCATGGGGTGGCCAAAATGGATTCACAGAACATTACTCCCTTAGTAGATACAATGTCGAGCCCAATCAAAAAGTTTTAAATCTTCTAAATGTTACCAAAATCATTTGTCTAATTTTTTTTTAATATCTGCAACTTTTAGTCCAAAGAGTTTAAAAATATGGGTTGAAGGTAAAATATTCTTAACTCCTTTAGTAGGCACAGCATCAAATCAGTTTTAAAGTTATTCTAAACCTTGTAATATTATCACACACTATTGTATGAAACAATTTTTGATCCGACCAACCCTTATACGAGGGTTGACCAAATGGATGTCACAGGACATTCCTTAGTAAACACAATATAAAGTCAGTTCAAAATTTCTGTAAGTATTAAACAAATTTCTTAAACTGTTTATTTGATACCTGTAACCTCTAGCGAAAGGGGCAAATAGAATAAAATCGTTTGTGCTTAGCTCAGGCGAAAGGGGATGAAACTTAAATTTATTAAAATTAACTTAAAAAATGAACCATTTTTGTAGGAGTGTGTAATTGGTAACTCAGCAATAATACGCTGCTTAATCTGGGTGATACGCAATTGAAAGGCGTATAGTTCTGTACTTTTTAATGAGGTGGACTACCAAAACATAAATGCTCATAAAAAGATGCAATGCCACGGTTCTCGCAAGCCAAGTTTAATATTGATGCTTACATCATGTAAATTTATTTTTGTATTCATTTTAAAATTACATTATAATTAATTTAACATGTAATTCTATATCAGTTTAGTAATTATTAATATGTTTACAGCCTCTGGCTGCTATTAAAATGTTGTTTTGTAGGATATGCCGACAATAGCTAAATTGTCTGAAAGGTTAATAAAAAGTAACAAATTTTAATATAAGATTTGTAGAAGACACCCTGATTGTTGTTTTGCTACAAAATTAGCTGAACTGCTGTACCTGAGTACTCGGCTTTACCTAAGTAAAATAAGCAATTTCTCATTCCTTATTAAGAGAGATATTAAATTGTGAGAATGAAATTTAACTAAATTACTAAAGTACAGCCTTTACATACTATAAATTTGATTTCAGAATGTCCAAATTGTTTTGCTGCTTATGTTTAAAAAAAAATGATGACGACGCCAAAGAAGTGGTAGTCATTGATCTATCTGGAACAGAGCTCACAGATGTTCCGTCATATATTTTCTTGTATGAACGGACATTGGAAAAGATTTTGCTTAGTTCAAACCGGGTAAGACTTATGTTTTAGTTATAAAATGAGTTGATACTGTGATTGTATTGTGTGACTTTTATTGGCTAATTTGAAGGGTGCAAAGCAGTTGTACAAGGGAAAAACGATCAAAGTCACAAAAACAAACATTTGAGCAAACCGGTTTTTAAGTTTTCTATAGTGTATATTATTAGGTGCAGGATACATAATGTGGTAGTGAATATATTTGTATACATTGTTTACTATATTTTTCGATCATTTCCTTTTTTAATATATAAATAATAAAAAAATAAAAAAACCAAGCAAATACACAACTTGGAATGGATAACGATCTAAGTCAATTGACTATGATCTTTTTTCCCTTGTATAACTGCTTCTACTGTATAAACAGTTAGTGTCAACACATGGATGACTATGATCGTTTTCCTCGTCACGCTTAGACTGTGACAGACATTCCACTGTTTAAGATGATTCTGATCGTTTTTCCATTGTAATAGCTAAACTTCAAATGCGATTTACTCTGACTGTGATCACTTTTCGTGACTTTTGACCTGTTATGAGATAGTCCAATGCAAGAGCATTATGGCAATATAAATATATCAAATTTAGATTTTTTTTGACTATGATCGTTTTTCCCGTGCACCCTTCATTTATTATTAATTCTTTAATTACTACACAAAATCTTTGTTTTATTTTTTTTTTTGTAGAAATCTCTTAAAAGTTGCTGCCTCTCGCAATGTGTTCAGTAATGCTAAAAATGTACAAAAATATACATCTTTAAATTTACATTAAAGAAAAATTGTCAACTCATTTCCCTACAAAAATATGAATATTGAATTATTAAAACAGCCAAATACTAGCCAAATTAAAACAGTATTTTATAAGTAACTGACATTTTGTTAAATTATTCCTTTTAGGCCCATAGAATTACTACCTACTAATAAATCTTTTAAAATATTCAATGTGTAAAAGGGTAAAAATATAATTATAAAATATAAAAAAGTCTTATTTTTAACTTTTCGACGTGTTGAAGTGGTACTGATTTTTTTTTTATCAAACGAAGATTTTGTTGCTCTCTACTTTATTTTGGCATTTTGGTTTATGTGCTCATTCAAACTACCGTACCTAATGCTTTTGTCTTATTTTCATATAATCCGAGTTTCTTGCTATTTTTAGGTGACCTCAGCTCCGATTAACTCAAATTACCCAAAATCTACTGTACTGAAAAATAAATTGTAGTTTTTTTAAAAAATGAACATGAACTATGTTGTTAATAATGTGAATACTGTACTGTTTTTGTCCTTTCTCTCAAGCTAACAGTTTCCTGTTGATACATTTTTTATCTGTTGTCAACATTTGTTCGGTCTCTATTTTGACGCCAGCCTCTAACCAAGTTCGACTGTTTTGCCATCCTGTATGCATTTACAATGGTTAAAAATCTGTTTAATCTGGTCTTAACTTAACCCCACTAGTCTTGTTAAAGTATTTATTTGAAACCCAACAACTATTTCAGTATGTCTTCATATACAATGCGTCCGTGAAATAAGGAATACATTGAAAAAATGTCTTAACATAAATTTATCCCTTAGTTTTTGTGGTTTTCAATATTGCTGCCCTATCCCTATTGAGCGAGGGGGGGGGGAATGCATCCCTGGTGTGTGGGACTGCCGTTTCATCCGGTATATCCACTAAACCCTAACTTCTCCCCCCCCTCGCCCTTCCAATGGAGGAGGGAATACATACTTCAGAGTGGTGCCTTTCATGGCCATAACAGGTTTCTTCTTTTGCTTACTACTTGGAGTCAGTTCTTTAGCCTGGCTTTATTCTTTGGCCGTAGAATGCGTTCGGTATAGTGCTGAACCTGGGCGATTCCATATAAAGTGATGAAATCTAAATTGCCTCACCATGTTTTATGGGGTTGATCTGTTTTATATTAGATAAATCCATGTAAAAGAATATTAAATATGAAAAAAATCATTTTTTATCCACTCCAGTTTAAAAAAAACTTGTTTTAAAGTTACAAAAGTGCGTTTTTGTGCTTCCGTTGATTTACGTTTTCTTCAAAATCTCAGGCTAGAAACGAGATAGAAAGGTAAAACAAAGTACTTAATATTTTCAATTTACTTAAGTTCTGCACACAATTTCAAGTTGGGATCTCAATTTATCACACTCAAAGCTTAAAATTTGTTTGATTAAACACGGACATTTTCAAGATCATAAGTACAAACTTGGCTTTGAAGGATTTATCATTTAGCGTATTGATATAAAATTTGATTAAAAACCTAATTTAATCTTGTTTAGACTATTTTTAACACATGTGCTGCCCTGTTTAAAAAAGATTTGTTTCTCAGACGGTTCAACTGCATATAAAAATAGAAAATACTTTGACAATATCTGCAATCACGAAAATGATTTTTTAATTGAGACTTGGCACTTTTTCAATTTCCCAACTTCTCAAGGCAAAGGAACTTGTGATGGCCTGGGAGGGACTATCAAATGGCTTGCAGCAAAAGCAAGCTTGCAAAGACAGACCATAGGATGAACCCCTTCACAGCTATTTTTTTGGAGTCAAGAAAATATACCAAAAATTAAATTTTAATATTGCACAAACTTGGATTATTCAGAAGAAGAATATTTTCTGAAATATCGTCTACAAGAAGCTGAAACTATTAAAGGAACTCAACAATTTCACACTTTCATTCCTCACAGTTCGACTGAATTGAAGTTGAAGACTTTTTTCCTTATGTGATGACCGAGTCGTCACGACTCTTGCATATAAGAAATTGTTGGAGGAGGTAAAAGTCTGTCAATGGATGAAATTTCAGGTTACGTTACGTGTGAATATGGTTGGTGGTTGGCGAGTGTCCTATCAAAAGACTCAAGAACGTCAGGATGTAGAAGTAACATATTTTTCTGCTCACAATGCAACCCAGACATTTAAAAGTGAACATAAAACAAATCTTAACTCGAGCGAATCTAAACACAGCTACTGGAAGAACTTATGTAATTTACAATAACAAAACCATTGTAGCATAAAAGAGCTTAAGTTCAAGACTTCAATTCACCTTATCATCAATTTTGACATTAAAAAATACATAGTCATAACTCTTAAAGATCAGATTTTTGTTTTCTACTAGAATTGCTTTTTGTAAGAAGTGACATAGCCATTAAACAGTTGTTCTATATCTTAAGTACCTACCAGTGTTACAGAATTTGTAGACTTAGTATATACTTATTGTAAATATATAAATTATACTTTATATCATAATATGAAAAAAACTTGCATTTTACAAACTGTTAGCTTTTTATTGATCATTACATAACTTGGACATGTTTTGAATATCTATAATTACGTTGCAAGCTTATGTACATAATTTTTTTAAAATATGATCTCATTAAGATCCCAATTTGAAATTTTGTACACAACTTAGTAATAATTATCGCGACATTAAGAATTCATTACCTATATTTTTGTAAAAATTTTAAATCATGCGTTTTTTGGAATTAACTTTTAAAATTTTGAATTTGGGGTTGAAAATTTTACTTGAAATACTGTCATGTTGTATATCAAATTAAAGCTTGTTGAATTCTGAAAAGAATGGTCTTTGTCTTACCTTTCTATCTCGATTCTAGCCTGAGATATTGAATAAAATGTAAATCCACGTAAGCACAAAAACGTACATTTTTGGCAACTTTAACAAAAGGTTTAAAAAATAACCAGAGGTAAAATATTAAAAAAAAAATATATTTTAATTTCGTTTTATGTGTTAATTCAATAAACCAAAAACTAATAAAAAAGAAAAACATGAAGGAAAATTTCATTTTTTATTTTGATCACTTGATATGGAATGACCCACCTGGTTCCACGAGTCCTCACTTAGTAGCATCTTCGCTACTATAATATTGGCAGGTGTAATCAAGCCAATCTTTTCCTCGATGTCCCGTCTTTCTTATGGAAAACTGACACAGAAAAAAAAAAGAGTGCTCAACATCGTCCAGCACGGAATCGCCATATGGACACACCGGGCTTTCCAATTTTCGCCAGGTACGTGCTGGAAGCAACCATGTCCAGTCAGCAGCTGGGTCATATAAAAATTCACCTCGCTGTGTGGTCGGTTTATCCATTTGGAGATGTTTTCAATTGCTCTATATTGGAAATTAGTTTATTTCTTAAAATGGAAATAGGGTTGTGTCATATATGATTTTATTATATTTTTGTTTGACGTTATTGAGGTAAAACTAGTAGTCCAACCAAAGTAGACATTTCAATTTAAAATAATTCGCATAGAGCTGAAAATTGGTACAGACTTTGGGGACATTATTACAAATAAAATACTAAAAGTCCCCATCGATCCCGCATCTGAAAACAAAGTTATTCAAAGTCAAAGGTAAAAAAATGTGTTTTCAGATTTTTCTGGTAAACGGTAAATTTTACCATAAAAATAGATCAGACAAAAGTTATAGATCATGAAATTATCTACAAAAATTGTTCTCGTACTTTTTTTAAGAATCACCATTCCTTAGATGTTGCGATTCTAAAAGTTGAAGAAGTCGTATTTTACATAATATGCACACATTTCAGCACATTGAAAATGATTTAAATCGCACGAATTATTATTAGTTTCGGGAAGATGTTATTCTGACTGATAATCTTCAAATGCCACTTCAATAGTTATATCGTCTTCGCTTTTTTCTTCTTGTTCTTCTAGCTGGATATGTGATAAAGATACATCAGTTGTCTCCTCATTGATATCATAAAAAATCTTCATCTGTGAACAAAATAACCTGACTTTTTTTACAGCTACATTTTGCGCTACAACCCTTTTTGCAATTGCAAAAGATGGTGTTGTGAAGTCTTTCCGGAGCAGGTGGGAGTAAAGTTTGAATTTCTCTCCAAAGTATTATCTACTAATTTCCAACCCCAGTCTTCTGGGTCCAGTTGATTGCCCAGTCATACTTGAACTTGTTAGTATACTCGACATAATTGTTGACTAGCAGAAGCAGTATAAGTGTTGACTAGCAGGTTTTGGAGGAAGACAAGATAATTGCACTCTTTTATTGTTCCGTGTATTTAAAAAAAAAAACTTAAATATCTATACTTGTCTAAACAATCAATTTTTTTTTTAGCAAGAATAAAGTGAATCTCGTTTGTGATAATGTCTTGTGGAGAAGAGTCGATCTTTTGAAATACGTCTGTGCAATTAAATCATCTTTTTCAAATAATTTAATACTGTTGTTGTACCCCTTCAGAAAAATGCTGATGTAGTATCGCAGACAGTTATTGCGTGTAAAAATACGATATGATTTTAGATAAGCAGATAAACTTTTCGATGAATATATTTTTGTTGGATGTTGAGCTTTCCCGGGTTTCAAAAAGTAAATAAGTTCCATTCCAAAAAATAAGTCAATGACTCCGGAATATCGCTGTTAATATCTTCAAACATTCGACTAGGCGGGGGATAATTGGTATTATCAAATACTGATGATCGAATGTCCTCTCGAATGATTGCTGTCGCAGCTTTTAAGATTCGAAATCGTTCTTCTTCATTTTGACTTTTCTTCTCACACCGAGCTTGGTTAAGAATATCGTGATGATTGTCAATAAAACAGACGAATGTTAATCTTCCCGGTTTTTCAGTGATAGTAATTTTATTACCATACTTTAATTTCAATTGTATCTTAATTGTTCTTTTTTCTAAATCTGGATTTTTGCAAGTATTTTTTAACTCTTCTAATAAAATCTGATAACCATCACTATTTTCAATATATGGAAATATTTCTTCCATCACAACATTCGTAGATTCATCTTTTAACCCCAGTGGTTGGAATTATAACAATTATTATGGTACTTAGCCTCAGCAGCAACCAAATCATATTCATACTCAATGAATATCCAGCTACCATACTTCAGTCCGAGCTACCTTCAGAATAGATTCTTTGAATGCAAGAGTAGTAACTTTATAAATTTTATGACGAACATCCTGCGCTTTCTTCTTTTCAGCCTCTTCATTCGCTTCTTCGCCACAAAATAAGCAATGATTTTTAAAACAATACTCGGATTCGCTTACGCATGCCCTAGTACGAGGTGGACTAATTTTGGATGTACTGGCTCTATCCATTTCGTGCTGTCTTTTAACTGCAGCAATAGTGCTCTTCCGAATATACATTTTATGGCACTGCACGTGAATTGTTACGGACTTCTGGTCTTTCAGGTATTCAAGGAACCCGTCATTTCTTTCAACGCTCGAATCAAATCGGAGTCTTCATTCCACGATCAACAACAACAGTTTCACTTGCTGTTAAAGGCTTACTACAAATAAAACAAAATTGCGACATTTTTTAAAAACTATTAAACAGCACGAATCGTAATAAGAAATATTATTCAATAACCACGTATATTCACTGCAAAGGAACGGTTCAACACTAAAAGTATTTCATTTATGCCTTCCAGAAAAGAAGCAGGTATACGACTGTCGCCACTCGGACAATAGAGTCGTAGACAGATGTTGCTCAAGGTTATGCGATCCAATGAAATTAGGGACTAAGTTTCTTTTATCTCTATATTCTCACAATCGAATAATTTGTTTGCATAAGTTACTCAAACCAATATTTTATTTTAATATTATATTTTTACTCATATTAAACATCCATGGTGTGAATAGATCAGCGTACATATTATTGTTTTCGGCGATTTAGAAACGCAATATCTCAGGAATGGTATTCTTAAAAAAAAGTATAAGAACAATTTTTGTAGATAATTTCATGATCTACAACTTTTGTCTGGCCTATTTTTATGATAAAACTTACCGTTTACCAGAAAAATTAGAAAACCCTTTTTTTTTACCTTTGAATAACTTTTTTTGCAGATGTGGGATCGATAGGGAGTTTTAGTATTTTATTTGTAATAATGTCCCCAAATTCTGTATCAATTTTCAGCTCTTTGCGAATTATTGTAAACCTACCACTATTTTTTTCGACTATTTTGACCGGACTATAGGATATGATATGTATTAATTTTTTCATGGTAATGGAGTCGTGTGATATATAATTTTACTATTTTCGATTCCGGGTTCAATGGTGAAATCCATTTTACAATATATTTCTTTGATTTGGCAATAGGGTTGTACAAACAAAATGTACTACATAATCTTGTGTGTAAGATTAGTAACTGCAGATTAGTAGTAAATCTTACATTGTTTGTGAAATGTTGACTGACCGTGGTTCTGTTTTTTAAACATTTCTGAATATTTTTTATTCTTTATTTCAGATCAAAGACTTACCGCTGCCATTATTCCATTGCGAATCCTTAACTACCTTGGTCGTGGATAATAATTATATAGAAATCTTACCACCAGCTTTAGGCACTTTGGTTAATCTTCAGATTTTAGATGTCAGCCGCAATTGTATGTATTTTTATTATTATTTTATTGTTATAATTTTTAACAGATAACTTTAAGATTGGTAAACATATGTTGGAATGTTTCATGTTAATATATGGTGAAATATATTTTGACTGTTTCAGCCGTCTATTCTTTCTGTAATTCTAGTAAATATCCTACGATTTTATTTCCTTGGAGGAAGATAAAATAACTGTTGGATTTCCCATGAGAACGTTTGAATAATTCACAAAAATGTATGAGTTCAAGAACATTTAATATGTTATGTATATTTTCTGTCATGTAGTCTAACAAATTATGTTGCATTATTGATTTGTTTTCATTAGTTAGTTTTTGTTCATAAAGTGTGTTGTTTGTAACGTTTTTTTTACTGTCTGCAAACTTATAGAGTAGATTTATTTTGTAATTTTAGCTTTATACATTTTTATAAATGAAAACCCGTAAATACAAAAATCTTAGAATAAATGAAATTATTTTATCACTTGTTTTACACTTTATACATATTTGTTTAACAAAGTATTAATATTGTGGTTCAGGGGTTATAATACACCTTTATGCATGCTTCTTTTTCCAAACTCTGAATGTGTGGTTTTTACCTAAGGCAGTGCATGATGTTTTTAAAATTTAACAATTGATTCTTTATTTGTGGTTTGTGAAGATGGGTTTTGTCTTGATAAGCTTGTTTTCTGTCATATTTTTTATCTTACTATTTTCTTTTGTTGTTTAGTGATTGATGTTAATATGGTTTTCGCTTGATAGTAGTCGTGCTGTAAACTGTGTACCAAGCTAACCCGTTTCCTTTAAATTTGTCATGTTTATCTGTAATCTCAAAGCTATCAAAATTAATATAGTTTTTCATGGTGATATTTTTAGATTTTTGTTTTTCTCTTGACAAAAAAAGTTTGTATTAGCATCGTTTTTGTTTTAAAAAATTCTTCTGTATTATAAAATGCACATATTAGTCCATTCATTTATTCTACAAAAGGTTCGGTCATTTTGATTTTTAACTATGTTTTACATTTTAAACACTTAAAAAATCTTGAGTTTTTAACTTCAGTTTATGCCACTTCGGATGAAAGGAGGAAACAAACATTTGCCTAACTTGGGACAAATTACTTAAAATGCCCAGTTTTTAACGCAGTAAATTATTGTTTATTTTGTCACATTCTATCGCGTGTGCCGGGCGATACAGATAATGCAATATCCAGATATCATACTGAACCATAAATCATAGACTGAATCGGTATTAAGTGATAACTCGGGTATAGGATTTGTGTTTGCTAGTAATATGTAATTAAATCAAATCTCTCGTAAAATATTTGTCATTAATTTTGTACTAATGTATCCACTTTCTTTTTACCCGGTTCTATATCCAATAACACAGTACAAGGTCCTACTAATTTTAAAATGGTAAAGAACCCGCAATCATGTTTTAATCTCCATTGAAGGGTTCTGCTATTGAAGGTTTTAAATGTTTGGATATGTTGAGTTTAAATTCGTTACACACAATTTTTATGTTAGGTTTTACCATTGTAGCAAGAACAAAAATTTTACTATGTCAATTTGCAAAAGCCGGATGTTTAAAATTTTTGTTTAACGGTTTTCTAAATATGTATCATTATAATTTTAAATAATTGCCGTTTTGAAAATTGAAATAACAATATTTTAGTTCCTGGTATTGGGGTAAGATTTGCATGAAAAGTTTGGATACCAAATTTAAACTAAAAATCTTTATAATTTCTAAAGGTTATAATAATTTTAGAAAAAACAAAATAACCTTAGAAAATTAAGCGTTTCCGGATCTATGACCTTTTTTTTTGCTTATTTTTATTCAAAGGATTAGCTCCCGAGGAATTGTCATGCAATTTTGAATCACCTGTGTACATAAACTTTTAAGTTGACTATGAAACAAAAAATTAAGAAGAAATTTTCCTCCGGATTTACACCAGTGTACTGACTACAGTAGGTACTTTCTACGAAATTTAACAAAAATATGTAGTGATCAAATCCACGAGAGTAAAGTATACAGCGTTATAGAAATAATAAATAAAAAAACTAATAAACGAAGTTCCTGAGTTTTCCAAAAAAACGACGTCCAAAGCTTTACCTTATTTGAAAAAAATAAATATTGTTTTTGATGATTTAACAAAAAAACAGTTATTAATATGATTTTGGAGGATAGTACACACAAAATATATAAATGCTTCATAGTAGGTAGTTTTTTTTTAAAGTAAGAACCATAACATTTTGTAGTAAAACAAGAAAAACTTAGGTAAGAAATTAAAATATGAACATAATTTTATTTTACTACATAATCATAATCCATATTTAAACACTCTTTAAGTCACGGAACCAGCTTTGATCAAAGCACTCTGCCGCTTGTCCATTTAACCAGTCAGTAACAGTTTCTTTCAACACGTCATCATTCTCCAATCACTTCTAGCGAGAAATTCCTTAGTTAAAAATCTGAGGGTGCTTAATCAGTACTGTAGGGTTCAGTAATTCCCTTAGAAATTTGTCCAGTTGCGTCGTTGTCACATTGTTGAGAAGCAGAATGTCGCCGACTAGTCACATTGTTGAAAAACAGAAT
>JAGFPH010000372.1:458380-470030 GCA_018207615.1 Philaenus spumarius
AAGTAATTTCTTCTGAAGAACAAAATAAACTAAAAGGATTGTAAAAAATCTAAAACATATCATTTAGTCTGCAGTAGTTATAGAACAGTTTGAAAAAACCTATACATGTTGAACGTGAGTAGGCACATTACACTGTAGTATAATCCTTATAATTGTACACATTTACCAAGTTAAAAATCCCCACAGCATACTTAAGTAGTGCAACACGACTGGTTAAAAAAAATTGTTATTTATTATTAATGTTTATTGAATTTAATTTACCAAAATATTTGATTAAAGTTTATTGTCTTTTCGGAATTAATTGTGTTCATTGGACTCATTCAGGCTTGTGAAAGAATAACACATAAATTGCTTTAAAATAACCTTGAAACATGTTAATTGAAACATATCAAGTGATTGTTTAAAGAGAGCAAATATATGAGATTATGAAAATACTACTTACGTATCAGCTGGTTTTAATATAATTTTCATTGCGCACACTTTCTCGTCCCACTGTCTTTTAATTATGTTATTTCATCGATGAATACCCATCTAAACGCCTGAGACCACCCGAAGACAAGTATATCACCATTCTGACTTACCCAACACCATTCTGTTATATTACCCTACCTCTCTCTCCTAGTCACTTTGTTATTTCACTTTCTGCTGTTACGATAACCCTATTGGTCATTTAGACACTAAGACCATGCCCACTCTTGTAGAGGGGTATAAATATGTTGCTTAGTCCTAGGTTAAACTAGTTATAAGTTTTTCGTTGTAGCTCATGTACACTGAAGATGACGACTTTGTCGTTGAAACGCGTTTCATTATTAAACGTATGTGAGTGAAAATTATTATTAGTTTATTGTTATTATTTTTAAATGTACCATAATTTATAAAAATATACTTTTGTTGAAGATAAATACTTCCATTGAATTGAATTGTGTACTAAATTTTATTAAAAGCAATATTAAATTTACTGAACAACACATAGCTTATGTGAAACTAAGCTATGTATGTTGAACCTATGTATGTATTCATAGGTATGTTGTGAAACTAATGTGAACGTAAAACACACCTTGCATTCTTTACAACAGCAACCTATATTGAATAAAATGCATTATTTTAACCTTATAAACTTTATACTATTGTAACCATTGGAATTTTTATGAATACAGTACAAATTTCAGGAGGTTTGCTGAAGATAAGCATTCTGATACCCAAAATTAAACCTTAACCCTCCAAGTGCTACTATCGCATTGTGCGACCTGTTCAGACCATTTGAAAGTGCTAGCGTCGCACAGTGCGATAGTTTGTAAAATCGATATATCGAAGTTAATAGTTATCTGATAAACTTGCCCTTCACATAGGATGAAAGTAAATTGAATTCTCTATCTGGTAGGCAGTGCGGGTTTGTCATCTTTGGAAGACAAAAAAGTAACGGATGACAATATTGTCAGCTTTAAGCTGTGGTCTGTGCACGTTTGTGAAAAAACTACGCAACTGACTAAGGTTGTTTAATCGGCCCATAAACATTTTTTTTCTGTACTTATCTTATATTATTATTATATTAGACATTTAGCATTTGTGGACTCATATTAGTGACCAAGATGGACTCAACATGGTTTATTTGTGAAATGGTACACAAATACTTATTCGTGTACTGTATAATACATTTTTTCTCAAAAATTACCATATGTGTTATTTTTTTATTTTTTAGTAAATGTTTTAGATTAACAAATTTTGTGTGATACATTCAGAACTAAAATTAAACAATTTGTATATTTTGGAATTTACATTACTACATTTTCAAGACCATCTATGTGCCTACAAATTCAAAAAAAAAATTAAAAAAAATTTACTCCCCCACTCTAAGGACGTTATTTTTTTAACACCAAGTGGGTAAGTGTGTTATTTTAATTTTATATTATAGAACATGTTGTTATGAACAATTTTATATATAATACATGCTATTTAAATATATTCTTTCATATAAAAAATAATTGCTAAACTAACCGTGCAAGATGCTCAAAAATAGCCCAGCACTTTAAAGTGATTTAATCAGCACTTAGAGGGTTAAACATTCATACTTTTGTTTGGTTTACTGAATTTATTATAAAAGACAGCCAATTTTTGATAGTGAATAGTAGATATTTTAAATTTTTATATTGATGTTATTAATGTGTTATATGCATATTTTAATTTATATTAGAGGTGTGGAAGGTCTTTTTTATTTCAAAACAAAAATAAATTATCAAGATTGGGAAATAACCCGGATTAGAGATTTAGAGATGAGACAGAAGGGAAGTTATAATTTCAACTATATATATTTTTTTTTAAAGTTTTTATATAATTACACTATTAGTATTAGCGTATTTAGTAAGACTCTGAAATATCTTATGTTAAATATAACATAAGTTTAATCCAGACTAGATTAAATATTTATTTTGAGACCAAGTAGACATTTAGTTGACTTATCTTTCCCCTGTTTTTGTTCTGTTGTTTGACAAGTTACTTTAAAATAATTTTGTACACATTTCATTAATTTATACATTGCTTTTAGTGAATAAACATAACTTTCATTCTAAATGGAAATAGCAAATCCCACTGAAAATTTAGAAGATCTAAAAGTAAAAACCTCAACTGGGAAAAATATGGCAACACTGAGCAAATTGTATACTTTATTTACTCATATTACAGCTGTTGTTTTTTGAAATCTCGCAAACCCCTAATGTATAAGTTTGAATGTCTCTGCGATCTCATTAAAACTTGTGTGTTTCAACAGGAGAAGGTCTACCGGATAACGAAGCGATATCGATTATCGAAGATTTATTTCGTAAATCATTACCTATTAGTGAAACTTCGGATTCACCGCAGTCAGAACATTCAGGTAGTTCTGGGACATTTTCCAACTACGTCAATCAAAAATTGTTTGTTAATCAAAATATATTGGAAAATAAGGTCACTTACCACAACATATTCTCTTTACCTTCGAACCGAGATCAATCTAAAGCTTCTGCCAAAACATGTACGACAAATGCAGTTCAATCTACTGATAATCTTGACTTGAAGTCAGAAAATAGACTTCTTTGTAAGAACATTGAGAAGGTTTCTTCTGCAGAAGAGATATCTGAAAGTAACAGTGAATATCTTCCTGAAGGGGAAATATACACTTCCGGTCAAGTGTATGGTAATACAAACACAGAAGAATATAATTTTGACGAAGAAATCCAAGGTCGTATTCAGTGTACAGCTGAAGTTCATCAGTTTCCCCAAGCTGAAGAAAATCGTAATGATCATACACTTCCTGAAAGTATTATGTCTTCAGCATCCACAGAAAATGATAGAGATAATATTGCATCTCAAGCCCCATCGTCTTCAACTTTGGAAGAAAAAAGTGATGAGGATAGTATGATATATGCAACATGCTCATCATCTTCAGTATTGAAAGGATATAATGGGGATGATGCGATGCCTGCTGCATCATCTTTGTCTTCAGTATTGAAAGGAAATGATGGGGATGGTTTGGCTTCGGCCTCATCAACAATGAAAGAAAACTACCCTGATTTTGTTAAAGTTAGAGGAAGGTTTCGCCTTGGAAGTGGCTCAGTTTTGGAAATCCCAAAACGAAGTATTGATTTTAATAGAGGAGAAAGAACCCGACCAGATGTCGGTAATGAAATTTCAACTGTGCTTGATCCAAAAGCTAAAAACATGAGCAATGGACATTTACAGGGTGATGGAACGCACCAATTTAGTTTGAATTCTACCCAGGGGCAGCTCTCCACTGAACTTCCCAAGTCAGTTGAATCTAGATCTTCGCAGACACCGTCCGTAACACCTATGAATTTCTTTCCTGAAAAAGTCAGCTCTTTAAGAGATGAATTTGAGAAAAAACCTAGACCATGGGTTTTTGGAAAACACAAAAATCCAACTGTTGTAAGTATTCAGATGTATTTATAACATTTTTAATAACTTTCTTTGTGTATTTAGTACTTTAAATACATTTGAACTTGGTTTTAACTGCTAATGCGTCAACTCGGACATAGCATAATTTTTTTAGGTCCGGTTAAATCGTTGTCTTTTATGTTATTATAAACCCCTGTTTTAACATCAATAAATATTTTAACCCCTCGGTTGTAACGTCATAGATATACAAATTATCAATGTCAAACTTTGAATTCAGTTTTCTCAGAACTCGAAAAATGTTAGAATTCCCCCTTTCCTTTAGTGTCAGGCCGAATATTTTCTTCCTTTTCAAAATCAAACCATGAAATAAACAAACTACGTATTTTTTTCACACGTAAAATGTAATCTGCGGGGGTCCCGTCAAAGTCGATAGAGGGGGGGAGGTTCCATTGTAGCAACACTGCTAACTTTCCCACCCCTCCTAAGGAACGATTCCTACACTATTCGGTGTCAGACCTCAGGTCCAATTGGCTCGAATTATCGGTACCCTACTGTACATTAAAAGAAAAGTATGGTGTTTCTCTTTTTAACAAACATCATGAATAATGTTGCCAATAATAGTAATACTGTTTAGTTGTTTGTCCTTTCAGTCAAGGTACCAAAAATATGATTTCCTGCTGGTACATCTTTATTACGTCACTCAGACGTAGCATCAACATTTGTTCGGTCCCTTCGTTGATGCTACAACCAAGTTCAACTGTATTTAAGTTTTTTGTTGTTGTTAATTTAAGGCTTTATTGATTTTTATTGTAGTTCTAGAATTTCATGATTTATACTTAATGAAAAAGTAAATTTCTTTTATTGTATTATCAATAAATTAACTTACTTCTTCTTACTTCTTCATACGAGCTTCCGGCCTCAGGTAATGCCGACGACTCGATGACCATGATATGCCGCAGCCGCCAATGCCCAATACCTCTTGCTCCGCAGTGCGTCTTCCAATTTGTTTTGGCTGTCCTTTAAAGCTTCTCTGAGAGAATCTCTCATTCTGTTCTCCGAGGTACACTCCAGCAGTATGTGGCCTATGGTCTCCTCTTCGACGCCGCACCTCTCGCATCTGTCGGTTTCCTTCAGTCGAAATCTTCTTAGGTAGCTGTTTGTCACCGCGTGTCCCATTCGAGCTCTTGCCATAAACGTAGCAACGCTGTGGGAGACCCCTCTATACCAGTTTGGTGCGGTAGGTGTTTCCTGGATTTTAAACAGAGACCGTCCAACAGTTTCTTGCTTCCATCTCTCAGTCCATTTCTCCATTACAAATCTTTCAATCTTCCTTTTGCATTTGCTGAGAGAGAATTTTGTGGGTGGGACCGGGTGCATCTCAGCCGCACTTTTAGCTATTTGGTCCGCCAGTTCATTTCCCTGCAATCCACAGTGCGATGGAATCCACTGGAAGACTATGGTTTTTCCAGTCCCCTGTAAATTAAATAGGTACAATACCTGCTTTTTTGTCTTATCCAATCCTAAAATCACTTTGTGACTACCGCGGTTTCGGCTAACCTAAGTACCCATCTCCAGATCACGGAAATAAATAAAAATAATTCCCTTCATGAGGTCGTCAAATACATTAAAGTCAATACGCAAAACAAAAATCACAAAAACACGCCACGAAACATATTAAAACACTTTTTTAAAAAACACATTAAAAACATAGATTAGGCCTAATCATGCTAACCGGTCACTGTAAAACGTTTAACACGACGCTAATTTAATATGATCACAATAACTAGCACTTGTTGAGTTAATATTTTAGTACTTCATTCATATTCTTGTTTGAAACCCTTTGTTAAAGTTTACAATTATTTTGTCAAATTTCTTTGATGAAATCTCTTTAAAAAAAGTTGGATGTTTATTTGATAGTAATATGCCCTTTAGATATTTAAAAATAATTGTAATTTAACTTAATGTACAAAGTGTATTATTTTCTGTGTATAAGAATTTTTTTAAACTTTTTAACTAGAGTCCATTGACATTCCAAATTCAGGATGTTAATTTTATGACATCAAACCCTATATATAAAAAATTGCTGATATCAAATTAACATGCAAGTTTATGCTAAGAATTATGATTTTGTTTCAGAAAGAAGTCGTGATTATGAAGACCAATTTTCAACTTGGATTTTACTTGGAGGGACACAAATCTGTAAGTAAAAAATAATGTTTTAGACACTCAGTTAAAAGTATAAGCCTACTATTTGTTCCTTCTAAGGCTACGGTTAGAGTGGATGCAAATTGTGTAATTCGTCAGAGTAGCTCAGATTTGTTTGTCAGAACATAGTGGTTTCAGTGCAGGCGTGTTCTGAATATCAGTTTCCTTCTATCTACCAGAGAAGATGAAACCCATAGACGATGTGTATTTCCTTTAACCCTACAACTGTTTGAGTGCTTAATTTGAATACTAGTGGCACTTGGTATAGGTCTAGCACTACTCAATTGACAACTCTACTTTGTATTGAATATTCCACTCACTAAAAATCATCTAATCGCAATAAAACAAAAACCGTTCGAAAGGAAATGATTTAAACTATAATTTTTGTATTTACAAATTTTTTCTAAAACGTATATTTACATATGTAATCATCGTTTTAAAATTGTAGTTTTCTGTAAAGCGATTGCCGCACATGAAAACACAAAGAAATTTCTCAACTTTGTCACTTCTCTAAAGCTCAATATCGCTCGACAGATATATTTTGACAATAATATAAAGATATCTTTGGATTCGTCAAGATTTGAATTTTCTAAAACTGCCTTCCAATCAGACGTCACTCATATAGTTTTGAAAATAAAAAGGTTTCTGTAAATCCTTGCAATTGGACAGTTTTCACCCAATAAAACAGCACATTTTGCATTCGAGATATCTTTTACAATTCAAAATATTTGTATAGATATGTTTATATCTATTTTTAGACCAAAGTTCAAGCTTTCGTGTGGTGTAAAGCAAACCATATTTACTCTAACGTTTTGTTCTTAGAGTGCTGAGAAATACTGACAAGTAGGAAATTCAAATCTCGACTTTCTCACGCTCTCGAAGTGGCAGTTGCAACCGCTTTTCACACGGTACCTTGTATAGGATTCGTGCGCGAGTGGTTTGATTTATTTGATCTCATTTTGTGATTCAAGTAAAGCTAATTCAAATACTTTTATGAAACAATAATTTACAATTATACAGTTCAATTCTTTGATTTATTCTCTACACTTTGTTATACTAATATTAAATTTTTGTGCAAAACATATATTCCTAAATTACTATTCAAACTAGGCCTAGTTTTTGTTAGCAATCTTGTAGTAGGATCATAAAAACTGGTGTTTTCTAAATAAGAAATTTGAAATTTATATATATTTTTATACAGTTCTATTAAGAACTAAATTACTAAACTTTTTTACATTTTGAAAAAATTACAAAAAATGTTAACTACTTTTTATGTAGGCCTGAAGTTGGACTTTTTCTTTTCGTTACTGAACATTTTTTTGTTTCTTGAGCTAATAACTTCGTAAATTTTATATCTATAAATTTTTTACTGTTATATATTCTTTGAACCTTTCTCTACAAAAAAGCTATGGAATACTTTAGGATTGGTTTATAATTACTATATTTGGCAAATTTTTTAAAATATGCTTGCACACGCACCGAAATGGCTTGGCATTGCAAAAAATTAGCATGAACAGTTAGGGTTGATTCTGATATTAAAGTCTTTATTAATGAGTAGTGAAAACACAGAATATGTTAACGGATTGTTGGCTGCAAGAAACGATACGAAATAGTATCAAACATTATTTCAAGATCTTTTAAGTCAACCAACAAAATTGTATAAGTATTTTAGAAAGACAATAAAAAAATTCAAATATATTTCAGAGAGCAGATTAATTAATGCTTGCATAATTAAAGCTTCAAAAACAAGAATAAAAAATTTGTCCACATTCATTGATTATAATCTACAACAAGCACGTTTATGTCTGAACTAATGTGAAAAATCAAACTTGTTTGAACGACCAACTATTTCTGACGTGTGCATAATCTGCAGATGTGGTTGCAGGCATTTCATTCTCATTGTTTGATAGTTGATTACACGCATGCACTGTAACCGTAGCCTAATATTACCTCTTGTCATGTTATCTAGTGTGTTGAGTTGCATTATTGAAACTTGATAATAAAAGTAATTCCCAATTTTCACTCACTAAGATGTGGTCACTCACTGGCCTAATATATTTTGAACTTGCACTAGAGATACAAGCTTGAAATTTAATGCTGCAGCACCAAGTTTTAGAATTTATCAGAAAACTGTGAAAATCTTTTTTCTTATTTGTACAATTTATCCTGCCCATAGTTTAGTTTACGAAATTGGGGGTAAATCAACTTTTATTTTCCATGAGATTTTTATGAAATCTACTTTCATAACATACTTAGTGACATTAATTTCAAATCTGTCATTAATTTTTACCTAGAACCATTTCGGGAACTCATGTAAAAATACAGATGATGCTAACATTGGTAAAAATTTACTTTAACTTGTCAATCGATTTCTAAGGGAATTTGATATAACATGAAAGAACACATCTAACTGATTGTAGAAACAACAAAAATTTTCCCGGGAAATAATATTTGTAGGAGTTATGAAAGAAATAAAACTTGAAATTGTATAGGTTAAGTTTCGACTTTTCCGCGATATTTGACGTAATTATAACAAAATAAATCACTTCACATACACCAAACATGTAAGAATAAAATAAAGTAAACAATATTAACCCCGAAAGTATCCACAAAGCAAAACAATTTGAAAATAATGTAACAAAATGTATTTTACCAAAACAAATACATCGAACAATAGAAAGTACATTATTTAAAATGGAAATTTATCAACGTTCCCAAATCGAACAATACGTTATTGTACTGAATAAGGTATGTATAAATCCAGGTAAGTAGATAGTAAAGGTTACCTCATGTGAGAAATATCAAAAAAAGTGGAGGTTTGAATTTGTCTAGGCCTACATGACTATGAGGCAACCTTTACTATCTAGTAACCTTGATATAATTAGAATAAAAAAAAACTAGAGGACTAACCTAAACTGTTTAGTCACAGTATTTTGCCGATAACAGTATGATTATAATATTTGTATAATTATAATATTTCGTCGTATTATCACTTTATATAATTAGAATTAAAAAAAACTAGAGGACTTACCTAAACTGTTTAGTCACAGTATTTTGCCGATAACAGTATGATTATAATATTTCGTCGTATTATCGGATTATTAATAATTCGAATGAGTTGCCTAAACTGTTCGTTTCAAAACAAAAAACAACAAGAACAATCCGGCAACGCTGGTAGATCGGTAAGAAAAACATGTCGGCACTTTACAATGTAATTCTCTATAAGGAACTTTTTATTTGAAAGTTTTTAATGTTGTACGTGTTGAAGATGGTTAGCCTAAAAATTGGTTTCCGGCATCAGTGAAGTGTATAAATACTATATTTATTAAGAAAAAAGTTCAGGTTTGTGTGTTTATAGTAGTTTTGATTGACAAGTTAAAGTAAACAAATACCCTAACATTGTTTATAAACTTAATCTATTGAGGCAAAACACATTTCTTTTCCTAACTAATTTCGTGGTGGTAATTATGAATCTACTATCAATACTGGTGTAATACATGTAAGTTTTAACTCTACACCATGTTGGACATGAAAAATCATTCTAAAACATTTTTTAAGGAAATAACGTAAAGGTTTCAAATGTTTATAGAAGGTTAAATCAAAAGAAATATACAAAATTGGATAAATGAGTAACTAACTCATCGTGCAACGTGGTTATTTGGTGCACTCAGATTTGTAACATTTGTCTGAATAAATACTCAATTCAAGGGATCAAAGTATAGTGACTAAATTAAAAACCAGCTGGTTCATGGCTAAGAAAGATACTGATATTCTCTATCATCATTTCAGAACAACTATGTCAAAAATATTTTTGAAACAGGGAATCACAATAAGTTCCAAGGGTAAGGTTATTTCCAGGGCTGTGCGAATCCAAAAATTCTAGATCGAATTCGAATCCGAATAATATTTTTTCAGTAATTTTGAATCCGAATCGAATCCGAATAATATTTTTATGCTAATTACGAATCCGAATCGGATCCGAATAATATTTTTAGGCTAATTACGAATCCGAATCGAGTCTGAATCTCAAGCCTACGAATCCGAATCTCAAGTCTACGAATTCAAATCGAATCTGAATCCTGTAAAGTTTGTCGAATTGATACCAAATATTAAATAATTATACATTTTAAAAGGTATTTATAAAAATTATTATTTATTGGATTGTGAGTAAGCTTATTTTAAAATTAAATTATATTAAAAACTAACATTGAATCCAAGTCCAAATTCTTTTTATTGGGAATTTAACACAATCAAATACAGCCCACCTACTAACTGGTATCATAATTTAGTTAATAATAATTATTAAGTGAATAACATAATACAAATTTAATAGGCTAATTAAATCAGGTAATGTCAAAAATTAAAAAATCCAACTGCAACACTTATAGGCTGCAGTAAAACATTTAATTCACAACAGCCTAACATGGTGCAACATATTCTGTTCAAAACCGTTAATTACTTTTTTCTCATTCGTACTGTTTTATCCTTGAAAAATTTTCGAATCTTTTCAGTCACTACTCGATCTTTCGAACCGAATCTGGATTAGCGGATTCGTTTTCGAATACGAATCCGAATATTTTTGCATGGCGGATTCGACTATCGAATCCGAATCGAATCCAGAGATGGATTTGGATTCGAATCTATTTTCGAACTATTTGCACAGCCCTGGTTATTTCAAGCAAACTTGCACTGTCAGGCTTATCCGCCAACCTTATAACTCGGCAGGAGAAGAAAACTAAATTTTAAAACAGTCTAAGACAACTTTCACTGTCTAAATCCTATTATTTGTTATTTTTAATTATTTCAATGTATACTTTGGTAATTTTCTATAATTTTTCACATTTTCCTAAAAATAATACAGATTGAACTATTATAGAATCGATGCATTTAGAATGGTTATTAAGGTTTTTGTTATATTTCATTGGATTTGTTTTATTTGTCTGTAATAAGTTTATTTACTTATAACATGCATATTACAATGATGACTTGTTTTATGCAATAAGTTTTATACCTACTAAATCATAAATAAGTGAAATGGGGGCCCCTATTTATTTATTTTCTATCGCTACTGTCAAAACATACTTACATTAATTTTACGGAAATAATATGGTATTTTCACAAACCTAATTTCAGACTTAACAATTGCAGTCCCGGTAATTCGAGTCGCAATAATCCGAGGTAATTCGAGCCGCAAATAGTGTTCAATATACAAAAATACCATAGAAACAAAGTTTTCCGCCACTGCCGTATTCCACACCTGTCTCTTACAAGGTCACTCGATACCGATCAGGGCATGTCTAAAAATCAATCAGTCCCACTACTTTTATGTGTGCGATGTGCAACATTTGCAATCGCGTATACGGATGCAGCGCTACGCTACTTGAACTAGAAATTAAAGCTACTGCAGCCGATAGCGTATTACTCTGTCGGTGGCATGACATCGCTGCTCGTATACGTCGCAGTATAGTTAAACAAAAAACTGTTTATGATTCCTTTAAAAAGTAAATTTATATTTTTGTACTGTATATAAAAGTACGTTTGTACCTCAGTGTTCAAT
>JAGFPH010000372.1:475500-492751 GCA_018207615.1 Philaenus spumarius
TTACTAATTACTGAATTTTTAAATCTCTGGCAATGATTTATTAATTACTGAATTTTTAACTCTCTGGCAATGATTTATCATTTACTAATTACCGAATTTTCTTAACCTTCTGGTTTATTGTAACTAAACAAACAGTTTTTGTTCAACATAACTGTAGTGCGATCATAAACAATGTTTTTAATGGTAGTTTTTGTTGTGTTTATAGTTGCACTAACATAATAATTGTATTTTAAGGACAATCTGCCTTTAAAATTTGCAGGATTAAACCAATTTTCCAGGAAACGTTTACCAAATTTTATTTTTGTAAGCAATACAAAATTCTGGTTGTTAGTAATATTAACATGTGGTTCAAAGATAATAGCATACGTTTCCTATTAAATTATAAAATAATTTCTAACTGACGAAGTTTACGAACATGAACATATTCATACTAAACAGTAATAAAAAAAGCTTAAAGGTACTTTCAGTTATAGAATATTTAGTGTTAGCTATAGTTTAGGTGTAATTTCTTGCTTGTTGAATTGCGAGCGTACAATACTGAAACCTTTATTTTAAAATCCAATGCGAGCAAGCGCTTGTAGCCTACGTTTTTGTGCAGAATAGTAGCAGCAGAACGCCCGTAAGAATAACACTGCATATGGGTTCATAGGCGTAATGGGGGGGGGGGGGTTATATCCCCCTCATTGAAAAAATATTTCGGACTTTGTGTATATTAAAATACCTAACTTGTTTTCAACACCTATGCAAATGTTAAGCTACAATAAATTATCAATATATTGCTGACATTATCTTTGGTTGAATTGGGCACTGACACTTTATTTTATATAGATGCAGTGTAGTGTATCAAAGTATAGTGTTCTAAAGGCAGTACACTGCGTTTTCCGCCACAGATTATTTGCCGTCATCGTCATATCAACAGTGGCGCGAAGGAGAGTATTAGAGCATACACATTCATCGGAAAAATAAACAATCTGTTTATTTGCCGCTGACGGTAGCTGTGCAGCGAGAGTTGCTCTCTGTTCATATCAATAAAACATTCAAAGAAATAATATATTACACAACACACTTCGTGATTAATGAACTAGACACTTCAGTTTAATGAATCCCAATGAGGCTTTTTATGAGGGGGGACGGTAACTAATCCGCAGTCAGCAAAAAAAACGCTGTGTGTTCCAAGCCTATGAGTTTAGAGGCAGCACACGGAAATATTTGGCGGGGGATGGTCATGAGTTGCTATTCTAAATTATTCTAAAGTAGGCCTGAATCACAATTAGAAGTGGAAAATTATACATACCTATATCGTTTTAAAGTACTTTTGGGAAGCCTAAAACGTGTTATTTTTTATCTTAATTTAACCCTAGAACTGGCAATGTTAACGATAATGGATTTTTTGGCGTTTGGAAGCATTTTTTCAAAAATTCGCCAAAAATAGTAGATGAACCATAATCCAAAAGTATTCCACAGCTTTTTTGTAGAAAAAGGTTCAAAGAATTTAAATATGTTAGTAAGAAATTGATAGATGTAAAATTTACAAAGTTATTAGCTCAAGAAACAAAAAATGTTCAACTTTAGGGCTACATAAAAAGTAGTAAGTGTAGAGACTAAATCAAAGAATTGAACTGTATACTTCTAAATTATCTTTTCATAAAAGTGTTTGACTTAGAATTATTTGAATAAAAAAGGAGGAGAAATATAGAAACATCCCACTCATGCTTGGTACACAATGGTCAGATATGAAGCTGCATGGGGAATAACCATTAATTTGAAATTAAAGCCTTGGTTTGAGAACGTCAAAACGCTCTCATTCCCATGCTCATAGACAACAAACCTTTCGAGCAAAACATATTTGGTTCACATGAAATGTTAGCTTGAAGCATTCTCTACACATACACATATCAAAATATGTCTAAAAATAGACTTCTATCACACAGATATCATGTATAATTAGTAGGGCTGTTTATTGTTTGGAAAATTGACCAATTGCAAGGGTCTACAAAAAGCCTCACAATTTTAGAACTATTTGTCCGATTTTTGATTGGATGGCAGTTTTAGGTAGGGGAAAGTGTGATGCATCCATCAGTATATAGATATAACTCAGAAAAAATACTGGGTGAGCTGTAGGGGTGGACATAACTGGAAATTAACGGTCATTTCGGCGTATTTCATTCGTATGACATTTGCTTTTAGAAAACTCAAAACTAAAAGATGATTACGTATGTAAATATACGTTTTAGAAAGAAATTGTAAATACAAAAATTAAAGTTTGAAACATTAACTTTCCAATGGTGTTTGTCCTTTTTAGATTGGAAGATTTTTAGTGGGTCAAATATTCGATACAATCACGCGTTACAAATGTCCGGGTTAAAAAAATCCCCCCTCCTCGGATGTTGTAAACCCCCCTACGGTTGTCCTGGTTACGCCTATGTATGGGTTTCTCCATACTGCCAACTAAATTTGAAACAGAGTAGCAAGAGTTGATGGATCAAACAATGGGAAAGTTGTTACAAATACGCTGTAGTCCTTCAGATGTAAAAACAATACAAATATACATAACTCTCTAAAAGAGTTGAGCGTAGCTAAGGTGAGAAGTTACTACAAATAACATATATGGAGTTGTACAAAATATTTAATAAATCTAGCATCACAGAAAGATCCTACAAATACACACATAACTCTCAAACAAGAGTTGGATATATCTTGCAATGATAGGGTGAAAGTTGCTGTAAATAGAATTAGTGCTCTAGAAAAGAATTTGATACATAAATACTTCCATAGGTGCTTCTTTCTATGGTTTAATTATATGGGAAAAGGTTTATTATATATATAGCCCTGCTTATGTAATGTTGCTATAAATGTGTAACACTAAAAGAATTTGATACTTCTAGAAACAATAGTCGCTGCAAATACACAGTGCTATAAGAAAGTTTTAATATATTTATAGTACTTCAGATGTATAAATAATACATAACTTTCTAAAAGAGTTTGGTATATCTAGCATAGCTAAGGTGAAAAGTTACTATAAATGTATTTGCAACGAGGAGAACCCTTATTAAAACAAATCCAAAGTAGATTTCACTCAATATTGGGACTTCAAGGAACCGATACAGACTATAAAAAATAACTTAGTATTTAACCCAAATATAGATGAAGAAAATTCTAATAAAAAAAACAACGGCAGGGATTCAATTACAACAATGTTTTAAAAATGATATCAACACGTTTTGCAGAACTGCAATATTAATATACACAGACGGTTCAAAAAATTCAGAAGGCACATGGGTGGCTTTTTATATAACAAAACACAAGATAAAATTCAAATTTGTATTAAATAAAATAATGTCAAGTTACTCTGCAGGAACATATGCAGTGGAATACATTCAAAACATAGAAGAAACAGAAATAAGAGCATGCAATATTAAACATAGCCTACTTGAATTAGCAATATCATATAATAATAAAAAAATAACTTTCCTACGGGTACCAGGTCACTCGGACATAGAGCATAATGAAACTCTAGATGAACTAATAAAAGAAACAATTTTCTTAATGGGCAAACATCTGCAGAGTTGCAAATGCCTGTAGAGGATTTTATTCATATCGGAAAAGCTTATATAATAATAAATTTTCGAAATACTTATTAGACTCAACTAAAGTTTGGAAAGCGTGCTGTACCCTAAAGACTGTACATGTCAAGCCTAACCAAAATAATTTATTTCTTACCAAAATTACCAAAATGTTTAGATCAATTAATTGATTTATTGTTTAAATATATCCACCACTAATTCGTACTATGTATCACAGATCCTTTTTCGTAACATTCCAAGAAACTTGAGATTATTTAGTAATTATGAAATTAAGGTTTATAAAAGGCAAATTACTTTATGGTTGCGGGAAGTAGGAAGAGACTATTGTGAGTCCGCAATTTCATCGGAGTACGCATAGTGTTTTGTTTACATGGATATTTTGTGGTGTCACTGCAGTGACGTTGTTCTGATGCTGATCTTATTTATTATTTTTTACACTAAACAAATTTTGTTTTTTCTTTTTTTCTCTCTTTTATTATCATAAATTACATTTTATGTTGTGCACGACTCGTGTCCACGCACAGGCCTCGTGCCTATGTGGGCATTATTCCATAGTATTATATTTGTTGTAACTTTGTATTTGTGAAATTTGTTATATGGAAATAAATAAAAAAAAATTTCTTATAAATTGCCGTTTAAAAAATGGCGACTGCAGTCTGAAGAGTAAACGGACTTAGTAAATGTGGATTAAAAAAGAATCCAGGAAGATTTTAGGTTAAAATTTGGTTTAATTGTGGACGTCTCAAAACCGGGATATGGAAACACCAATGATGGAAATACAAGTCGAAAGTTTTTCAGTGATCCAAACCAAGCAGCAGAAATCACAGGAATAAACCTAATTGAATTTTCTATTTTAAGGTCATCTTAGAAGTAATATCAAGTGGACACAGAATGTATACAGAAAACTTTTCTGAGTTTGCTGTGGATACGGCCAAGTTGTATGTGGAATTGTATTCATGGCACCCCATGACTCCAACTGTACACAAAATCCTTATACATTGTGCATCAGTAATAGAAAATGCACTACTTCCCATAGGACAACTCTCTGTAGAAGCTGCAGAGGCTCGGAATAAGCATTTTAGGTTATACCGCATTAATTTTGCAAGAAAATGTTCTACAGAATCGTGTAACACAGACATTTTTAAATCGGTTATTTCTTAGTTCAAAGCCTTTCTTATCTTGTTTGAGACCAATACCAAAGAAGAGAACTGAACCATTTTTAAAGAAGACTTTAGCCCTACTTCTTCCTGCTGAACCTTTTAAAGGTACAAAGCGGCCAACTCAAGTGGACACAGACAGTGACGAAAGCTATTTCGATGAAGATTTTGTGTTACGTGATGAATAACTTTAGTTTTTGAATATATATGTAATATATGTGTAATATATATTTGTTTAAATTAATTAAATAAGGTATGAGATTGTTATATATTGGTTTTAATTGGGTAGTGGTTATTAATTTCTTCTGTTTTTCTGTTGAAGCGTAAAACAAAATATATTTGTAGAAAAACAAGTTTGTGGTGTCAAGGTGCTTTTTTAGTTGAACAGTTTTTGGGTTATGTAATAAATGTATTACTTAATAAATTTGCTGGATTGGCACATAAATGTTTCACAGACAAAAAACCTTACATTTATTTAGTAAGATTATCATCTCAAGAATTTTTACTATTAAAACCATTTATTAGAAATTTACTGTATCTTTGTGTTCTATCAAACATTACAACACGCTCAATAAAAATAAAAATTTAAGAACATTATAAATATAAAATTTATGAAAAGATATTCACTGTCACATTACAAACTTCAGTTTTCAATATTGTTTGATTGCTAAATAAAATTTAATTGCAATCAGGGAATCAATTCCAAATAACGTGTTAGTCTTAAATGTTTCAAGGCTTTATAGTCCAGTCAAATAGTACACTAGAAATCGCTAAAATCGCAAACTAACGGCTAGTTCTGATTTTTTAATATGTTGTTAACCCACTACCAGTAGTGTATATCTAAGTTTGCAGCTTCGAAAGACACACGAAAACCCGCGAAATTTTCACACTTTTTTCACTATATCTCCTAAACTATGCGTTTTTTCAAAAAACATGTTATTTACGTTTTGAAAGTACATTAAATTTGCTACAATTTGAGACCAGAACCAGCTCTGTAGCGCAGAGATCAGAACCAATACAGCCCTACAAAATTGGCAATATTTTTGAAAAGTGTAATTTTAAAATTTGGACAACTTTTGACCCCGAAATCGGGGAAAGTACGCATTTTAAAGGCTAAATCACAGAGTAAGATGTTGTAGCGAATGTTATTAGCCTTAATTTAAGCACAAAACGACGTCTGTAGGTCTAACAGTTTCCTCACAATGCTTAAAAATCCAAAAAATGGGAAAACTGCATTTTCGCAAATTGGCTATGTTGAGTTCTCACGATGTATTTTGAAAGGAAAACCATGTACATCAGCAAGGTATATATATTTAGTCTATTAATAATGTATTTACAATGTAATTAATTTAAAAAAAAATTATATATCCATATGTATATTTACGAGAGATATTGTTGGATTGGAATAGGTCATTTTGCCCGCTTCGTGGGTGGTTCGAAATCATCAGATTCAGCACAAAACGACATCTGTAGGTCTAACAGTTTCCTCACAATGCTGAAAAATCAAAAAAATAGAAAAACTGCATTTTTCGCAAATTGGCTCTGTTGAGTTCTTACGATGGTTGGAGGGTTATTTGACTAAAGCACACATGAAATTCTTCAAATGTGTCTTTTGTTAGTTGAATGTCATTAAAAAAGCAAACTGCAACCCCCTTTCCCTCTGGACTGTGGAATCAAAAATCACAAATCTAGAAAAACCTATATAGATCATTTACCAATGTAAATGAAATGTGTGAGAGCTCGGTTAAGGACCTACGTCTTTGAAAAAGAAGTGAAGAGATAAGGACGAATAGAAGGGGAGCTCGGCGCTCCTTTCCTTATAACTGAAAAGGTAGGCAGGCAGGTATTCCCTCCCTTCCTTCCAACAGTCCTTCGGTCACAAATAGGGTTCTCATTCTCAGTTTAGTTTCTATTACTCTTCGCGCGCTAACGAAATAATGTCGGCTCCAGGTTGGGGCAGAGAAGAATACAAAAACTGCCGAACGCATAAGGCCCTATGGTTTTCTGCAGTGCAACGAAGAGAGACTATCAAAAATCTTTGAAGAGTCAACTATCATAAAAATGGTCCAGGAGAAAGAAGTTGCTGGCGAACAACAACAACAAACGACGACTAATTGCTTTGATGGGGACAGGTAAACTGCCCCGATATTTTAGGTACGTTTGAAATAATGAAACTGCCCCGCTCATTAAAGAGGATCAAGAAGGGTCTTCTCGCCAGACCAGAAATGCTGAAATTGCCCCAACTTCTTACCTGACACAGGTACGGGATATTTCCCTCCGAATAGTTTCATAGTCCCTTGCTGTAGCATACCAACTGATTGGAACGCATACCAATAAATATTAGGTTAGGTTAGCTTATGTTGGTTTGGTTTTAGAAGACTGCAGTCACAGACAGGACGCAGTTTGTGGCATTGTGGATTACATTTTGTGTTTTAGTGTTGTTATACAGTTTATTGTATTCAAGTTTGGGATAAGTGATTTAGATTACTGTAACAGAGTTCGTAGAAAACAGGGGGGGGGGGGCAAGAAAAGAAATATTAGTGGTAGGGTGACAGATAGATGTCATGAAAAAACCTAATGACCCATGTGCTTGGTAAAGACTGTGAGTGCCGACTTACTATTCGGGGGGAAATATCCCATAGCTGTGTCAGGTAGACAGTTGGGGCAATTTCAGCATTTCTGGTCTGGCGAAGCGACCCTTCTTGATCCTCTTTAATGAGCGGGGCAGTTTCATCGTTTCAAAAGTACCCAAAATGTCGAGGCAGTTTCACTACGCCTTCTTTGATATGCTTCGCCTTCCAAAGCCAGGGAATTAAAACGAATCAGGCAGTGGAGGATGCTGACTGTGATATTGTCAAGGTGGCACTTGACAAGAGCACCTCTTATCAGTCAGTGCTAATCATTGGAGAACATGTGGACCTCCTCGTCCTTCTCAATGGTTTTTTATTAACTGTGAAGAACGTTTTTTGACCTTTTTTTTTTTTTAACGCTAAGGTTGACCTCGCCCGTTTGCCTCCAATGGATGATAGTGCAACATTTCACGCCTACCGAACTTACCACCAAGTTCAGAAGTGGTTGGGGGGTGGAAAAAGATGACTCTCAATGGGGATGGAAGAAGGCAGATCAGGGGCGCATTCCAACAACAATGATGAGTGAAGTGGCATCCCCCTCCTTTCTGAAGTTTCTATCATGCTGGTGCAAGAAAGGCTGTAGCGGAGGCGGCTATACCTGCCTAAAAGCATGCCTCAAATGCTCAGAACTTTGCAAATTTTGCTCCGGCGTCTCTTGCCAAAACGTCGCCGTAATTCAGATTGCTGAAGGAGGAGAAGATGACATCGACGATCCACTACCTTTTCAAGATGAATCTGACGATTTCGAACCACCCACGAAGCGGGCAAAATGAACTATTCCAACCCAACAATATCTCTCGTAAATATGCATATAGATATATAAAAAAACTTTTGAATTAATTACATTGTAAATATATTATTAATAAACTAAATATACATTTCTTGCTGATGTACATGATTCTCCTTTCAAAATACATTGTGAGAACTCAACAGAGCCAATTAGCGAAAAATGCAGTTTCCCATTTTTGGGATTTTTAAGCATTGTGAAGAAACTGTTAGACCTTTAGACGTCGTTTTGTGCTTAAATTAAAGCTAATAACATTCGCTACAAAATCTTCCTTTAAGATTTACCCCTTAAAATGAGTATTTTCCTCAATTTCGTGGTCAAAATTTGACCAAATCATAAAATTTCACTGTTTTGGAAAAAAATAGCCAATTTTGGAGGGCTGTATTGATTTTGGTATCTCGGCTACAGAGCTGGGTTCTTGTCTCAAATTGTAGCAAATTTAATGTACTTTCAAAACGTAAATAACATGTTTTATGAAAAAACGCACAGTTTAGGAAATATAGTGAAAAAACTTTAAAAAGTGTGAAAATTTCGCGGTTTTTCGCGTGCTACGAAGTTAGCACAGGTCTTTCGAAGCTGCAAACTTGGATATACATTACTGGTAGTGGTCCCAACAACATATTAAAAAATCAGAACTAGCCGTTAGTTTGCGATTTTAATGTACTATATGACTGGCCTATTACACAAACCCTGTACTTTAAAAAAATATATTTTTTAAAGACAATCTACTGTAAAAGTATAGTAGTATGCTAAAATAATGTAATATAAGCTTTACTGACAGTTTTTTGGCAAAAAAATGTTTTTGGCCAGCTAAATCCATCAAATACCTATGTGCGCCGCCCCATTGTACGTTTAAAATGGGAACTAGTCTTTTCAAAATGACAACGGATCAAAGTGGCTGGCTTCCGTTCACTTGGCGACACACCATAATTCGCAGTAAGGTAATGACTCAACATTGGGTCCCAACGTCGCTTATAACTAATGTCAGCTCAGACATACACCCCATACTTGACTGTCTCTCCCTCTTGTTATTCTAAAAATAGTTCAATTTCAATAGTAAACTGTTAGTTCCCACGGAAGTACGCGCGCTGCACATATCGGCTCTTGTATAACATTGTCGATTAGTGAGTGCATTCTTTGCTGTTTCTGTTAAAATTGTTTTAGTTTTTTAGATTTAATTTTGATTGTGTTTTGTAACGATGAACGAAAAAGCTAAAAGAAAGTTTGTGCCAATTAAAATTAAATTAGAGACCTTAAAAAGACTAGACAATGGTCAAACCTTGAAGAAACTTGCAGCTGAGTGCGGTGTTGGTAAAGTATCTGCAGGGGAAAGGCGCCCTTATAGAGATAAACTCGAAACATTTTCTACTATTTAAATGTTCTATTATTTCGACTAATTAAAACATTAAAAAATATAGTATAGTAGACTCTCAAAAAATCCGGACTAATGATGGCCGATCCGGATTCCCCAGAGTCGGGCATAAGTTGTTCTTGCGGCCGATAAGAGCGATGGAAAGCCGCATACTATCACCCCCACGCCGTGCCGATACCCAACGATAAAATTAAGTTTGTGAACAGTATTGCACGGTTTTAATAAAAAAGAATCTACATTACTGTACCAAACACTTTAATAAAAAACATAAGAAACACAGTACGTAAAAACAACACTACAAGTTTCAAATTTATCTATAAAACATAAAAAATGAAAATTTAATCCTAGAGATTTATTGCAGCAAACAAAAAAAATAACGTACAACTAACACATCAGCGCGGAAACTTCCACTGCCTTGTAAATCATAAACAAAGTCAATTTTGTTGAAACATGGAGCGCCCGAAGGTACAAAATACATGTAATTTATGCTATGTGGAGTAGTCGCGTGGGTTTTACCGATTTTTTTAAAAAAAAAAATATTCCCGATTAGCGGTCCGGATTTTCAAGAGTCTACAGTATTCTTTATTTTTGTCCATTTCTCCATGTATTCCGAGTTCTTTATAGTTCGAGGTACAGTCAGCCCCAATTAACTTGAATTATCAAGGTTCTACTGTATACAAAACATCATTAAAGTTATTAAATTTTTATCATTTTCCCAATTTCCTTGTTAAAAAGAAAATGCTTAAGCAATTGAATATTTTCAGTTTCTAACTTTCATAAATTTAGACTTTGAAAAAAAGAAAAGTGTTTAAATATGTCAATCCCCTACGATAATGATCTGAAATTCCAGACCAAATAATTTTAACTATCAAATTACCACACAAAATATTGGATATTACGCTGTCCTACTCAACTGGCAGATATGTAGGCTACAAAGCTATTAATAAGCATCCGTGATGGAGAGGAAAGGAAAAATCCTGCATTAGTGTATCAATGCATTTGTTCTCAGAAAAACACACTTCAGCATTAATTAAGGTAAAATTTTAATCAACTTTTACAACTAGTAAATTTTAATGTAATAATAATAAACGTATATATAAAATGTAATTAAATCAATAAGCTACAAAGTTATACCAAGAATGAAATTTTGGTAAAAATTAAGATTAAATTACATTCTTTAAAAAAGAAACTCTTTGGTCCATTAACAAAATCAATTACTGTATACATACATCCATATAGTATAACTATACGCATAGTAATTAAATATATATATATAAATATATATATATATTCTTTGAAAACTTAATAAATATGCTTTAGAAGAGGCTTACAAAATTACTTTATATGTATCTTTCTTTCTGCCCATGAACCTCAAAAGGTTTTGTTCAAAATTTGGTGCAAGTTTTGCAGTATGGAATCCAACCGATTTTCACTCGACAAAAAAGTATTTGCTGTACATTAATGTTCTAGTGTATTCTGAAAACATTAAAAATGTTAAAAAAAAAACAAATATGCGGAGTTGTAAAACCAAAATATACTTCATTCCTGTTGTGGAAAAATAACATAACATTTAAATTATCAACACAAATATTCATGAAATTAGTAATCCTCTACTATGACTTAATGACTGTTACGATCATTGTTTTAACAGTAAACAACAAGGTACACACACACACACACACATATATATATATATATATATATATATATATATATATGCATGCATGATTAGGATTGTCAGCAAAGTACAAACATCATCATAAGTTAAAACCTACGCCTAACCATTAAATTTGTGTCAGATTAGGTCGCTTCAGTTCTTGCGGGTACTATTTGTTTTCATGTGATTACAGCCCAAGAGGTAATACACTATAAGGAACATAACTAAAAATTGAGTGGCATCATAATATGATATTATATGATATAATATGATAATATTCATATTATGAATCATACTATTGCTTAAGCTACCTAAATCGGCAAGTACAACATTCACTTCGAGACATTTTGAAGGTCTTTAATATGACATTTATTTTATGTAAAAAAAAGTACTTGCCACATAGACGATAATATTTACATTAAACCAAACTACAAATGTTACTAAATTTAGGTTGTTTGTGCATAGCCGAAAAACTTTGTAGGTTATCATGGCCGAAATTAAGGTTTTATTTAATCCGAGTATGTTTACACATTAACATTATTTGCTGTCAACGAAATAAAATAAGAGGTTCTATTTTTTAATGTGATGCTTACTAATTTGCAAAATAACAAACACATTTTATGTAAAACCATTATAAAACCAATGAAACTACATCAAAGGTGTCATTGTCTCAGAAACGTGTAAACAAATGTGTAATTCGAAAGTAATGAGATAAAATTATCTTTTTTATACAGTCTTATCTAATAAACCACACCTATAGCCACTTTCTTTTACCAAAAGTTTTATTCAAATTAGTTTTAAACATAGAAAATAATTTTGAGCCTCTATAGTACATACTTTTAGAAACAATGAATTCAATTACAATTGAACAAATAGGCCTACTAATTAACTACGACATAACTGCTTATGTACTGAATGTTCGTAACATTCATTTTAAACATTGTTCTTAGTAAAACATGTACTCTTACGCTAACTTTATTTTAGAATATTTACTTCTTATTAAGTATTTATACTACCATTTTTACATTATTTTATTGAAAGGCACTTCAGCACACAAGTCTGATAATAAAATTATTTTCATAATTAATGTTTTATATTACAAATACAAGTTTTTAAATACAACAGTTTTCTGATATGAAATCGCATAAAAAATAACTGCAATCGCATAAATGTTGATAATCTCAATGATATAAAAAGTTACTCAAGGGGGGGCTGTTTCAAAGACATTAGTTTCACTCATTACACCTTAAATTTAATATTACACCTAAGTTCAAAAAATATTTAACTTGTTCTTGCACAAAAAAACACTAATTAACTGTGGCTTTAGTAAAATAGTTTTATATTTTTTCACAAATAAAAGAAATTTTAAAACACAAATCTTAGAAAAATATTCGTGCACATTAAAATATTACATCTGCTGTTTTAAATTATATTTGAGTTTATACAAATTTAAGAGTATTTCAGCTGATAAAAATTGGAGAATAGAATAGATCGGCCTTAAATCAGTTACAGGTAAAAAAAGCAACATTGTATTTACAAAATAGTTGGTGGCATTTTGCAAATATTATACTGCTGTATTGGGTTGTAGTGAAGAAAAACTAAATCACATAAGTAACTAATACCATGAAACTACTTTCAGTTTAGGCTACGGCTTGCGCATCTATGACGCAGCACACTTGTCTTATGGTGTTGTATATGCGGCTTCCTAGGCTGCGTATTAAATGCATGCGCATCTAATACGTGCATAGGAATAGCTGCGTATATGACTGACTGCTTTCGGTATGAGTGACGCTGCGTATCAAACATCTCTGCTAATAATCTCTTACGTGAACTCATGTTTTTACGCACAACTAGGTATTCTACTCAGTCTAGGAAATACTGAATGGCCGCAGCGCATCTATTACGCGTCTAGGAAACCACGACCTTAGAGGGTTATGGAAGATTGACTTAATAAAACATAGGTTAAAGGGACTTTTTTAAGTAATATTGAATAATATATATATATATATATATATATATGTACATACATGTATATTTTTAAACCATTTTATCATTGAATAAAATAATTGAGATATTTGGTCCCATTATTTGTATTAAACAAAAATCTAGCTGTACTTTCACCAAAAGTGTAAGAGCTAGAAAAGACTTTTAATATATACTAACGATAAATATAAAACTATGTACATGTTTTGAGAAGTTAACAATTTGTATATCATGTGAACAATCATGTCTAACCTTGCTCTTGTAATCAAAGTTTGACTAAATTGAATCTTACAGTCTCTGCAATAGAAATTATTTGGAAAGCTAGGAACAAAAGGAGCATCACTATTTAAATTAAAAACATAAACTTTAATTTTAGAGTGTTTTGACCAATTACCAAAAATGAGTCACCAAATGCCAGTGCAGTTAAGAATTTCGGATCCACTTTTGTGTAAAGTTTAAAAAAATCAAGATGCTCATAATAAACAAAATGAAAATTTTAACTGTAAGAGAAATCAGAGTGGAAAAGAGTCGAGTCGAATCCGTATTAAAACTGGGGTTTACAAAATGTTCCTGAACAGGGTGCGCGGGTAGATGAGAAAAGCTGAAGAACTGGCCATTAAAATGGGCAAGAGTATGTCGGAACAGAGGGATGGTTTTACCGTCGGAAGAAGAGTAAAAACATTGTATAAAGACTGTGCACGGCAAAAGAAAGACGCTGATGTCACAGCAGCTACAAGTTGGAAACCGAGTGGCCAAAAATTATTTCACAATACCCACCATGCAATTTGTACAATGCAGATGAAACTGGTCTTTGCTGTCCAGCATTACCGGAACACGGTTATTTATTTGGTAATAAACAAACAAAAGGCTGTACAACTTCAAAAAGAGGAATTACTGTTTTGTGATTGGATGTTGTTATCGCTATAAGCGGTGACTACTGTAATTCTAAAAATGTACACAATATATAAATATATATATATATATATGAATAGTATCTGTCAAAATAGTTGCAAGAATTGGAAATGGCGAGTTAGGTAGTTTATCTAATTGAAATGAAATATATAATTTTCTTAAAGTCTAGCGTATTTTAAACATTAGAATTGTAAGTATAAATGCATTCAAATTTTGTTGCCAAAAAAATTCAAATATTGTTCAGCACTAACAATTTAAATTGCTTTATTAACTGAGATAATTAATTATAGAATAAACACTTGCAATAAGTTTTGGAAAATATTTTTAAAAGTTTAATTTACCCTTTTTAATATGAACAAGAAATTTCAGTATAAATACCTAGTTTATTGAAGTATAAAGACAGTAATAAAAAAATATATTTATGTTAATATTACAACAAACAGATTACCAAACCCAGAAAGTTCGGCAAAAATTATTTAATCAAAAATCTATAAAAGAAAAGCAAAACAATTTAAAAGGTAACAACTGTCTCTAACCCAAATTATTGTGTAATAATATCCTTATAGAAATTAATAAATGATTAATGTAAACATTAAGATAGGCACAGTTAACACGGTAATAAACAAAATGCACAGAAAGTAGATAAATAACCTCTAATGAATCTATGTTATTGAAGAAGAATGCCCTCTTCATAGAGATTAGTATATGAAAAAAATAAACAGAGTTTTACACTAAACACAGTAATACATAATAATAATCACTTATAAGAAATGTTACAACATTTATCCATGATAAGATTAATAAAATTTCTTAACGAAAAGTTTCCTCCTGTCGCCAATTTTCGATTTAGAGTTATTAATAATTTGAAATTAAACTCTAAAATCTGAACAATTTGGCGCAAAAATCATGTCCATCATGTTTGTTATTTATATTACGGAAATTTGCATTTTCTATAATTAAAACAAGCATTTTGAGGAAATGCATTTAAAAACTTCAAAGTAACACAGAACCTCTATTTTTTGACACTTAAGAAATCTAATAAATACCGAAACAAGGCTTTAAATTTCCTCTTTTCAACTTTAAACTCATCAATTTAACTTTTTACACTGAGCGTTTGCAGAGCTTCTTTGATGGTCCAGGAACCATGTCCGATTCATCAGACTCAGCAACTACACTAATAGCTTTCAACCCATACTCACAACAGCTGACTCTGTAAGTGTTAATACATTACATAAATAATTATGATTAATAATAATGTTTAAAGCAAACTTTCGGTGTCAGAGGTCGAGTTTGAAGGAGAACAGACCTGTTGTCGGGGCAGACCTTATTATAACCAGACAACTTTCTTCTGTTAAAAGAAATCAGTATTAGTTGCCTGAAATGCAGCTAGAATTCAGGAGAGACTAGTTTTTAAAATAATGTGTAGTAGACTAGTGTACTTAAAAAAGGAACCTCTTGTCGGTGCCATGTAACCGCCATGTAAGCGACAAGAGGTAACCTTTTCCAGGCTCGACATCGACTGCTTGATTTATTCAAGTGTATTATGTATTCGATACTGTTTTATAATCGATTGTAGCTTGTAAAGATAAAATTAAACTATAATAATCCCAATAAAACCAAATACTGATATTTTTTTACTTAAACCAGTTATTTTAACTGTACTGAAAAATTAACGTCGCAGACAAAAGGTCCCTTTTTGCTTTCTGCCTCGCATATAGTGAATGTCATATTATGTTTGAATTTTCTCTTCCTGAGCATTCTAGAAACATCAAACAGTATTAGTTTCAGCTGTTGCATAAATACATGCAGAGTGTTTTACAGCAGAGTGTTTTACATGGAAATATTTCAACTGAAGGTGATTAGAGGGTTTCCCTGAATAACATGTGTGGAATACAGTTCAGGGCTATTCTCCGGGTAATATTACTTTCTCATTATATCAATGTAAAATAGCAAAGCTCAATCGGTTGTGTGATTTCTGATCAAAACAATAAACTAGCATTGGCTAAATTGCTGTTTATCATTCTATTTACGTTAATTTTGTCCCGATTCGTAAGGCTAATTAACTGTTTACTATATGGTTACGAATTCAATTTAATTTAACACCTTCAGTGATACGGCCGCTGATAGGCGCTTCGTGTAACAGTACTTTTAGCGGGAAACTAACAGCTGATAGTTTACTTTTGTGGTTATATTATTGCGTAATGTTGTTGTTTGTTGACATTTTAGTGTCATTCGTTCGTGGTTTCAAGAAAGTTCGTAATACTAAAAACGTGCGTTTTCGTTTAGAAAACAAAAATATAATGACAATAATATGGACATAGACAATCTTACAGTAAGTGAAATAGATCAATTATATTTCCACTCGGATAAAGAGTATGTTTCTGATGAGAACCCATTTGATGATAAATTATAACCCAGAAGAATCCGATGACTATAGTGAAATTAGCCTTGGTCGGTAAAAACCCAAACACTTAATTTTAAAACTAAATCATTTATTTTTGTCCAAAATCCTGATAAAATTACTAATGTACATTATAACACAAGGTATTCAAAACATAGAATTAAATGTACATTCAGTAGAACTAAAATTACGAGGACGAATATGGGCGCCCGCAGCACTCAATGGAAAATATCGAAAACTTTTGCACTGTGGGCGGCGGGCGCCCATCCATATATTTTATATATATTGACTATATATAACATACAGATAAGAGTTTTACATGTTTGAGGCAAATTATAAAAGTATATACTTCAATGCGGCACTGGGGAAAGTAGCACTGAATGCGTTAAAGAAAATAGTTGAAAAACATAATATTAATCACTTTGTAATACACATTCCTTCTAAAATGGATATTTCATATAGCTTAGCGAGCACTCGCTATAAAAATATGTAAACCTAATAAGGTTATAACAGTAATGAAATATAAATAGAATAAAAAAGCACACAAGATGGTTACAAGTAAATTAATTTAATAAGCATATAAATACTTACATAAAAAATATATTTACCCTACATAAACTAAAAAAATCTTGTTAGGGTTTTACTATTATTTTAAAGATAAACAGTTAATAAACGACAAGTAAAAGTATCTTTATATCATATATTATGGAAATCACACAGTATCTTAAAATATTGCTTAAAAAAGCTCACAAGCTAGTTAAAGGTGAT
>JAGFPH010000372.1:497797-519560 GCA_018207615.1 Philaenus spumarius
GGTGTAAAGGACAAAACAAGAAGATGGAAGAAAAAGTTGAAGATATAGTCGGAACGATTCATTTTCTGGAGGAAACTACGAACACCATGAAGAAAAGTACGGAACAGAACTTCAAAACCATGGAAAGCCGGGTTCAAAAGGTAGAGAAAAAGATAGGTGACGTAGTAAGTCAGGCAGCAGGTAGTAGGAGCATAGGAATAATGATGCCGCGTTACGAGAGGGAAGCGATGAAAGTTGAGTTTTGGAGAAAACATAAAGAGCGGCCGAAACAATTTTTAAGAGATATGGAGAATTTGATGGACGAGTTAAATACGTATTTAGGAGATAATGAGAAAATTAAATTTATCCAGTGTCATTTAAGTGATTATTCAAAAGAATGGTTTAATGTAATTAAGCGGGAAGGAATGAGTTTAGGGAAACCTTTTTGCAGAATTATTGGTCGTTGCAGAAGCAGAAAGCTGTACGAAACTATATTGAAAATAGTAAATATTAGGGAAAGGGTACTACGAGTAGGACAGAATATTTCTGTAGGATGGTAAACAAAACCTGAGATCTAGACCCACCAATACCAGAGAATTTCTTAGTCTTCACGATTATGCAACATTTTAACGAACAGATTAGGTTGGCAAGCATGGGAAGGCCTAGCAAAACAATCCAAGAGGCCATGAAGTTCCTAAATAATATCGACATGATGGACGAAATTAGGCGAGGCAGACCCCAGGATGCTTCAGGATACGCAAAATCGGAATCGGCAAACAACCCCATCCAGTATCAACCCTCTTATCCAGAGATCCTATGCTCAAAACCAAAATAATTCAAATTACCAAAATTCCAATAAACCTAGTCCTTTTACACCTAATCCTAACAAGAAACCAAAAAACTGAAGTATGAGGTTCTGCCAAAGGATAGATTTTTTCGGAATGACAGGGTTGTAGAAAAAACAAATAAGAATTTGGATTAGCCTATAATAATAAAATACGCTTGCATGTAAATATCATTAAATCGGAAGAAAAAACGATAACACCTATAGTAACATTGTACTTGGATAACCTAATAGAACTCCGATGCAATGCACTATTTCAATAACGCTGGAAATTTGACGATAGTGGAGCGATCTATGGGGATCATGGAGCGATTATAGCACCAATGCCATGAACTATTTCTCTCTAGCGCTGCCCCGCGGCTCGATCATGCAATATTTTCCTGACAACCTTACCTTCGCCACACATCCGCCATATGCACGCATGATATATTTTATTATTCATGATCTATGGTAGTAGGATCGAACATGAAGTAGAGATTAAAGTCGTCAAAAAAGAACGTGAATATCAACAGAAACAGTTAGGAAGATTGAATTTAAATATTAGGGAAGACTTGTTAATGAATTAGGAAGACCCAATAGTAGAAGAAAAACCGAATGACGAGGGAAGAAATACAAGTTTCAACGAGATTGACACAGGAGCGGAAATTAGCGTTATTCAGTTAGATTATTTTGAACAGCTGAGAGCGGAAGACGTCAAAATGTTAGAACTGCCAGTTGCGAATGTCAAAATAATCACAGCACTGAAAGGAAAAGTTAAAAAAGTTAGCAAGCAAGATATGATTGATGTTAAAACTGTTATATAAACTCGTTATCTAAAATTTTTAGTCGTCCAAGGCTTAAAATTCAGACTGATTATGGGGTGTGATCTTTTATATGAGTTACAAGCGAAAATTAATATGGAAGAAAAATTCGTTAAGTTTAATGTAAGTCAAACTAATATTAAAATTCCGTTTATTGACGAATAGGTTGCAATAAAACAAATGAAAGGCAAATGTTTTAATATTGTGTCTAGATATTACGAAATGAAGAAAGGAGTAAAATCAATTAATCGGAGAAAATAAAATCCGACAAAGTTACGAGAAAAAAAAACCATAATTAAAGATAAAAAATTATAAGATGGAATTTCTAAATACGAGTTAGCAAATAAAACTCAAATTGTTAATCAACAATTCAGTGTGAGGAGCTTGTGTAAGGAGTCAAAACCGGAAGCCGGTTGAATCAAATTGTAACGAAAGGAGTACAAGATCAACGGAGGAAAGGGCAAAAGGCCACAGTAATTAAAAATATTGTACCTAAAATGCTGTCAAAGGAAGCTAAGGATGAAATTTCGCGTAATAGGGTATTGAAAAAGTTTAATAGACCAACTAGAGTAAGGTATGCAGGTGGAAAAAGTCCAGTTACCAACTCAGCGTCGCGAAGCAACTGTAGCCTAGACCATCAAAATCCCAAAAAGTGTTGTAATCCAAATAAGGCAGAGTCGACCACCACAACAACACACAAAGAAGCACCCGATCACTTAAACTGCAGATATTTTCACAAATTCACTTAAAATACCAACAACTGTAGGAAGAACAGGAACGCAGGATAAAATAACTTATTCGAAAAGCGTGGGAAAGCTTCGAAAGTTAGGTTTAAAATACTGTTGTACTAAACAAAAATCGTACGCATAATAAGACGAGGTGTAGTAGAAAACATGCAAAGCTTAAAAACAAATTAGGCCTAACCGAAGATCAGAGCTGTGTGTATTTATGCGAAGAGGCGATAATGAGACCAGTCCAACAGGGCAAATCGCACTTACGACTTTCCACTGTAATCAAATCAACGTAGTGAAGGAGTACTGTAAAATGTACTGTAAAAGTGTATAATATTTTAAAAAGTTTTGATTGTATAAAATGTTTTATTGTTGTAGTTTTTAAAAGTATAAAAGGATTAATGACAGCCACTTTATAAATTAATGTTATTTTCTATTTATACATGTTATATTGTTTTACGTCTTTTTTGTTAAATAATTTTAAAATTAAATCTGTAGATTATTTATTGTCTTGCATTATATCTAATAATGACTTGTCTCATGCAATGTAAATTGTCAAAGGACTAAATAAAATGAAATGAAATGAAATGAAAAGTATAGGCACAATACTATACCAACGGAACAACAAGAAGGCACTTTGAAAAATTAATTAATATATACAAACCAATTTTTTCTGAATTACCGGGCCTGTCTAACGAGTACGTTCATGAATTAAAAGTAACATCAATGGATACATTCTTGAACAGGAATTATCCGATTCCAATGAATCATCGGAAGATAGTTAGGCAGGAAATAGACCAAATGTTGGAGAGTAACATTATAGAGAGATGCAGGACATCTTACATCAATCCAATGGTTACCGTTATGAAGCCGGACGGATCCATACGTTTGTGTTTGGACGCCAGAAGACTAATAAAATCAAAACTCCGGACTACGAGAGCGGACCACCAATAGAAGATATCCTCAGGAAAGGAAGACGGACGAAATAAAGATCCAAAATAGACCTGACTTCGAGTTTCTGGCAGATACCACGGGCTGCAGAACTCTTTGGCGGCTTTAGTAAAGGCGGTAGACTTTATACTTATAGCAGAGGTTGAAGGATTCACCCTAAACTATGTCGACGATTTACTCTGCCTTTCAAAGACCTTCGAAGACCACCTGCAGCATTTGAAGATCATCTTTAAGAAATTTCAAGATGGAGGGCTGACCATAAACCCCAAGAAGACGGTATTCTGCCAAGAGGAGGTGAAGTTCTTTGGATTTATTTTTGCACCATCTGGGATACGTACGGATCCAGAGAATCTTTCTACCATACAAGAGTTTCCAGAACCGCGTAGTGTGAAACAGTTACAGTCGTTCCTGGGCTTTGTAAATTATTACTCCAGATTTACAGCGAAGTACGCAGGAGCAACAAAACCACTATACCGGCTGTTGCAGAAGGACAAGAAGTGGGAGTGGTTGGCAGAAATGCAGCAGGCGTTTCAAGGCGTCAATGAGCTGTTTAAAAAGTCTGTGATGATAGCGCATCCTGAAGAGGGGAAGGAAACATATTTACAGACAGATGCGAGCATGGGTGCCATAGCGAGACAGCTGTACCAGCTAGAAGATAACGGTGATATGCAAGTGATAGGCTTTGTCAGCAGAACCCTCAAAGCCTATGAAAAACATTACCGTACACCATATGCGAGCTGGAGCTATTGGCGATTGTGGACGGATTCAAAAAGTTTTGACCATTGATAGTAGGAGCGACCCTAACTATCATCATAGACAACATGGCGCTGAAGTTTTTGACGTCCTGCAAATTCGGCAACAGCTGAATGATGAGGTGGATTTTGGGAATCCACGAATACAACCCAAGAGTGGTACACTGTGCGGGAAAGGAAAACATCACGTGTGACATCGCAGGCCAAATGTATGAAAATAGCAGAGGGCAGGAAGACCGAAGGAGAGTGCGGATCCAGGAAATTCGAATAAATCCAGTTTTTACGCAACTGCTGCAGGACTGGAGGAACCGACAAGTAGCAAATCCAGAATGTCTAGATATAATAAATAACATTGAAAATATAAAAATTATATTATATATATTATAGAGAATAACATATTATGCAAAGTAAACAATGGTACGGCGAAAATAGTGGACACAACAAATTAATTTGAAAATAAAATATATGAGACATACGGTCACGCAGGTAGAAATAAATTTTTTTAAATGATTAAGGACAGATGGCATTTTAAATACATGGGCCACAGGATAATGGAGGAGATAAGAAAGTGCGACATTTGCCAAAGAGCAAAATACCCGAACCGATACTCGACTGGTCAAACTAGACCAATGGTGAATGACAACATCGGAAGAATGGTAGCGGTGGTGGATTTCCTGGGACCATTACCAAAGGCTTTAGGAAATGTACAGCACATTTTCGTGGTAGTTGATATCTTCTCGAAATATGTGAAGCGGTATACGGAGAGAAATCCGATGACGGAGAATATTATTGACAAGAAACGACAGTACTTCGCGAACGTAGGCAGACCAAAGAGAATCCTGACAGATTACGGCAAGGTGTTCACCTCAAAGAATTGGCAGAAGTGGATCCAGGAAGAAGGAGTCCGACACGCGTTGATACCCATCATACACCCACAGGTGAACTTGGCGGAGAGGGTCAACAGAGAGATTGTGTGGATGCTTAGGACGTACTGCTACAACCGGCAGGCAAGCTGGAAGCAATATCTGGAGTATGTACAGGATATCTTAAACTCAACACTTCACGAAACCACTGGATATACGCCTCAAGAAATACAGTTTGGCCAGGAGGCGACATACGTGTGGGATGAGGTCTTCCAGAGAGAGGAGCCAAACTTGAGTGGAAACGCTAAAAGAAAAGTACCAGAACTGCCAGGCAAGGATTATAATAGCTGGAAACAAACGCGCCGCGAAGCAGAATTTAGGTCGACGAATTTAGGACTTGGTATTAGAAACACAGAATACCCACATTATGGCGAGCAAGTTCAGAGGAGAAACGATAAAGCTGTTTTTGTCTGCTGTCCTTTCAAAGAGCAGAGAAAGTAGGAAATAAAACATATATCCTGGAGGACCGGGTAACCGGAAGAAGGAAAGGAAAGTATGACATCATCAGAGACTTAAAACCGTATGTACAGTGAGATTTAATGAACAGATGTCTACAGAAATTAAATATGTTAAAAGGAAATCAAGAAACAAGTCAAAGGTACAAACCGTTTAGAGAAATAAACAGTCGCCTAAATGTAAATATTGTGATTATTGTAGCTATAAAATAAATTGTAAATATTATGAATTAGTAAAGTGAACAAACACAGGGTTTGAATGAAGCAAGAGTGAGAGAGGAAATAGATTACGCTGAGGGCTGGGAATGTAAAGAACAACTGACAACCAGTTTAACGCAAGGCCAAGGTCGACTTAGGAGAGGAAACAATACAGATTTAATTGAAAGCATTGAGTAGGCCTAAACAAATATTGGCGAGCCAAGGGTTTTAAAGTGAAGGCATAAGCATTTTTTGAATTGCAATAGACTCAGTAGCAACTTTACTAATGTAATATGAAAGTTCTGGATTGAATAAGGAAATTGTCCTCACTACATCTATGAACAACGCTAGTTAATTAGTCCATAAATTACCGGCAGATTCAAACACCAATTACGTGAGTAAGGGGCGTAAATGGTTGCGTACTTAATAAAAAAAGATTATGTAAGCGTAATAAACAATGTAAACAAGAAAAAAATTTGTTTGAAAGTTTCTAGCCCGGAAGTGAAACAGAGAAAAGGAAGAAGAAACCTAGATGGATCTAACCAGAACATTGAAGACTCGAAGGAACTAACCTAAAGGTTTCAAGCTTGGATGTGAATACTAGGAGGGTGAAAGTAGAGGAATAATGGAAAGTTGAAAAATTCGCTTACGTTATTGGTAATCGAAAACCTCTGCAAGGCCGAAAAAGGAGTAGGCTAATAAGTTTTTGGATCTTGAAAACCATATAATCTACGGATTAAGCAAAGTTTCTCGTACAAACCATGGAATCTACGGATGCAACTTTAAATGTTTTTAAACCAAAACAAGTGTAAAAAGGTCGGTAAAGAGTGTAAATATGTTAGTCCCTGTTAAAATATGCCTGAAGTAAATTCATCAAATTTATTGAGTATACTGGGTTATTTAGGATGTTAAGTAAATTCATAAAGTTATTAAATTCAATAAAATTAAATATAAAAAAATTAAATTAGAATAAATGATTTGTTCTGCCTTCTAATATTAAGATAATATTAGAAGGCAGAAGATAAAGTATAAAAATGTATATTTATCGTTTTTAGGGGTTGTTATCACGTTTTCACCACTTAGTAGCACGTAACAAACAAAATGTAAAACTGGTTTACTTTTTATATGTATCTTGTAAGAAATGAAAAGATTACAAAATTTCAGCTCTCTGGCTTTAAGTAAAGTATAACAAACAATATTTATTGTTTTAGGGGTTGTTTCAACACTTACAGGTCAAATATTTTAAAATCCTTTCTTAGTGTGCCTCTAGCTGCTATGACAAATATGTGTATCAAATTTCACGTTTCTAGGAGATAGGGTTTTTAAGATATATAAAAAACAATATTTATTGTTTTAGGGGTTGTTTCAACCCTTACAGGCCAAATACTTTGAAATCCTTTCTTAGTGCGCCTCTAGTGCCTATGAGCAATATGTGTACCAAATTTCACGTTCCTAGGTGGTATAGTTTTTGAGATACTGTGATCAGTCCGTGAGTGAGTGAGTGAGTGGGTTTTGGATTTTATATATATAGATCAAAAGCACAAATAAGAGTTTTACAAGGTTAGTTTCAGTGTACTCACTACTTAGAGATCGACGATCATTAAAATTAAATGCTTGTGTTCTCACTTAGCTTTATTAAATTTAAATTCGCTGGAAGTATAAAATTGAAGTTTTGTTTTTAGTCAGAATATTTATAAAACTGAATATTCGGCAACCAGTTGGATCACCTAGACCCCATAAGAGAGATTGCCAATACTTCCAGTAGGTGGTATGAACTTATTCTATAACAGTTACTGTACAATTGTGTTCCCGAAATAGGGGCAAGAAAAAGCATAAAAAATAGTTAAAGTACAGTTGACCATTGTACCATATACACACTGCTCAAACATTATAGATACAAATCTTTTCTATAATAATGAATTTACGTAAAATAATAGATTCTCTCTAAAGATCTGAACACAAAGATATGTTAAGTAATGTATTTCACTTTATCAAGTAACTTTATTAATAAAGTTATGTTTTAAAATAAAATTAGTTAGCCCTTAACCCTCGTACTGTCAGACCACTTAACTTGCGTGGTCTCAGCTTCACTGCAGAAGTGAATTGAGTAGTCTGTGACAACTCTAGTTGTATTAAATATTTCACTCACTAAAAATGATCTAATCCCAATAAAACAAAACCGTTGGAAAGGAAATGACTTAAACTTTAATTTTTGTATTTACAAATTTGTTCTAAAACATATATTTACATATTATGTAATCATCGTTTTAAAATTGTAGTTTTCTAAAAAGCTATTACCACTTGTGAAAACACAAAGAAATTACTCAACTTTGTCACTTTTCTAAGGCTCAATATCGTTTGACAGAAATGTTTTGACAATAATATAAAGATACATTTGGATTCGTGAAAATTTGAACTTTCTAAAACAGCCTTCCAATCAGACGTCACTCTTATAGTTTTGAAAATATAAAGTTTTCTATAAACCCTTGCAATTGGACAGTTTTCAACCAATGAAAAAGCACATTTTGCATTTGATTTATCTGCATAGCATGTTTATATAGATTTGTAGAGAAAACGTCAAGACTTCGATTCGTGTAAAGTAAACAACTTTTACTGTTAGGATTTTGTTCATACAGTCGTCCTGGGAAATACAGACTTTTGTTGAATTCAATACACGCCGTTCTCACGCTTGGCTACCGTTGTTCTCATGGTCTAGTCACACATGATGTTGTATAGGCTTGGTCTGTGAGAGGTTTTATCCGTTTGATCTAATTTTGTGATACAAGTAAAACTAAATGAAATACGTTTATAAAATAAGAATTTACAAGTATACAGTTCAATTCTTTGAATTATTCTCTACACTTTGTTATAATATTTCATTTTTGGGCAAAGCATATATTCCTAAATTACTATTCAAACTAAGCCTAATGTTATTAGCAGTCTTGTAATAATAACATAAAAACTGGTGTTTTCAAAAAAAGAAATTTGAATTGATATATATTTTTATACAGTTCTATTTAGAACTAAATTACAAAACTTTTGTACATTTTACTACTTTTTATGTAGCCCTAAAGTTGAACTTTTTCCTTTCGTTACTGAACATTTTTTTGTTTCTTGAGCTAATAACTTTGTAAATTTTACATCATAAATTTTTTTACTGGCATATACGAATTCTTTGAATCTTTCTATACAAAAAAGCTATGCAACACTTTTGGATTGGGGTGTAATTACTATATTTGGCGAATTTTTGAATTAAGTGCTTGCAACACGCACCGAAATGGCTTGGCATAGCAAAAAATTAACATTGACAGTTCTAGGGTTAACTAACATCATGCTGGAAAATCACTTAACTAACACCATACGTCTGAGAGACACACTTTTTTATTTTGGATAAATAAATACAACTTAATAGTATACAAACATCACTTAATGATGTTTTGTGAATATTAAAATATTTCTCACATAATAAAAATTTTAAAAATAAATCGATAATAATAATTCTATAATGCGGATCCTTAACACTATCGTAAGGATCAGGATCTGAGGGTTCTTCCATCACGTACACCAAATCCTCAAGAATGTTTTCAAAACTTTCCTTATTTAAAGGCACTAAATTCACAACTGTTCTTGCATGTGACGGGCCAGGGACATCCATTCTTAGCACAAAATAATAAATGTATGTAATTACACGGCATAAATCAACGGTAAACACAACACAATTCAAAGGAGGGAAAGGAGAAAATAATATAACTTAAAAGACACGGTACGTCTCAGAGACGGAAAACTATGTCACTCGAGTAAAACAAACCAATAGAGAGAGAGAGAGCACTGAATAATATATAAAGACGTGACTTTCACAGCAATAAGGATACACCACGACTGTAAGGTAGAGGGAAATGAAATAACCAAAAAATAACGGGGAAGAATAATATGCAGGTTTTTAATTGTGCATCCGTCTCTCAGACGTATGGTGTAATATTAAGTCATGTAGCATTTACTTATGTGATACACACAAAACTGTTATTGACACCAGCTGGACATTATCACTGTAGTTGTCTCTTTAAATTAATACATTTAAATATATAAACTATATGGGGCAGTAAATATAAATCTGAAAGCCAAATTTTTAGCCTAAACTTAAAACATCTGCCCTGCAAGTTTTTTTTACTTTACATGAGAGTTTGTTAAAGAATATTTATCCCATGATATTTGGGCTGTTTCCTTACAGGTTTTATTATTTTTGATGCCATGTAAAATTCACTTCGAGAAAGTATTTACTAAAGTAAGAATAGTATAAATAGTAAGAAGGAAATCCGAGTGACAAAAAAACAAAATATAAATCAAAGTTTAGCCATAACCATTTCAAAGCGTAATATATGATTTTAATGTACTTATGCACAAGGCGTATGTATTACAAAATTTTTGGAGTAGCTTACTAAGAATTTGGAGGAAAAAATTACACAAAATTAAAATGTTGAGTAAATATGAAACATTATTTTTCTGTCCTAACTAAAACTAGGTATATATTATTTGTGAAATTCTTTTTGCTCAAAATCAAAATAATGTGTAGTAGATTTTGGAGATTATTAGTTTTCTACACCAAAAACATCAACCAAAATATCCCATCCTCAGTTTCTTTAAGTTTTGGTATATTGACTTAAACCTCACCTCACAACAAAACATTATAATAAAGGTGTATGATAAGTTTCAAGTCAATATGTTAAAATTGCTCTTGCTGCAGGCCGCATCGAATCACCGAGCATGTAACGATTGTTAAGATATCGACTCTAAACTCAATATTTTAATATTTGACGATTCCTGCAGAAGGAATGAACAAACTAGGGAAGTTCTGATGACGAAGTTGCGACTTCGAAACTAGTCACGGATAAAAATTGAAGTCACAAGACGGACTTTTAAGGTAATTTATTATATTATCTAAACTCGACTTGCACTAGCCTCGGTATATTGTTTTAGTCTACGACAAGTTTTAAAAAGATATCTTAAAAATTGTTGAACTGGAGCATTAATGCCAATGAGAGAAATCACAAGTGTTTGCGCCCACACCTGTAAAAATGGGAAATATTGTTTAAACGTTTTGTTAAAAGTACAAAAATGGCACAGCAAAGAACAGAAACCAAACTGGGAATATAGGTTAGCCTATATTCAAAATAATATTAAGAAAAAGGCACTCAAAGAAATGAAATTGATATTAGACCTTTCGATAATAAACATGACGGTTAAGAAGAGGAAGGAAAATAGTTTTAAACCACGCATCGTTGGAAAAGGCGAGTAAAATTTTATGTATTTTATAAAGTACGCGATACACAAGGCAAATAACATTGCAATACCATACCTTTTGAACATGGTATTGAAAGTGAGGAACATTCTTTATCAATGATTTAGTAGAGAGTAGGGAATTCATTAAATCTACTTACCCACTCCTGAAAAAGAAGCGTATTTCCAAGTCGGAGTTTTGGAGTTCTTTTCCTTATTGATTTTCCGTTTCTTACCATCACTCCCCCAACAAACAGTAGGCCAACCTAGTCTTTCGTTTTCTGCATCACTACTACCTTCTTCGCATGATGGCTTGTCTTCAGACCTAAAATAAAGCAAAAGAATATTTTCATAATACATTCTTATTGCCGTATGTAAATTTTAGTAGGATAACTATGTAGGCTAAAACACAGAAAATGGGAAATAACAAATTACAGAAAACATCCCAAAACAAGGCATTATGTGGGACACAATTTAAATTTAAAAAATGATAGATTCATCCATTTGAATGGACAGGGAGGGGAAAAATTCTCATAAAACAATAAACCCATATGAGGTGGGAGGAGATTGCAGTAGATGACTGGGTTGAAAAATTATAAAATACAGTAAAAGTCAGGTTACAAAAAAATTCAAGGGATCAGGATATTTCATTCAGCATAGGCAGGTTGCAATGCACAGCGAGTCGTAGATACACTCGATTCCACGTTCACCGTGCAGTACAGGTCTTACGGGAGAATAGACATGCTACTTTTACTACCATTACAGGGAACATCACATTTATTGTCATGCGGGTTGCGTCAACTGACCGAGTGTTGCATGGGAGTTGATGCTTTTTAGTTGGCTATTATCGCTGAGACTGTCTGTAATGTCTCGAGTATCTCTTTTATGCCGTCAACACTTTAGCTTTTTGGTACATTAGGTTCGTTACAATAAGCAGCCTGACTCCATCAGTGTTAAACCTGTAATGTCTTTATTTTCTGTAGTTCCTACATTTGCCGGTCTGCCAGATGATCTTTGGTATTACTTAGCCAATCATAATTAGTATACATATAACATAATATACATCACATCATTCTCTCCTCATAAATTGATACAAACCATTTTTTAATAAAACAAAACATATTTATAAATCATTGTAAAATAAAACTTTACATTAGACAACTGTCTCAATATTAAAATATAAAGGCTAGTAAATAAAAAAATTGTTTGGTTAGGTTACATCTGACAGTCTGAACATAACAATAATACAACTTTAAAAGAAGAACATTATTACCTTAATTCTTTAGGTTAACAAAAACACAAACTAAATGAAACCAAAAACAAATTATAAATCTAAAATTTTTTTTCTTAATCTATTTCTTATAGGATACCTTCTAATGACAACAGGTGTTGTATCATCCTGTACATTTGAAGTACCTTGGTCAGTAGTTGTTTCATTAGGAAGAACAATGCTTGACTTAGATGAACCTAAAGTTTTATCATGTTCTGGCAACTTCAACAATTCGTGAGATTTTGTTTCAGGGCTAGACGTCAATGAATCTATAATGGGATTATCTTGATTTATGCTCTTTTGACCATTAAGTGGCAAAATTTGATCTGCGTGACGTTTCCAAACCGTTTCACTGTTATCTAACCTTACTTCATAAGATACAGGGCTTAAAGGTTTTATAACATCCCCTTTGCACCATTTTTTATCTGAACGATAATCTCGTACTAGCACCTTATCCCCTTCTGCAAAAGTTGTTAAACGTTTACCAGGAAAATAATCCTTTTGTTTTTGTAAATTTTGAGATACTTCTAACTTTCTATTAGGTCGCAATAAGTCAAACCGTGTTCTTAATTTTCTCCCGAACATTAATTTTGAGGGAGTTTCACAAATAGTACAATGTTGTGAATTACGGTAATCAAACAGAAACCTATCAATAGCAGTTTCTACATCTATATTATTTTTAATAGCAATTTTAACACATTTTTTTACTGTACGTACAGCATTTTCAGCTGCACCATTTGTAGATGGGTGGAACGGAGCTGTAAAGTTATGTTTTATTCCATTATTAGTCATAAATAAAGAAAATTCTTTTGAAGTCCAATGAGGACCGTTATCTGTTACAAAAACTACAGGTAATCCATAACGGGAAAATAGTTTTCTTAGTTGTGTTATGGTGGCATTTGAAGTAATGTTGTTATACATAGGAATTACTTCTATGAATTTTGAATAAGCATCTATTACTATCAAATACATTTTGTTACCTATTGGTCCAAAAACATCTGCATGTACACGTTCCCAAGGAACATTAGGAATGTTCCAATGATGCAGTGTGAACTTTGGAGGAATAGGTCTACTTTCATGACAAAACGAACAAGTATTTGCTAGGTTTTCAATGTCTTTATCAATACCAGGCCACCACATGGAAGATCGAGCAAGACTTTTCATTTTTACAATACCTAAGTGGTTCGTATGAAGTTCAAAAAGTAAATTTTGTCTTAAAGAAACAGGAATTACAGCTCGGTACCCCCACATTAGACATTCACTTTCAACATTTAGTTCATCTTTCCTAACTTCATAAGGTTTTAAATCATTATTTTCCACCTTATGTAGTGTAAAGAAAAGGCTATTTACTGAGACAGAAAAGTTAACATTCAAGAAGGCAGTCGAAATAGTAATGTCTCTCGAAACCATCTGGCAGACCGGCAAATAAGTAATCTGTTCTAGGCAAAGGATATCTGTCTACTTTTAACATTGGGTTTAGAGTGACAGAAAAGTCACCACAAATGCGAATACTCGAATCACCTTTGGGAATTGCTACAATTGGTGTTCCCCAATCACTTAATTCTACAGGTTGCAATATACCTGAGTCTACTAATCTAGATATTTCTTTTTCAACTCTATCAACCATAGAAAAAGGAACTACTCGTGGTTTGTGATAAATTGGGTAACTATTTGGCTTTAATTGCAACCTTATTTTACCTTTTGTATAAGTTCCCAATTTATCAGAAAACACCTGACTAAATTCAGTAAATATTTGTTCAGAATATAATTTAAAATTAGAATTTGGTTCATCCAAATTATGCTTATTCATGTTATTTAGACTTAAATGCAAATTAAAACTTTCTAGCCAGTCACGTCCCAACAAAGGTGGACCTCCATTAGTGATTACAAATAATTTTAACATTTTAAAAATTTGGTTACATTTGGCATTCACTTTTATAAAATCTAATGGTTTAATATCACGTCCATTATAAGACTTCAGTGCTAAATTTGTATGTAATATTTTTAAATCTTTAAACTTTTTATAAAATAACTTATCTGAAATTGCAGATATAGGACTTCCTGTATCTAGTTCCATATTCATTGGTTTACCTTCAATTTCAACCTCAAACAAAATAGGTCTAGTTATAGTGCTATTGCTATCATTAAAATTACACTGATTAATTTGAAACATACCTTCATTGACATCATTAACTTGATTATAATTCTGTTCCTCATCTGAACATTCATTGCTTAAACTAACCTCTGTAAGGTTTATATTGTGATGCCTTCCTTTAGGCCTGCATTTAAAACTTGATGGCGTACCTTTACGTTTACACACATTAGACAAATGACCCTTCTGATTACATTTAAAACATGTGTATGACAAAAAACGACAATTAGAAGTTACGTGATTACTTCTACCACAACAGTTACAATAAAGTTTGTTATAACTGGTATGCTTGTGAAGGTTAGGTGGCTTTTGTTGACTTGTAATTGTAGAACTAGGTGTAGAGTTGGATCCAGTCTTTTTGTGATTCCCAAAATCCTTTGAAGTTTTGTATTTAGAAAAATTCAAGGAGTTATCCCCAGTCCAACGTTGATGTAGAGTTGCGGTGTTCAAATCTGCGGTTTCGAGAGACATTGCTATTTCGACTGCCTTCTTGAATGTTAACTTTTCTGTCTCAGTAAATAGCCTTTTCTTTACACTGTCACTTCGTAGGCCAGAAACAAATTGATCCCTTAATGAGATGTCGCGGTTTTCGAACAAACAGTCCTTAGCTCCCCTTTGTAAGGCAATTACAAAATCCGAAACATTTTGGTTTTCAGCCTGCCTTATTTGTTGAAATTTGTATCGCTCTGCTATTTCGGAAGGTTTTGGATAAAAATGGTTGAGCATAATATCGTTTAATTGCTCAAACGTTTTACTACCTGGTTTGGCTGGTTGACATAAATCATGTAGGATACCAAATGTTTTTCTACCGCACAAAGTTAACAGAACACTTGCTTTTTTCTTAGGATCTACTATGTCGTTTGAATTAAAAAACTGTTCTAATCGTTCCACATATATTGCCCAATTTTCAGAGCCTTCGTCAAATTCTGACATGTGAGTCAATGGTAACCATATTTGCACTTTAGGCCTAGTCAATTTTTAAAATTCACAAACCAACAAAAAATAGACATAACAAAGTCTTTTTAATAAAGTTATGCACAAAATCTGTTTGATTTAACAATTATTTTGACTAAATTATATACTTTTTACACCTTAGTTCACAGTTCAGAACACGTTCAGACAACTTAAAAAACGTAAATTTCACTCGGACTAGACGACTAGACTTATGCCTACCTTGAGTTCTTAACACAATTAATTTCTTCTTTGAATTTAATTCTATCCCATCCTCGTCGCCATTTAATGTCTCGAGCATCTCTTTTATGCCGTCAACACTTTAGCTTTTTGGTACATTAGGTTCGTTACAATAAGCAGCCTGACTCCATCAGTGTTAAACCTGTAATGTCTTTATTTTCTGTAGTTCCTACATTTGCCGGTCTGCCAGATGACCTTTGGTATTACTTAGCCAATCATAATTAGTATACATATAACATAATATACATCACACTGTCGTATGGATAACATGGCTTATGGGCGCTCTGTACTGCACACTGAACATGGAATCGGGTGTAGGTTGCAACACATAGCAGGTTGCATAGCTAGGTTGCAACGCATTGCAGGTTGCATAGCTAGGTTGCAATGCATAGCAGGTTGCATAGCTAGATTGCAACGCATAGCAGGTTGCATAGCTAGGTTGCAACGCATAGCAGGTTGCATAGCTAGGTTGCAACACATAGCAGGTTGCAATGCATAGCTAGGTTGCAACACATAGCAGGTTGCATAGCTAGGTTGCAATGCATAGCAGGTTGCATAGCTATATTGCAACGCATAGCAGGTTGCATAGCTAAGTTTCAACGCATAGCAGGTTGCATAGCTAGGTTGCAACGCATAGCAGGTTGCATAGCTAGGTTGCAACGCATAGCAGGTTGCAGAGCTGCTTTAACCTTTTGTACTCTATTTATTTAACACTTGGCTGCTTCACCAGATCCAATTAAAATATGACTGTTTGAAGAAATATTTTTGTAAATTCGCCAAAAAATTACTATAAACAGTAAACATAACTTATTATATATCATTTTGTCTGGAATAAACCACAGAATGAAAAAAAAAATTATTGAGAGATTCAAATACAAATATTTCATTGAGTAGGCTTATTTTGAATATAATCAGTCAGAAAAATCAATCAATTATTTAGTTTTGTAATGAAATTAAAAATATGAATAATAGTGTTTAGAGTTTTGAAAATATTTTTTACACTAAATTTGACTATTATAAATAATGTAAAAATAGTCTTGAGGTTTAACAAAATTATTTTCTTGAATAGAACAACAATATATGAGGTCAAACAAGTAAAAAAAAATGTTTTTTTTATGAACTTAAAAGTAGTAATAAAAGTGATTAGAGCTTTGAAAGTACTTTTTACAGTAAATATGTCAATTGTATTTACAGTAGAGCGTCGATAATCCGAACGTCAATAATCCGAAACGTCAAAAATCCGAACATGTTCTGAGGCAGCCCCTGCAAAAATTTCGTTTTCGTAAATTCCAATTATTGCGTCGTTAAAAATTTCACAAAAAATCTTCATCACAGTTTGACATTATTATCTCTTTTTAAACACTTCTTAATACCTGCTCTCACACGCCCTCACAGCAGAGTGGCTGTCAGTATTTTCACTGTCACGCTAATAAGCTGCTTTAGCGCTAGCAGTAAACATACAGAAAGTGTATTCATTTCTCGTTGTGTAATCATTGTAACAGTGTGTCGTACATACAGTAGTGTACTATACAGTATTTTTTTGAAATTTTTCGTTTGTGTTAACTACAATGTACAAGAATTTTAATTATGTACTGTACTGTAATTGAGAGTTACACGTGTAATCATGTTGGCACTACTGTGCACCTGCAGGTTCTTCTAAATCATAATATGTAAGTAGTCTTACATACTGTATTGTAATTACATTACTGCTTGTACTGTTAAACCACTTTAATCGATTAAAGGGCATATATCGACTAAATGGCTTTTTCTTGGTTGTTTTCAAAAATCCAAACCCCCCTCGGTCCCAATTAGTTTGGATTTTTGAATCTCTACTGTACATTTATTTTAACAATAACATTTTTGTGAAATAATGGTACATAACCATGGTAACATTAGCTTAAAAAGATGCAATTTTTCAACACAAAATAAAAGAATAAAACAAAAACAAGATTACTACATTATTTACATTATGGTGATCGGTGATGTCATTATTCCTCATCTTACACCTGCTTCTATCAGTTCTATCCGAGCCAAATTTCTACCCTACCCGGCTTACCCCATCTCACACATTTTCTTTAGTTTTTCTGAATGTAAACAACCGCTTTTAAAACATTGCTTGTGTCATACTGCATATCGTTTGTTTAGTTTTCAAGCGAGCGAGTTCCGTTAAACAGAAAACACTTATTGACTTCTTCAAAAAATATTTTTTTACTGGAACATGTATTGTAGTCTATGTATGTATTTTTAGCAATTTTGTTTTCATTTTGACGCTTTGCTAATCATCAAAACAATTTTGTTAATGCTTTTCCACTAAATGTCACTTTGTTTAATAAAACTCATACTCGCTGAGTTATGGCAATGTGCAGTGTAAACTAGTTAAAACCAGTAGTGTAAAAATAGATACGGCGCACAAGCGAGCGAGTTCTGTTCCTGAAAGCACTTATGGACAGCTTTAAGTAATAATTTTTTATCTGGAACATATACTGTAGCCTAATATCTACTGTATGTCTTTTGTATTTTATTTTTATTTGGACTTTAGTTTTTCATTTGATAATACTGTAGAGGCCTTTTTCACATCTTTGACCACGTTTTGATCGATTTCACCAGTTAACCATACGTTTCCCTCTCGATTTTTGACAGAGACCGTATTATCCGAGTTTTCGCTTTGCCTCGGATAACCGCGGCTCTACTGTAATTTGTTTTTATTCATTTTTTAATTTTTCCAAATCTTTTACGTTGCAACTGCATTTTTTAGGGATAGAAGAATCTGAACTACTGATGGGAAAAAATATAGTTAAAAAACCAAACGATCAAGAATCTACTGCTAATCCAGCTGTCGACACGTAGGCCTACTTTTAGTAAATGAATTATAAGATAAACTAAATAAATAGATAAACTGATTTTGAATATCTGTTAAACGTTTCTCTCCTTTATAAAATTGTCAATCAATTTTGTTAATTATTATTTTAAATACATAACATTAACAACTTTTATTATACAACTCTATGTTTAATTTTATACACTTTATATCAGATATTACATAGTTACCATTTTGAATTGCTGAATTTAACAAAAAAGTGGACTGTATACAATAGGTTGAAATGATAATTTTGTCTGAACATTAAATGTAAAAGACTCATCACGACGCCATGAATTGCGATATTAGGTAATACATCGTTTTTACTTGTGCACAGAATTTGTAGGTCTGCTGTCTTCTTGTATCAGTTGATTGAGAGATCCATTAAGGTCGATATTAAAATCTATTGTAGAATTTGTATATTGTATGGTGGTTGTTAAATTTTCGGCAGTTCAAACTGAACCTTGTTGAAGTGGCGAATGGTGTCAGACAAAAGACAGAAATCGAGAGATACGAATATCATAGTATCATACAGATGATCAAAATTATAGAGATCATAGATCGATTAGCGTATATATTGCGCTATGTTACTAAACAATTACATTACTACATTAATTACCTTTTAATAGCACATTTGAAGAAATTAAAAAAAATAATTATAAATAAGATTTGATACAGTTATTAAAGTTAACTTTCCATCCACTTACCTAGTTCTACGTTTTAGTGCAGAATGGTTGGGATCTAAACTTTGATTTATCCTGAGATCTGAATTGGAACTTCTGTTTTCAACATCTGGAATATCCGTTTTGATAGTTGGAAATTCTGTTTTGACTGTTGGAAATTCTGTTTTGACTGTTGGCAATTCTGTTTTGACTGTCGGCCAGTCTGTTCCGATTGCTGACAATTCTTTTTTGAAGATTGTTCCCCAAGATTTAAGCGACATAAATGTAGGGATCACCTCTTCCATTTGGCCTTCAGTACAATTGGTGTGAGTAGGCTTAACACTGGAACACAATTTACGCCAAATCAAATTTGGTTTATAATCTCTATACAATATGTCTGCCTATCTGTTATTTTATAACTTGTGTGTCAGTGATCTGATTTTCATGCAGTTTCATCTTACATGTATGTACGACATCTAGGAAGGCTAATTTGAATCAAAATCGGTTCAATACTGCCCAACCGCATATGTATCTATCGCAAATAAATGTGGAATTTTCTACATATGAAGTACTTTTCTATTTGAAGCCGAAACCTTTTTAAAATCCCTACAATGGTTCTCGAGTTATTGCTATTTTTATGTGTTACACATTTAATCTAACTTAGAAGCAAATTCTTGTTTTGAATTTGGAATTATGTGGCATAGAAATGTCTTTGTTTGCAATTGTCAGTTAGTCCAATTTTTAAAATTTTGGGATTCCATCCGATAGACATGGGTTTGACTACAGGTCAACTCATCATCAAATGTACTCAAACTACTGTATAGCATTACATTACTTCACCCTTAATTCAATAAATATATATATATATGTTGCCATAAATAAAGTTAAATGTGACAATTTTTCTATATATTTCAAGTAATTTCTCAAAATATTTAGTAACAACCTATTTTCTATATTTTTAAGCAATAAACTTTATGGCAACATATTTTTTTAGTTACAAAGTTCTTGAATGATTAGTTTCCTAAACCTATTTTGAAATCAGGGTGGTAGTTCTCGAGTTATACTAATTTTTGTGCTGCTATAAAGTCAAAAATATAGATGTTTCGCATAGTTAACGTAATTTCAAAAGCTACACAGAAAAAATACATTTTAAAACACAATGGCGAACTAAAACTATATCCGAATAACATTTTAAGAATTTCCAGTATTAAAACATAATTTTAAACACAACGATGAAAGTCCGCAAAAAAATATGTCTTAATATGATTTGCACTAATTTTATGAATCTGTTACGATTTGGAATGTGTAATAAAGATATATTTTAGTATATTAGTTGTTAGAGTTAGTGTTTTATAAGTAAAGGTATTGACCAGCAAGACAGACCAGGAAGTATACTATAAATACGGAAATGGTAGCGCGTGAAAGGTCGTTTAACACGGAACTCGCGTTGCTATGGTTTGTTTTGGAGATGACAACAAAGAAGCGATGGATGAGATATATACTGGAGCTTAACATACAGACGGGGCCAGTTCGTTGTGAAAAGTGCGGCCGGGAGATCGAGGCGAGGAGGTCTGCTCAGCTCAAAGTTTGGACCATTGGGACGAGATCTCGAGTGAAGGAAGAACAGGACTTGTTGAAGACAACATACTGAGTGAGCAAAGCAAAGTATTTTGGTCTATTGTGAAAGTCACATTGTATTCAGAGTTTTGGGGTAATTAACATAAACGTAACTCGCTTTAGTTGCTGGTACCGTAAATCCAATCTGTCTTGTAAAGATCAATACCTACTAAAAGAAATGTATGCAGTAGGCTAATGCATCAAATCATATATATATTTGTATTATTGTATTGTGTGGGTAAACATACAGATAAGCATTCTGTCACTGAGCCATTGATGTATTATTATTGATTTGTTCCTTACCGATTTAACTAACCAATTTAGTGTTTGAACCCGCGAATAAGGGATTTGCAAAATTGAACCCAAATAAATCATCTGCATAAAAACGTAATTTACAACACAACGGTGAAAGTCCGCGAAAATAAACAATATCCGAACATAGTTGACGCTAAAAAAAATTAATGCACAAAAAATTACTGTAAAATTCAAAGGCGAAATCCAATGGAAAAAACAACGTCGGAATAACATTTGCATTATTTTATGAACTAAAACGGCTTAAAACGACGTTTGAAATTTTATAAATTATTAGTAGTACTATATTAAAAATATCTCACATTGGGGAATATATGATTGTGGTTCGATAAAATAATATTATATGGTTTTCATATTGTATCTTTATTACTCTCTATATTACCTTGGGTAAATATTGAATACTGTTTCTGAATTTCTTCTTAAACGTTGTCATATTATGATGTAAAACACAATAAACATTAAACATAATTTAAAAAATATTCCTTAAGCTTTAATAATAATCGGGGAACAGAATAATTGGCGCAAATGTATAACATAAAAGTTGTACATTTCTAAAAAATTTAATACTGTTTCTTCTTACAAGTTGATTATCTTGTGATGTAAAACACAATGATCATTAAACATAATTTTAAAATTATTCCTTAAACTTTTTAGTAATAATAGGGGAACAGAATAACTGGCGCAAATGTATAACACAAAAGTTGTACATTTCCAAAAATTCAATACTGTTTCTTCTTACAAGTTGATCATCTTGTGATGTAAAACACAATAAACATTAAACATAATTTTAAAAAT
>JAGFPH010000372.1:522038-547751 GCA_018207615.1 Philaenus spumarius
ATTTCTCACTCCTATCCCTACCTTCCTTATAAAGCTTACCCGGATGCAACAGCATACACAAACCACGATATTTCAATTCCTTGTTATAGAATTACAGTGGAACCTCAATAAATCGAACCTCAATAATTCGAAATCCTTGATAAATCTTATTTTTTTTATTCCCCTTGAACTTCCCTATCTTATGCAATGTTAATTTTACCTCTACAAATCGAATAGTTCACGAGAAACACCTTGACTAATCGAAGTATTACGGTATTTTCCGTCATTAAAGTACCTCTATTAATCGAAGTTTTAGCTCAAAAACCTCTATAAATCAAAATCGTGAAACCGCCGCACATCTACAAGAGTCGAAGTAAAGGCAAGAAACCCTGTATTAATCGAAGTTGTATGAAATTTGTTATGATTCAAAACATAGATATATACAAGTTGACTGTTGCTGGAAGGGGAAAAGAAGTTGTAGTAGCAAGTACAAGTTGCCTGTTACCGGAAGGGGTAAAGAAGTTGTAGTAGCATGTATAAGTTGACTGTTACATTGTAGCGTTTGAAATAGAATGCGCATCAAATAGCAAATACAGATTAAACTGCAACGTTACCCGATCTAGCGTCTGACATAGACAACTCAAAAACAGCTGTTACTCAGCATTGCAGACCGCATGCGCGGCGACTCCCAATGAGTCACGTAGGCAGTAACGAGTTTCTTTTTCTTTTCGACTTACAACATGGCCTGACCTTCAAAAACCACACGTCAGTAATTAATACGTTCGTTAATGCAAAGTAAAAGATAAAAGAATAGTAAGCAATGCTTAGATCAGAATAGTTGTTCGCAAATTCAAAACAGTGAAATAAATCGAAGTAGTGTTTTGTGTAATGTGACGTGAAGTGAATTAATTGTAACACGTAATGGCAGAACAACCGGCCATGTTTGGTAACATGCAAATTTCTAACCGGCAGAAATGATTACTTCTCTCTTACCAGGTAAAGAATTCAAACAAATCTTTTAAACTAATTTCCAATTGAACTTTAACCATATCTCTACATTTTACAAAGTAATGTAAGCCAAGTGCAGTTTAATATCCTTTTAGAGCCATGTAGAAGAAAAATATATTAATAGTGTCTGTTCAAAGTATTTCTTTAATTCATTTCATAAAATCATAAGTTACAATACAGTTTTATACATGATGTTTGTTACAATACAGTTTTATACATGATTTTAGACATGACCCGTTTATAAACAACCTTGAACTTGAAAAACTAAGTGCATAAGTTCTGAAACTAAATCATGTTGTACTTTGTTCGTAGTGAAAACCACTGGTTCCTTCGCAAAGAACAATTTGTGTGCAATAGTAACTTAAATGCAATATCACTGATCACACATAAATGAAACTTGATTTTCGAATTAGCTATTACTCTTTTTTTTTAAATAAATCAACCAACAAAGGCTATTCTAACTAATACTAATCTAACAAAGGCTATAAACAAACATTTTCTTTTATTAAACAAAAATTTGGATGGGATAGCATGCATTTTTAGACCTTACAACCCCAAAGGGTTATTTCAAAATTTAATTTTTTTTTTTTTTATTTATTACATGAGAGACGTCTCAATAAAATTAAACTCCATTATTTTTATTATTTAATTTTTGCTTAGTATTAAGGTTGGCCAACGAAATAAAAGTTATTAGTAAAACCATGTTAAATGTATTTAATTTTGTAACTTTGTAAATGCAACAAACTGTATCTTTTGATTTTGATTATACATAGGGAGGGTTTTTAAAATTTTACTTTTGGGGAGGGATTTTTTTTAACTTAACTAAATTAATATTGTAAATGTAAATTTTCTTTAAAATCTTTCTTAATTTGGTACATAAGGGCATGTAAATTTTTGTCGTTTTCTCTTAAGGGCATATCAGTTTTTTTTATACAAGTGCTATCAGAGTTATGTAACCGTATCAAGTTTCAAGTTAATATGAAGTAGAATTAAAGAACTTACAATGATACTAAAGTGATAATTTATTTCTGTTGGGAAATAATTCTCAATCTGGGCGAGGTTTAAGACTTAAACAAAAAGAATTACCTGAGCTCGTGGAGGTCCTGGAGGATCAAGCATAAGAGTAACCACACTCGTATTGTCTGCTCGTTGTTTTGTTTGGACCCACATTTCTAACGCTCTCTCCACCAAGTTTTTACTTGGATTTACCCATTTTTGTTTCTAAACATACAAGAATATGGTAACTGCATTTTTTTCTATATAAGGACTCTTTTCATTTGTAAAAAATGATTAAAATGTTGTAAGTTGCAACTAGTATAGCATTACGATCTCAACCCAAATTAAGAGATTTTGAAACTTATAGGTACAACTTATACAATACATGGCAAATTTTGTGTGTTGATTTAAAATCTGTAAGAACAAATTACGAGTTTTGATTTGTCCTAATATTCACTGTGGGACACGATCTGAGGAATAAAACTGAATCTGTGCTGATAAATATAATGGTGTTACAGAAGTCCCCTTGGGATATTGAATATATTATTTCCAACATTTTTCTTATATATTTACATTTAATTAATTTGTTTACTCAATGTTTTTATTCCAAAACTCATCCATAATATTACCGCTAACAATACAGTATTAATTTACAACATTTATCACAAGAAGAATTTATTTATTTATTCAAATAATCTTTCAATAGTTTTTTAATTGAATTACAAAATGAAAGTAAAAATCTAACACAGTGACAATGTTTATATCGTTTGACTACTGTAGCGAAGGACTAATCATCATGATATAATCATCAGTTCTGTAACATATGTGACTTGTCAAAATAATAATTATTTGAATTTAGTAGTGAAACTAAAGTTTACACACATCTAGACTAAAAATGTTAATGTTAGAATTTTAATAAACATATAATTTCAAAGGGATACGCAGACAATATATTTTAAATAAGAGAAAATTAATGGAGAAATTAAAATAAGACATTTTAAATAATTTATAAAATAATAATTTTTGTAATGTAAGCCTCAATGCCAGGGTGCGAAAGACAGTATCAGTATAAAGCCTCGAGCAAGCAAACAAAAGCTAGACTTACTGTCGCAACTTCTAATCGGTGATTGGAGAATTAACATAAAGGATTTATCAGAATATGCATACGTCATCACGAAAAGGTATCTGATTGGTGGAGAAGAAATGACGTAGGACCTCAGGACAAAGAAATCTGTTACCAAGACAGTATACTTCTAACCAGTTGCATGAATAAGACGGACGTATTAGAGCAGTGCTCCTGTTTTTAAAGTAAAATGTGACCAAATTGGTAATTTGGGTCATTTGAAAGTGTTTCAGTATGTAGTAATGAATTATTAGTGAATAAAGAAGGTAAAAGATTCGTTGAAAAGTGGACAAATGACAAAATTATGACTTATAAGGTGTGACCCAATAATCGACATGTAAGTTTGCATTAAGACAAAGGACAGAGTGATAAAAATGCATCGGAAAATGGACACTTAAATTAATAGTGAAAGAGGCTTATTATGACATTGTGGACCGACTATGACTGAATTTTGAAGATAAAGTTTCTTTATTTGTTTTATATGTGTGAACACAAAACTGTATAGTAGTAATTTTGATTGTCTGCATTCTTTTTAAGAGGTGAAATTTCATATGTTTCTTTTTGAATGGATTGTGTGAGAGTAAATTAGCTGTAAGTATATTAATGAGTTGATTGTTTGAAGTTGATTGTTTTTGTCGTAGCCTATGCTAGATACTCTCAAAATGGTCGAGTGAAGAAGTTATCATATCTAACTAATTTATTGTCTCTCTCCTTTTCTCGTATCTAAGTACTTTTGTAGTGATCGAATCCACATTAAAATTAATGTAAAGGTAAAATTAAATTTTGTTTGGTAAAGTTGTGCAATGTATCATAAATTTGGCTGCGGGAAAAAAGATGGTGGAAGCAAGCATTCTAAACGATCATAGATTGTATGCTGTTGCCATCTATTCCTCAGCAGTTTTACTTCTCTGTGAAACACAGTGCATAGATTAAAGATTACAGAAATATGAAATGAAAGCTTGGTAACAGCTGTCTGGAGATGACGGTACTGTTATCATGGAAGGTTGATTTCATTTGGAGGCTATGTTGTTTGTTGATATTGAAAGAAAAGTGAATTTATTTAAAGTTTAGAAAAGTAATTGAAGAAACTGCAAATGGAAATAAATTAAGTAGTTATTTCATACATTAAATTAATTCAAATATTTTGTTTTTATATTTTGACTTAGAGCAATTTTTTAATTTTTTAAATTTATTTTATTTTTTATTATTATTTTATTTTTTGTAACCTTGTTACAGTGTTGGTACAGGGTACACGAGATTCAACAAATTGATTTTTATTTTTATTATTCCAGCATTACAAAATTACAATTTCCTCTTTATTTTATCTGATTTTTTTCCGTATTATGCAAGGCAAATTAAAAAACAAAAACTTTTTTCAAAATCAATTCCGATAAAGAATTCATAGCTTGAGAGGATTTCTCAATAAATGAATTTATAATAAAAACTGTTGTTTGCCATGTGCATCCTGAAAACGTTTCCTCTCTTACCCAATGCAATAGTATGATGACCTTTAGTGGACAGGTAGTATAGTGAATGACAAAGCACTCTGTTTACACTCCTCTCCTCACGGCATTAGACGGAGATGATTCAATAAGAAAAGTGGCAAGTGATTATGTGTTGGGGAATTGACTGTCGGGGATTGGAGACGAAATAGATCGGAATTTGATAAGTGGGTATCTCAACGGTATTCAAATAAAAGAAAAGACTAGACAAACGATTAGACGGAGATGATTCAATAAGAAAAGTGGCAAGTGATTATGTATTGGGGATTGACTGCCGGGGATTGGAGACGAAATAGATCGGAATTTGAAAAGTGGGTATCTCAACGGTATTCAAATAAAAGAAAAGACTAGACAAACGATTAGACGGAGATGATTCAATAAGAAAAGTGGCAAGTGATTATGTGTTGGGGAATTGACTGTCGGGGATTGGAGACGAAATAGATCGGAATTTGATAAGTGGGTATCTCAACGGTATTCAAATAAAAGAAAAGACTAGACAAACGATTAGACGGAGATGATTCAATAAGAAAAGTGGCAAGTGATTATGTGTTGGGGATTGACTGCCGGGGATTGGAGACGAAATAGATCGGAATTTGAAAAGTGGGTATCTCAACGGTATTCAAATAAAAGAAAAGACTAGACAATCAATGAAAAAAAGCGAGCATGAAAAAATTTCAGAGGCATTATTTTTGTTGTTTTTATTGCAATAGTTTACAGTTAAAATTTCTTTTATTCAAGTACATTATCAAACCTTAAGTTCATTTAAAACTATATTATCAGGGTTCATACATTTTTTTCAAAAAGAATTTCCAAGACATTTCCAGTACAATTCCAGGACAAGATCGTGATTTTCCAGGACACTTAAACCACACAATTCTACGGTAAGAAGTATTTTTTTTTTTAGATACAGCTCTTGAACAAAAAATACATGTCATAAAAAGTGATGAGATAAAAATCAAACAGTTTTGTTTTTTTGTTGTTTAATGTCCCCAACCAAAATAGGCCAGATGAGAACAAAACCATTAAAAAAATAATAGTAAATAACACTGATTTTGGAACTTAAGAAAATTATTTTACAGAATTGTCAAGGACTGATGTTACTGATGAACTGTAATTTATATTTTAAATAATTGCATAATTGAAATACAGAAGTGAAGTGAGATTTAACTAAAGAATATATGAAATTGAGTCATTGAAACATTGTTTCCTGGATGGGGTTTGGCCAATTGTATAAATATATTTTGATTGAAAACAATTTACATTATTGAATTACTAAACAAAAGAGAAAATTGTGTAATCTTTAGGTTGTCAACTAACATGTTGAGATAACCTAAACATTACAAAATAGACACCATCACAACAACAGAATCTAATTAAGTTAATTTGTCAAAAATTGTCTCAAATGTTGATTGTTTCTTTTATAGAAAAACTTGAACAACTTGTAATATTTTGAAAAACCAGCTTCTTTGATTCTATTGTACGCCCAATCATCTTCCCATATATGTTTAAAATTTAATGGTAAGACTTTTTCCATTGGTGGAGAAAGTCTAACTATTAAATTTCAAAATTACTATAGTATGAGTTTTCAACAACCTCATTCTCTCAGCTTAAATTGTTATTAGGTTTGAATGGTCAAAACTAGTTACATGTACGCATGGTATACATACTCAGATCAGTAAATAAAATTTAGAAATGAAATCAGTATTTTGGAATAGAGGGCAAAATTCCAGGACAGAAGCCTAATTTTAAAGGACATCACAGAATATTCAAGGACAATTCCAGGTTTTCCAGAACAACAGATGAAATTCCAGGTTTTCCAGGATGCGTATGAACCCTGATTATTTAAAATCAAATAAAATAGATTTTGAAGTAAGTGACGTAAATGACGCGGGAACTCGCACTTCATTGGTTTTCTCGCGGCCTACCATATTATCCGAGTTTTTGGTTAACCGAGGTCTGCCCGGTCCCAATTACCTCGTATAATCGAGGTTCTACTGTAAATAATGTACATGTTACAAGAATTATTCCAACCTCCCTCAAGTGTACGTGAATTTGTAATTTCCTAGTCATTATTTTACCAAATATAACAAATTATAGATGGACAGGCAGGAAGTGAAAGCGACAGCTGTGACGTGGGGGAGGTGAGCGACAGCGTAGACTGCATTCTGCAGCCGAAAGTGACACACGTCACAGCTCTGAGTTACGTCGAAGGCCTTCTTGACTATTTAGACGGTCAAGGTGATGCATTATTATGTAAAAAGCTCGTGTTACGAAAAATAAAATCCACAATTTTAAAAAAAGGAAGTAAACGCGAAAAAACAAAAAACTCTGACGGACTGTTTTAATTGTTGTTGAACATTCTGGACTATTTTAATCATGTTTGAACATTGTAAATAATATATTGCTGTACTGCTATTTCAGTCTAAATAATGCTGTGTTTGTAGTTTTTTATACGTTTTATGAGTAATTAAAGGTACATTATAACCATTATGTTTATAATTCTTGCATAATACCTTGTGTTTGGGCCCTATACTCTAACGAATTGCTTTAACCGGGATTTTACATTATCCGTGACGGTCTTGCCGGTAATCATCCCGGGATAATCGGGAGTTGACTGTATATTAAATTCAGGAAGATTATGTTTCATAGCATCTAAATCTGATATACCTGAGAATAACAAATCCAAGTTCTAGTACATTTAACATGAATAGATAACAATAAAATAAAATTGTAAATCTTACATGAGCTGGTGCATGGGATGCATTAAAGATGACCTGTTTCTCGTTATGAATTTCGGTTCTTTGTACGATATTGATCGCTTTTTCTGCAGCCAACATGTTCCAGACCCCATCGGTACCGAAAATAAGACATCTGTTTTTAGTTACATCGATTACGTGTACTCCTACATCCGGTTCTGGAGATACGACAAACTGGTCAAGCTGGGCGTTATAGCTCCAAAAATCACCTGAAACAATGTCCAATATCCCATTACTTTATATAATTTCAAGAAGATTACTCAAAGACTTTTAACTAAATCAATGGAATTTGGTTTAAACCCTCCATCAAATAACCAAACCAAATTCCATAACGCCTCAATTTATGAAGGCCTTATGAATTGATAACGCCTCAACCGCTAGGTGGCTTTTACTACAGTTTGGCATAACGGGCGTATCATCCCTTCTACTTCTCCTTAAACCTGCCTTGGCGATATAACCGATTCCACAAAAAACTAGGTCCACAAATAACATTTAACTGAGAAAATGGACAGCGTTATAACTTTACCTACTTGCTTACAACATTTATATAAAAAAGTATTTTACCTTTTAGAGAAAACTATGACAAATATGTGTAAATAAGTAAGGTTTTGTATCATACACAAAATTATAAAATGTTATACCCTAACTGTGATGAAAAATTTTACAAAGTTTTTTATAAAATAAAAATTATGACAACAAATGTTCAAAGCAAGAAATTTTTGTACTTTTAGGCAATAAGAAAACTTTTTGAGAGAAAGTTGTTGATAATAAGTGCAATTTACTTTTTTATTTGAAACAATTTTCTGTATGACTCTTTGTTTGGTCAGGAGGAAGGTAATTCCTGTAACGAATACATTTTGTGCTCGTTTGACATTGATTTGGTGCGATCCTGGCTGTTCCGTAGGTCCACTACAATAATTACATAATTGGCCTACTTGCTTTAATCATACTGTATTTAAAGTTTTAGGTTTTGTATTCTTTTAACATTGTATTGTTAGTCTCCAGGTTGGTGAAAGTTAGTCGCAAATACATACAAAATTTTTGTGGGAAAAGTAAATAGGATGATGTAAGAGGAAGGGTATCTCAGGAAATACTTCCTGCTTTTTTATTTGTCGAAAAAAAAAAACGGAAAGGCCTGATTTCTCAACTTTTATCAAAGATGGGCAAACGTATGACCTCTCATTTAAAAGCTTGTATATTTGCATAATTTGGTGGTTTTCAAATTGAGATAAGATAACATCAACCATTTTTCAATTTGGTGCCAACTTTAAAATTTTGAACGAAAACGCCTATTTAGTATTTGGTGATCAGATTATATACGCTACGTAATTTTATTACTCTTAGTTCTTGCGTTTTTTCTAAACCCAACTATTTTGTTGTAAATTCGATTTGATGTTTAGATTTTTGCAAGGCTCAAATAAATTTGCCAACTTGCACCTTGAATATTTTTAAATAACAAATATTACATTTTTGTTTACTACATTTAGTAAATGTTTTATTTTACTATTAAAACTTTATACGATTTAGGCCTACAAAAAATTGACATAAACTACCCATATACAAAATGTCACAAAAAACCTTAATGCTCTATGAAGTATCGAATTCAATACTTAAAAATACATTTTAAAATGTTCACTAACGTTTTTTTTTTGAATTTGGATATTGATTTTTATTATCATGAATAACAACGTTAAAATTTTAAGTAATTGTAACTACATCATTTGGCAACCGTTTCCAATAAGTAAAAAATAGCTGATGAAAATACATTATCCCTACTACAAATGGGCACAGTTACTGTTGTTGCTATTTTAACGTTTGATACTTTTGTAAAAAAAAAAAAACTAACAAAAAACTAAAATGAACTAACCCGAATTCGAAAAATGTTTCTATATATTTTCATTTATTATAATTTTATAATGGATAGATTCCGATCCTGTATTATATAGCACGATAAGGTTTTTTGTGACATCCTGTATATATTTATAAATAAAACAACTAATTTTTACACATCCTGTTCACTAAGAAATATGTTTTTATTATTCTCATTCATCCTTATTTTACAGTGACAAACTAGGGTGTACAGTGAAAAACAGAGGTCTATTTTTTTTTATTGAGGTTGTACCGATGACGTTGGACACAATAAATAAAGCAGGAAACCCCTCTTGGACACATTCCCGGAGTGAGGAAACTGTACTTGCCAGTAGTGAAATTAATACTGTATAGAATGTATTCCATTCAACTAAAGTATACGTTATTGTTATTGTCCTGTTTAGAAAAGTACTGAGAACATTGCTCAGTAGACAAGATATTTTTGAAAACTTTTCTCAAAATGGTTTTTGAGTTCCAAACGGGAAAATTCTTTTGTTATAAATAAAAGTTCCAAAAGTAGAGCTTTGGGAAAAAAATGTAAATAAATCCAAGAATACAAAAAATATATAGCAAAAAAAGTTCTTTACATGAAATTATAAAAAAAGTTTTCACTTAAAAACAACTAACAGGCAATCGTGAGGCTTGCTGTAGCAGTGAACACTTTTTAGCTTCATAAAGTTAACTTTATTTGCGGGTTATTAAGAAGTATTTTTTTAATCAAAGTATTAATGTTGTAATCTTAAATAAATGCGGAGATGCGAATTTGTCTTAGATAAGTGTGGAGATCCGATAGTTTTAAATAATTGTGGAGATGCGATGGAGCCTTAAATAATTGTGGAGATGCGATTGAGCCTTAAATAATTGCGGAGATTTAAAAAAAAAATAAATAAAATAATAATTATAAAGAAATAAATCTACAAAAGAAGACCAAATTAAATTGGAAGGCAATCCATCGTAGAGCGGAAGTCCAAAGCGGATGCCCAGTATAAGGTTACAACATGAATAAAGTATACGGCAGGACCCTGGGTGATCGGACATATTTTTGAAGGGCAGATTCGGAATTAGTGACCCCAAAAACCCCCGAGTGTACATTTTTGAGTAATTTACTGAGCCCTTTCATTTTTTTTGCCGAAGTGATTTTTTAACAGGAGACGTCCTTGAATAACCTAGTCAATCCAATACAAATTGTGCTACATATAACTTCGATAAAAATTGGAAAGAAGCATTGATCACGCTGACTTCGATTTAAAATACATAGTACACATCATGGACTATACAAAAAAATTTAATCACCTAACCAGTAAAAACAATTCAAAAAGCAATTAGTTACATTATGTTATTTCAATCTACAAACATAGGCCTACATTTTACACTACCTTCAGAAAGAATTCCACTGTGTCAGCGAAACAAGAGAATTCAATGAAATACTACTGTATCAGTAATTCCACAAACATTGTGTAAAATAAAGAAAACCTACAGTACTACAATTAAAATAAACATCGTTACAATTCACTTTAAACCAAATGGAAGAATATTAAGCAACAAATTGATAGAACAATTTTAAAACTGGCTAGGAGAGTGTCAGGGTTGTCGGTAAATATCAGCAACCAATAAGAACTTATTAAAAAAAAAATTAAATAATAATTATAAAGAAATAAATCTACAAAAGAAGACCAAAATAAATTAGAAGGCAATTCATCGTAGAGAGGAAGTCCAAAGCGGATGCCCAGTATAAGGTTACAACATAAAGAAAACATATGGCAGCATTTACAAGCACTAGGCCAAAGAGCAGAAAATAATGTCAAACTTGCCCAAATCGATAATCAATCATAAGGGACCAATATTCAAACGGACCAACCAGGAGGAGTCAAGAAGATGCGACGAAAAATAAGGTGGGAGATGCAACGCTTGAAAAATGGTCTATTGCAAATTTTCCATCTCGTAATCTATATTCGGTAACAACTAATTAAACAAATATTCAAGAAACCATTCCTGGGCAATATTTAAAAGATGAAAGTGTCGGGCAGTGTGTCAGTGTGCAATAAAAGTATCCAAATAAATTTAATTAAGTAAGAGTGAGGAAAAGGAGAGGAAAGTTTAAACAGATGTAAGTAGATTTTTCTAATTTTAAGACAGATCTCGGGGAGTAGGAACTTTTGAATTAAAAAAAAGAAAACATATGCTTGCCATTTAATCTTAGACTTAGATTAGTATAAGATGTATTTAGTTTTAGTGGAACTGAGAAATTGGAATAAGCTGCTAAACCAAGAGTTGTCGAGCAATTGGGGCCAGTTACCATTCCCCAAAGCAGAATGCGTTTTATCTTTCTGCAACAGTTGATGGTAAGACGAAAAACTTTTTGCGAGTGTGGGCGTTTGAGTAATAAATGAATAATAGAGGTTTTATAGGTGAATAAGTAAGCAACTCACACATGATCAATTCTTTGTGTTTATTGAACTAAGTAATTATTTTAATTTCTTTAGATATGCCTTAAAACTTTTTTAATCCTTAATTTTACTTTACAATTTCTTATATTTTGAATTATGGCAAGTCACGCTTCACATCAATAGCAATCCTCATCTTGATGGGCTAATCAACTAGTTAAACTAGTAGTTTATTCGACTAGTCTCTTATGTAATCGTTAGTCGGTTGATATGGACGGACTAGTCGATTATAAACCGTAGGCATAATGATAGTCAGAATGTAATTTGAAATCTAACGACTAGAGAAACCTATCGACTAGTGTACAAATGATAGGTATTTACGGCTAGAACAGAGATGATAAAATAGTAATAGTTGTACTAGTCGTGAAGATCGAGTTAAAATTTTTGTTTATGATATTGATGGGTCCATACCAAATTTTTCGATTCTCGATACCGATACCTATCAACGAAAAACAACCAGTAATTCAACTAGGCCTAATTATTTGTAATAAATACAATCTCAGCGTATGTCCGCGAAAAAATCGAAGCCCGAGTACAATTTGTGCCAACTTTATGAACTACCATTGTTGAAATATTATTTAAAATACAATGACGAATGTCCGCAAAAAATAGGACATCCGAATATTATTAGCGCTAATTTTATAAAACGGCGGCATTAAAACGTAATTTAATATACAAAAGCGTATGTCCATGAAAAATCTACTCCCGAGAACGATAATTTGTTCTTGTTTTTATAAAATACCGGAGTTAAAACTTAATTTAAATGGAAATTAAATTTCGCTATTTGCAAGATTGAATAACAAGTAAAACAAAGGCACTTCGTCAAGACTTACACAAAAAACAAATCACGGGTAACGTAAATCCCGAAAATGTCCAAATTGTTTTACCCGACCTATAAAATTTTTAACTTTTCGTCACAGTAGACACCCTAATTTTATAAATAAACATGATAAGAAATGAATCCATAAGTGGTTGACCTTGAACCTACTTTACCGTAACTTCCTGTGTACAAATAACTAAGCCTAAGCATGAATACAAATAAAACAAAAGTCTTTACTTAACAAACGAAACAATTGAATAAACATTTTACAAGGGAAAATGTCTACATACATCAAATTAAGAAAGTTTTACATTTTTTCCACCTGATATTTATTGTTATGCTGAATTGGGTTTAAGTACAGAGAATGTGATTGCAAATGCCAGAGATTATATTCAAAATACGGAGAACTGGTAAATCCGATAATGATATAAACTGATTATCTTTCGGTATCGAGTTTCAGGTTCGGCTATCGATTCGCAATACTGATACCAAAGATAAAGTATCGGTGGTATGGAAAATCGGCATCGAGAATCGACCTTTCCCTAGTTTATGACGTGCGAAAAACGTTTATTCTATAAGATATCTTTCTGCAGGCATAACTTTCGTTCTGCGACAATGTCGCACCGTCGCTCGTTGTTCTGCTTTGGGGTTACCATTTAACAATATATATTTTTAAAGAAAAAGGAAAAAACATTTTTGTTAACATGTAATTACATTGGGAATGATTAAGTAATGTATTAAATGAATTCTCTATTTTATTATTAGAAATTGATTTGTTTAGGCAGCTTGGAGGGCCTATTTTATGTTTTAAATAATGTCTACGATTGTTATATCATGGGATTTTAATTGTTGTAAAAATTTAATTGTTCAAGGAAATGAGTTGGTGACATTTTATTCACTAATTAGAAGAACTCAAACATCTCTAATTATTAATACCTAGTCTCTGGAGTACACTCACAAGCCAAGAGAAATGTACCCAAGTAGTGTGATTCTAGTGGAGCCAACAGAAAAGGTATATGTATATTAGTCACACATTGAATCCAAAATTAAAATAAATATCTAATTTATTTCACCAATCTGCGACATGGTGAAGTCGCATTACATTTTAAAGTCTGACAAGGTGGTAACACCTTAAATTCAAAATACCCTTAAATAATTGCAGAGATGCAATGGAGCCTTAAATATTTGTAGAGATGCGTTGGAGCCTTAAATAATTGTGGAAATGCAAAGGAGCCTTAAGTAATTGTGGATATATGACAGATCCTGAAATAATTGCGCAGATGCGATGGAGCCTTAAATAATTGCGGGGATGTGACAGTGTCTTAAATAATTGCGGACATGCTATGTAGCCTTAAATATTTGTGGAGATGTGATGGAGCCTTAAATAACTGCGGGGATGTGACTGTGTCTTAAATAATTGCGGACATGCTATGTAGCCTTAAATATTTGTGGAGATGTGATGGAGCCTTAAATAACTGCGAAGATGCAAAGGAGCCTTAAATAATTGTGGAGATATGATAGAGCCTTAAATCATTGCGGAGATGCAGTGGAGCCTTAAATAATTGCGGGGATGCGACTGAGTCTTAAATAAATAATTGCGGGGATGCGACTGAGTCTTAATAATTGCGGGGATGCGACTGAGTCTTAAATAAATAATTGCGGGGATGCGACTGAGCCTTAAATAAATAATTGCGGGGATGCGACTGAGTCTTAAATAAATAATTGCAGGGATGCGACTGAGTCTTAAATAAATAATTGCGGGGATGCGACTGAGTCTTAAATAAATAATTGCGGGGATGCGACTGAGTCTTTATAGGTGTGTCCGTGCGATGATGATGACGCGAGTTCAATAATTTTTCTCCATGCAAAAAAGCGCACAACATGCCTAAAGAAGTTTTCACTGTAAAAATTGTTGTAAACGTAAACATTTCCAAAAAAAAATTTTGAAATTTGTAATCAGCCGCCATTTTGAAACGCATGATTGGATATAATAGTTTATTTTTTGACAGTAGATCATTGTTAGGTTAAAATTCCTGTCAATTTTGAACTCAATCAGTCAAAATTATTTTGTAAAAAAGCACATACAGACAGACGAAAAGTAAGCACTGTAGACCCATGTTTATATTGTGAAATATTTTTGTCTCGATCCCAGGAACTAATCCAAAAAAGGGGACACCCTGTATATATTTTATATATTTATTTAATGTGTATATATATGCCTACATATTCATTTGAACATATATAATACTCTGAACTATATTATCTCGCCTCTGTAATTATTGAACCTATTAACCTAAATAACTCTCACGAAAAAGTGATATCGATTCGATCACTCGAATCTAGTCGAATACTCCTATTAAAATGCATTAAATTAAAGTAAAAGATAAACTCATTCTAATTGCTGGAAATTAGACATAAAGAATAAACTTCTGCAAAGGATTGTGACATTGTGAATCAATGAAACGATCACATAACTTTTACTCAAGGTAAGTAAATTGTAAAAGTTTCCCATAAAACAATTTACTTGGAAGTTATAGAAATTTTAGTTAAAAAAACAAAACAAATAGTTGCATGGAAACAAATAAATCCAGGCACAATCGTTGGAAACTCTGCTGTATATAAAAATAACTGTATAATAAGACATGACAAAGTTAAATTACTGACCTAAAGATCGTGCTACAGCTAAGAAAGGTATTTCATCGATCGGTGTAGATCGCCTTACAGGACCTTGATGTCCAAGTCGAGGCCTGTTCCATACGACTCTTGGTACTCCAGATTTGGACACCACTTTTCCACCAGCTCTGTTAATTCGAGCTACTTCTTCTTTGTATTCAGGCTTGTGGTCTTTAGTTAATATTTTTGCTTTCCATTTGGGATCCCCTAAAAATAAAAATATTTGCAAATTTTAGTGTTACGTCTACTACAGCATAACTAACACAATGCATTTACTCACTTCATATGTATTGTGTTTGTTTATAGTTCTTCTTGGAAGATACTAAGCATAACTGAAAAAATAGTCTATTCAATTTTTATTTCAGAAAATTTACTAAAACTTTGAACATTGATAACAATAATAATTATGTGTTATCCTGCTACATTAAATTTACCCAAGAAACTAACATGGAGATATTTATTAGGCCTATACATTCACAAAACTTTAGAAACAATACAACAAATTATCATGATCTTATCTTAAATGTTTCCATGACCAAGTGTTGTGTGTGTAATAAATATATGCATGTGTATTTATTGTTTTTAACTATTTATATTTTCGTGTTGTCAAAAACATAAATAGGGTTTCAATATACCCTAAAGATAGCAACACAATGATTCAACAAAACGTGTACAATTCCTACAGCAAATATATCAATACGTACAATTATTGAAAGCATCTTATAGTGGTGTTAGTGAAGGATTAAACTTCAAAGTAATCAGCTTTTCACAAAATTATCATGATTTCGTTTATTTAAAAAAATATCATAGATTATTTTCTAATCATTAAAAAAAGTTGTGCTTGTCCATTTTAAAGACAAATAAACAAAATATTGTTAGTAAATTATCTGAAAATAAATGTTGTTGTTATCCGATCAGGCTGAAAATCATAACCAGGTGATTTTGAACACGAATATGACACCAGAAATATGAAATCCGGTATAGAGGTTTAATCAAAAACAAACAAAAATGTCTAGTTAGTATTTTTTTACGCAGTTAAAGGTCGCTTCGCACACGTCAGTTCAGTTCCTTCGCAGGTCAGAGATATCAGTCACCCTCGGTTCAAAAATATATTCTAATCCTGCTCAGTTCCGGCAGGTGAGTCAGTCTTGTTTCGGGTTAGTCGGTCGTATTTAGATTTCTTCCGACCGATATTTTGTGATTGTTCGGACACTTAACGGGGACGAGCCTGACGATATTTTAGTCTTCTACTATAAAATTATGAAATTATCAAGATGAATGACAAAAAGTTAGCTAAGTTAGCTAAAAAACTAACTAAGTTTTATATTGTTTAATGAATATGCCTAACCTAAAAATCATTATTTAACTGGCATGACAGTTTTGCTTAGTTGCCCGGATAGATATAATGAATAACATGACTACAAATAAATAAAAATACATTTTAGTGATGTTTATAAAAATACTTTTATAAACAAGTAATACATTGATATATTAATTTTGCTGTTATTTCCTTTGGCCAATTGTTTTCAAATTTCTGTTTGGTTAACTGAAATAAATATCTTTGATTCTATGGCTGTTTTCTGTCATATATTTAAGTTAATATTTCAACATCCATTTTCAATTCATTGCATACATAAAATCGTATGAAATCCTAACCGGATGCAAACGAATCGGATATATAAGCATGAAACAATTCGTACGCAGTCTGTGAGCGTAAACCTTGTTACTAGAGCAGGGATTGCTTGGACAACCTCGTGCATTTACATTTAACTTGATATCGTACGAATACGAATCCAATGTGCACTCAGCCTTTACAGTCAGTCGAACGGGAAATGGGGTTTTGTTGTATTGTGATAATATAGATAACTGACTCTTAAGACTTACTATTGCTTAAAATAAGTAAAACTTTTATAAGTCACATACCTTCTTCTTGATATCCAAGTACTATAGCAGTATCTCCTACATGTCCAAAGTAAATTTTTCCATTCATAATGAAGGCGATTGTTGCGGTTGTACCTGATGTACTCGGAAGGCCAGTAGCTGTTTTCGGCCATTTCTCTAAACAAATTAAGGAAATAACGTTGGTTATTCAACTATTATTAAAGACAAATAAAACGTTATTATTTAATTCAAGGAATCCTTTTAACCTCCTATTCCAATATTTAAAATCTAAAACCGCACTTTGGTGTCATAAATTTTTAAAGTTTACAATTTGCTTGTAGTATTACAATGTTGTGCTGATAGTTGCTATAACTCTAAATGGAAATTGGTACATTGTTTCACACTAAAGAGCACTGATCATTAATGAATGTTTCCTATCAAATAATTACAATTTTATTTATATATCAGTGGATGTTATTAATACCATATCTCTCTATTACAGTTATGAAAATCAGTTTGTTATATTATACTTTAAAGTAGAGACCACGGAATAACTCCTGCTATTATTGCTGGGAGATGATTTTATAAAAAAAAAGGAGACAATAAAAACGTGTTTTAGGTCTGGTGACATGGAATTTCCATATTGACGCAGTACGTAAATGAATTTCGTCTGGTATTCTTGTGTTGACATATAGCCTACTTCTTATGTCTTATTTACCCACATATTAAGAACTAGGGGCTCTGCTCCTGCGGTGACATATGGTGATGCCAATGCAAACCACAAATTCCCTAATTTTGTTCATAATTTTTTAATAGTAATTTTAATGGACATGGCGATTGATTAGGACAGAGGCACTTGGATATAAGTTGGGTGGTGGGGGTAGCTGTGACCTGTAAGACATAGATTGAAACAGACACGCAATATCCTCAACATTTGTCCACAAAATTCCTAATTTTGTCTATAATTTTTACATTTTTCAATATGAATTTTAAATATTTTCGGAATAAAAAGTAGCCTAAAAATTCTCTGAAAAGTCCTCTACATATTAACGAAAGTTTCATCAAAATCGGTTCAGCGATTCCGGAGATTAGATCAGCCAAACAAACAGACAAAAAATTTATAAACGTGTGTTTAGGTTTTGGTAATGTGTGAATAACCGTATGAGCTTAGAAAAAAGTAGGGGTCTGCGGGTACCCGAATCTTCGAGTTTCGGGCGGGTTTTTTTCACTACCCGAGGGTCGGGCGGGTCCGAAATATACGTTAAAATACGGGCGAGTATTTTTGCAATACCCGATAAATTCGGGTAGTGAGGAATTCAGTCCCGATAAATTCGGGTAGTGAGGAATTAAAATGAAAATGAATAATTCTATATCCTTATAGATAAAAAGCAAAAATGAATCGATAAAAGCCATTTCAATATAAAAAATTAAGACAATGTGTCAACAATTGAAACTTAGAAAAATATCCAACCTTCTTTATTCATATTGTAGGCTTAATCACAACAAACGATCTCGACTCGACAAATGGAACAAATATGGAATCAAGACGTCACGTTGGTTAAAACAGTTTGACAACTGTCGTTTACTTCAAGTCACAAAGAAAACACAATTATTCTGATGAAAAAAGTCCAAAACCTAAACAGTAAAGACACGTCTTGTGTTTTATGTGTGACATGACTAAAATAATTTCGCCTTGCATAATCCGTGCATATGCCTACCAGTCCTGCATATTATAATCTATGTTGTATAATTCGTTACTTTATAATTTGACTAACCGATAATTCCCCCCTAATTTTTACGAGAGAATCTTTTCTCCGACATCTGTTACTGCGATATGATATACTTTTAGCTTTCTAAACCTAAACTAAGGCCAACATTTGGAATTGCATACAAACATGTTACCAAAAACGAAATGCAAAGCCGAGCATTAATCTTACCAGTTCGACATTTAAAGTTTTCGGCGGAAAGATTCTTAGTCATAACAGTTCACTTTTGTTTTACTCTGTTTAGTAGTCAAGCAATCTGTATTTTGATTTTGTGATTCTGTGTTGTTTGAGGTTATAATGACCATCAGATTCGTTCGTTTCACACCACAGTCATTTTTTGTTGTTTACAATTTGTGTTAAAAAATAAATAAAGTTTCTGTTTTTTGAAAAGGATGATTTATTTTATTAGTTCCGTATTTTTTGTTAATAGTTTTATTTTTCATTATTTTTGTTCTGTATAGTTTAGATTTCCTAAAATAAGCAATTTTATCATTAGAAAATTAACATCGGTGTAGCCATCCTATTACTGCTAGGCCTACGAGTTTTGTAACAGATAGAGATCACGAGAGAAATACCAATACAAACGATAAAATACTAATCGAACGGAAAATAAATCCAATTCAGCAATCAGTATATTTAGGAGTAGAAAAAAATATTTCAATTAGCCTAATAATTAATAATTTAGTTTGGTTAGGCTGATTATGTTTTTACTAACCTAATAACTTACTAAGTAGGCATAGCCATACAGTAATAATATAATATTTATGAATTCTGAAATAAGTGCTAAATTCAGAAAAAAAAGTTGTATTTACTATTAAATATAACCTCATCACTTGCTTCGATTTTTCGTTTACTACCCGTTCAGACTCGGGTAAAATATTTCACTACCCGACTATACTCGGGTGAAATATTTCATTACCCGACCCAACCCGACCCGAACCAAAAAATCACTACCCGCAGACCTCTAGAAAAAAGTTTATATTTTGAAAACACAGACACTTCAATTGCATTTATATGTATAGATTACAGTATGCGGGGTAACTCTTCAAGTCAAGAGTTGCAATCCTGTAGAAATTCACAAAGAATTGGAAATATTTTAAAGTTTGTTTAAGTGTTTTTATTGGCTGTATGTCATGGTTAGTTGGTACACTTAAATAAAACTTAACTAAATTTGAAAAAAGGTTAAGACAACTTTTATTTTCTAATTATTTTTACTCAGAGGGTGATTTCAGTAGCAATGTCTGGATGAAATGTGATTGCACTCTCTTGGAGCGGTCTGCATGTTGTGTGTTTATATTTGTTGTTTTTATTATACAGTGAAAGGACACTTCTAATTAGCGGACACTTCTTAATATCGGACATTTTTATATTCCCCGACCGAGCTCATGCTTTTATGGCCTTTGTAGTGTTTCTAAATAACGAACATTCCCAAAAACGGACACGGACACCAAATTGGTAGTCAATAGGTTAGTCGAAACTTCCGAATTACGGACAGCGGAGTATAAAATGTTGCCATTTTCTAAGAATTGCAGATGTCTCGAAACATTCGATGCAATGTTTGTTCATTATTTACCAGGAAGTTGACGTCCTGTTTACCAGGAATTTGACTTCCTGGAAACTAGGTTTCTTTTCTTTGCACCATTTAATAACAGTGGTGGTTAAAACCTTTTACAACTCAGTTTGAATAAAGTTACCGTGAGAACAATGTGTATTGCGATGTCTCTGAAACGAAAGCGTTTAACTTTAAGGGTCGGCTCTAGCTGTCGGCCATGTTGGCTGACACTCCATAACACCAATGTTAAAAAACAATCCAAATTTTTCCTTTATTTTTTAGCGGATAATAATTATGAACGATATGTTATTTTAAAGCTATGGCCAATATACATGCAAATGGCTTTTTCAAAAATAAGAAAAATATTTTGTTTAATATTTATTATTAATTTAAAACATTGATTTTTAATATTTTTTATGATGTCACTAAACGTGACATATATTTTATATATTTTTTTTAAACGCTATTTGAACAATTGCGGGTTTTAAATGGATTTAGGCTGTGCAATGTCCGTGTAACCTACAGCCACTATACGGTGATTTTAAATATTGTTTTACGTTGTAACTATTAATTATAGCGAAAAATTACCAAGCAATTCGGATGAAGAATTTTGTCCCCAAGAGTTTGGTATTTAAAAAAAAAAGCTATTTGAATAATTGCGGGTTTTAAATGGATTTAGGATGAGCAATGTCCGCGTAACCTATCGCCGCTATAGGGAGTCACAGGTTGCTTCATGTTTAACTAGAGCCGACCCTTAAGCGAAAAATTATCATTTACACCCTTTTTTAGTGTAAATGATTAATAAATAATGACTGTTATTTCATTTAATAATTTGTGTTTTATTGTGCATTTTTGTGAGAATAAACCATTATTCCTGTTTTTTATACAACACTAATACAGTAATACAGTAGGCCCTTATGAAACAATTACAATATTTATTTCACTTTTATTATCGACCATATACAGTACGAATTTTTGCTTTGTTACACAGCAGATTAACTGCTAATTGTACATCTACAGTACAAACATCTCTCCTAATAGCGGACACTTCTCAATAGCGGACATTTTACGTGGTCCGAGCAGTGTCCGTTATTTGGAAGTTTCACTGTACGTGGTGTTTTAGCATGAATAACGGGGTGTTAAGGCTTTATAGTATTTATTACATTTAACTTACAATTATAAATAATTCATCAAATGAAATAGCAACTTTGTTGGTACACCTGTGCACATGCGAATAAACTGTTTCCTTTGTCTTCCGTTAGAAAACACTAGTAGCAAAGATAGTGACTAGTTAACAGAGAGCTTTTTGTGTTCTACAGTTTGCAAGGACTTAATCTGTAGTTAAATTGCAACGTGCGTTCCGTATTAAGTTCAAATGTAATCTTTCAAGTAATACCATCCGTAAATGGTATCATCAGTTTGAAGACACCGGCTGACTTTGCAAAGGGAAGAGTATGGGGAGTGACAGAAGAAGGTGTTGAACAAGAGAGAAAGTCTATCGCGTAGCCCCAAGAAATCAGTTCGGAAGGCTAGTCATAAATAAGCAATTCCAATGACTTCTGGGTGGAGAGACGCTGACAATTACATCCTTATCGTTTGCAGTTGTTACATGCTCTAAATCCTACAGATTACTATATACGTGCCAACTTTGCAAACGATATATTGCTGCATGACGATAAAGATTTTCTGAATCGTGTCGTCTTCAGTGATGAATCAACATTTCACATAAGTAAACATTTATAAGTTTATAAACATGTAAACACTAACAATGTGCGTATCTGGAGGTCAGCAAATCCCCTTGAGATGGTACAGTTTCAAAGAGACTCCCCTAAATTGAATGCTTTTTGTGCCATTTCATTTTATTTCATAGCCGTGATACAAAATATTGTTTGGCCAGGTCAAATTACCAAATCTTGCTAACATTTACATTTTTACAAAAACTAATACATATACATAAATAACTCAAAGATCATGAAATTACAATAATAGTCAATCAATAACAATAATACAATTAATACAATGAGGCAATAACAAACAACTATCACATTTACCATCGCTAAAATACAACTACTAACATTAACAAAATTATATTTAACAATATATCCAAAACCTCACCCCCAAAAAAAACAAATTAAAATGTATGGTGGATGAACTCGCTTACCGAGTAAAAGGATTTTGACGACAGGAGTCGTCTTAAGTTATTTTTAAATTTTATGAAATTTACTTCCAGTCGTAAGTTATCTGGAAGTTTGTTAATGAATTCAACACCTGCATAAGAAGGAAGTTTTCTCACAATATTTAACCTATGAGGCTGATGTCTTAACCCTTTGCACGCTGAATATAAAATAGACTATTTCACTATTGTGTGTTATTTAGTTAAAAAAAAACAAATATTAAATTGTCTAAAGTTCTATTTGAATTTGAATTCTAAGAGCTATAAGGAAATGAAAAATAAATAAAACATACCTTTTTGAATGTTTTTTAAATTTTTTTACAGATTAAAATGTTTTCTGAGTATTATATAATGCAAAACATTCATCAGGGTACAAAGTTGGATTGGATACACAAGTTTTTCAATGAGTTTTTGGTTTCTTATTATATTGCTTTTGTATATTTTGATATAGCAAGTAAGAATATACAACGGCGACTTCCAGCAACCAAAAAAACGGTTTTTCTGTACCATTTCTTAGTGCGTCGCTACACTGGAATGAGGTTCCGAGATATCCCGTAATGCGCGCTAGCGCACTCCCCGTAATGGCGCCTGGTTGACAACCGAAATTCGATCGTAACAAGCAATGTTGTGCAACCAGTAAATCAAGTAGTCAGGCCTACACCAAAATAACATCGCCATGCATTCTTACGGCAGTTTGGCGAACTAGATTACTCAATAATAATAAAAAATTGATTATACGAGATTTCCCGTAATACGCGTGATGCAACATTTTGACCGTACGAGAAATCACGTAATAAGCGTGCAAAGGGTTAAAAAGTTAGAACTTCTTGTGTCATAACTATGAACGTCCAAGTTGCGCAATGTTTCCCCTTTTTTTCCAACAGTGGATTATAGTTTCAAAAATATATACGCACGGAAAAGTTAAGATGCCTAATTCCTTAAACGCTTCTCTACAGGATGCCATTCTGTTTAGACCTAATATAGTTCTTAATGCTCTTTTCTGTAGACGTAACACTCTACTAACCTCATTCATCGAAGAGTCACCCCAAAAGATAACTCCATATTTTAAATGAGGATAAATAAGTCCATAGTAAGTGTTTGTTTGGTGCAATAGTTCTTAATATTCTTTAAAGCAAAAATACCAGCACTGACTTTCTTACAAACCGCATCTACATGTTCCTTCCACGTAAGATGACTGTCTATAACCAAACCTAAGAATTTGGTGCTTTTTACCTCTTTTATGACATCATCTCCCAACATAATAGTGGGAGTTAACTGATTATCACTATGCTTTAAACTATAAAATAAAGATAAATATCCCAGCGGAAAGTTTATGGGCCTTTATTGGTAACTGTAACTGGTGTTTCTTATCTTGATACACTACAACTATGGCTCTTTCCTCAATCGGAAGAAGCTGAATCACAGAACTTTATTTGGCAGCAATATAATGCGACGCCTCACTGGTATAACTCAGTACGCGATCGGTTAAATGACGTTGTAGCAACGCCATACGATTTTTACCTTTGGGGTTCATAAAGGATCACAGTATGTGCCTCCGCTACCAGCTGACCTACAGGATTGAAGCAGTAGTTGCAACAATTACTCCGGACACACTGAACAAGGTTTGGGACGAACTCGGCTATCGAATCGATATGTGCCGTGCCACGAATGGTGCTCACATTAAACACTTGTAGAGAAAACTGTTTGAGTAGCTCTTTATTTATAATTGTAAATTTAATCTAATAAATACTACAAAGCCTTAACCCTTAAATGGTTCATGTTAATTTTTTGCGATGCCAAGCCATTTCGGTGCGTGTTGCAAGCATATTTTCAAAAATTCGCCTGTTGTAAGAAGATTTTTTTTCCATTGCGGCCTGTGTTTTTGTTTTTAGGTTTTGGTTACATTATTGATTTTAGTTAAGATATTGATATTTCTGATGTGTGATATAAGTTTGAAATTTTTTTAATTTAAATTTATGAATGTGTTTTTGTTTTGATATATGAGAATGCCAATTGCATTTGTTACGTGGTTGAAATTGGATCAGTTTTGTTCTTATTTCAATGTGAGGTAATTGTTGATTCATGACATTTCAGGAGATTTTAAAATCTGTTTTTGGTTTCCTTTTTGTAAGTTGGGTGATTAAATTAAGAATTTAGCTTTCATTATTTTGAACTGTTTTTATTTGGGCTGCAATAGGCCTACGATTGGTGTTTTTACTTTTTTGGGACAAGTTTGGCATTTTCATTATAAAAAGTACTTGTATGTTTAGTTTATGATATATTGGTTGATGAAATGTGCTAATTTAAGAGTGCAGTATAAAGAGTGCGTTACGTTTTAACCACGAGGATACAAAGAGTTTATTACGGCAGTGGATTTTATTGTTTTATTAGCTTTCTTATTTCTTCGTACAAAATAGTTCTTCTTGGAATTAGCCTACTATATTGATGGTCGAGACCTGTGTGTTAAGATACGGTGAATTGAGTATCTAACCTAGTTTTTACACAGGTGTCTATCGAGTAGTGCGCTGTCTTTGTTGTTTGATACATGAGCGCTTTAAGAATTTGCTGACGGTACGTGTTCTGAAACGGTGGCAATATAAATATCCTGTATTTGTGTCCTTCTCATTCTAATTTTAGTACAACAATATTATTTAAACTGGTAAAAATGATGTAAAATGCTAACTAATGATCTATTGGTAGTACAAATTACATTGGCATTCATAGAATTTATAAAAAATATGCTGAACGCAATTATGTTAAATTCATGAGAATTGGACCACTAGAACAGAAGATAGTAATTATTAAAACGATTAGCACAAAGGTAGAAGTCATAAATCACCTTGCTAGATAGGTGAGTAAACAGTTGTTGGCTTCATAGCCCTTCTCTGGAAATGACTTGATGGGCAATGCTACCAATAGATTTTAGACAAATTGAGTTTATAATAAATTTAAATAATTCTTTTTTTAAGAAATTGTTAATTGTTACAAATATATAACAAATGTAAATATATCTAGAAATGTCAAAACAAAAGAAGAAGGGTAAATTATTGAAAACAGAGGCATTTGAATAAAATCATATAATTACTGTAAGTTGTCAGACATGTTTTAGAAAGAGAGGGGGGCAAAAAATTACAGAAGCATAAGAAGTTGAAGGTTAGGGTAGTCTAAAAT
>JAGFPH010000372.1:547761-589109 GCA_018207615.1 Philaenus spumarius
CATTTTGTAATTCATAAAAATTACAGAAGCATAAGAAGTTGAAGGTTTATAGTCTAAAATAGAATGTCCAACGGGGAAATAGTGGCGTTGTTTACCGTGAATTGTTAAAAATTCAAATTAGAACATTATGGACTTAGACATTTTGTAATTCATATAAATTATTGAAATTTCAAATTAGAACATTTCGGACTTAGACATTTTGTAATTCATATCATAGCCTATATTGTTTATAGCCTATATAACTATTTTGTGAGACGAGTTACAAGTGGTGTGCGAATGAAATGTACTAACCCTAGAACCGGCAGATCGCACGAAACGTGCGATCATGACAACACATTTGTAACGCTTGATTGTATTGAATATTTGACCCACTAAAAATCTTCCAATCACAAAAAGACAAACACCATTGGAAAGGTAATGTTTCAAACTTTATTTTTTGTATTTACAATTTCTTTCTAAAACGTATATTTACATACGTAATCATCGTTGCAGTTTATTAGTTTTCTACAAATCAATCGGCGCCCGAAAATTCATAAAAAACATAACGAAATTACTCAACTTTCGTCAATCTCTAAAACCCGCCCAGTAGGTTGTCTTAGTTAAATCTATGTATCGATGGATTCATCACAATTTCCCCTATCCAAAACTTTCATCCAATCAAAAATCGGACCAATAGTATTGAAGTTAGAAGGGGTTTTGTAGACCCTTGCAATTGGTCAGTTTTCCAACCAATAAACAGCGTTATTTATTTCACGTGATATCTTTATGACCTCAATCGTTTTTTTATAGATATTTTGGTATCTTTGTAAAGATAATTCTTCAAGCTAACTTCCCCTGTAAACCAAATATGATATATTTGAACAGTTTATTGTGTAGGACCGTGGGAAAGTGACTGCAAATAAGGTCTCATCTAACGTTCGAATCTGTAGCGTAAAGGACTTTTACAACATAGCCAGACATAGGAGTATGCGCACGCATCTTGTACAGACGAGAGTTTACTATATTTTTCTAACTTTTGTTATTCAAATAATTCTAAGTCAAACACTTTTATGAAAAGATAATTTACAAGTATACAGTTCAGTTCTTTGATTTATTCTCTACACTTTGTTATAATAATATTTTATTTTTATTTTTGGGCACAGCATAATATATTAGTAAATTACGTTTCTAACTTGGCATACTTTTGATAGCAGACTTGTAGTAAGAACATAAAATCTCGTGTTTTCAAAATAAGAAATTTGAAAATGTTAAATGTTTTTATACAGTTCTATTTAGAACTAAATTACGAAACTTTTTTACATTTATGGAAAAAATTACGAAAAATGTTTACTACTTTTTATGTAGACTTAAAGTTGAACTTTTATTTTTCGTAACTGAACATTTTTTGTTTTTTGAGCTAATAACTTTCTAAATTTTACATCTATAATTTTTTTTACTGGCATATACAAATTCTTTGAACCTTTCTCTACAAAGCTATGGAACACTTTTGGATTGGGGTTAATTTACTATTTTTGGCGAATTTTTGAATAAATGCTTGCACACGCCAAAAAATCCATTTTCGTTAAAGCTGCCGGTTCTAGGGTTAATGGAGTCTGTTGTGGAAACCTAATGAACAGAAAAGGACTTGATATTACGAATCCAAGGTTAGGACATCAGCCAGGGAGAGGATGTTTCCTTATCAAGGAAAACGAGGATCCTGGAAGAAGACAACAGAAACGAAAGGTACCAACAGTCAGTATATTGAGACCATATTCAGCATTCAGGTATGGTCAAATGTATGCTTTGGTTAATTTTTGTATTTAAGAACATTTTGTTATATTACATTTTTATGAAAACCAATAGTTCACGTTGTTAGGATCAGATGTAAATATTTCCATCATTTTCAAATGTAGCAAATTAAACAGATACAAATATTAAAATGTATAGCAGAATATAAGTATATATTAATAAGTCAAACTGCATCATACTAAAGGTTCACATGCTCACTTGGTTTTATAAAGTTTTTACATGTGCATGCATGCTATTTTTAGGATTTAAGATAGTTAATTATTTTCTTTTGCTATATAATACAGTAAAAAAGAACTTATAATTTAGTTTGATTATTATTAGTGTTTATTTGAGCCAGGTTGGCTAAGATATTTAATTTAATTTTCAATTTATATATTTTATATTATAAAGAACAAAGATATTTTGTACTAAATTTTACAGAAGAAAGAGCTGAGATTTAACTAGTTTGGCTTTAAAGAAATAAAAGAATTATTCTTGAAAAATAACTGAATACAAATTAGTGTCATAAAATATCCACAGCGTCGTCATATCCTAACAATCCTAGCGAAAGCAATCCTAACAATCCCGAGGTGAAAGTTTACAACCCAAATAACCCACCTTTAGAAAAAATTTCAAGAGACAAAAAATTTTTATTTCAAAGTGCTTGACCTAAAATATTGCTTCCAAATCGATTTCGTAAATTTTATTTTTTACATTTTTAAAATGGAGGAGTAAAAATAAAATTTACAAAATCGATTTGGAAGCAATTTTTTAGGTCAAGCAATTTGAAATAAACATTTTTTGTCTCTTGAAATTTTTTCCAAAAACTCTTCCTTTTCGAGATATTAGCAACTTTATGTCGATTTATTTCAACACGTTAGGGCCGCTATTTTGTTTTGGGTGGTCCGATTTTTATTTTCTTTATGTCATTTTCCTAGTCTTAAATATACCTTTAAAATAAGGTATCACATGACCATACTTCCCATTTAAAAACATTGAGTAGCCCCCAAAAATTCAGATTTTGAGTTGGGGGGCAACGTTGCCCTATGCATGGGGAAATGTGCTTTTATGAACTATAAACAACCCCCGGGTTTGGATTTTCTATCAACGCTCGGTGGAGAGTTAAGGGGGTGTCGCCATACTTTAAACTAACCCTGTAGATCAAAAGTTAAACAAAGTACTTACGATAACTTAAGGCTACCAACAAACACAGACTGGACACACATACCCAATACAGTGTATATACACGGAGCGCACAGGAGATACGGGTATGGAAATGAACAGATTCGAAGTCATGAATTGCCGCGTAGGGGTAACTTTTACAACTACTATCAAAAACAGGAGCCAGAAATCTACAAGGGACAATGTTCAAACAAACATACTACACACAATGGTACCAGTATCAGGCGCAGCGACACACATGTTGGATATGCTGTAAAATATGACACATTGCAAGGGACTGTTGGCATAGGTTTGAGGAAAAGCCACTGGGGCTAGGGATATGACAACGGTATTCCACCGAGCCAGAAAAGCCTTGGAGGCAAGGCATATTTCTTATCAACGCTAAGAGCAAGGATGATGCAGGGATGCAATGGAAGGTTACACAACGTCGGGAGCAACGACAACATATAGATTTTGTTAGGAAACAAATGTACTGTTGTCAGCATAGCGGTAACACACGCGGAAACACAGTCCATTCAGGGAGCGATAGCTGTGTAAACAGCCTTGAATAGTAGCTTGAAACTCAAAGCAACGATACGGCATCATACATATATACGGGTGGTCACAATGGAGCTAGTGTTAGATGTGTCAATGACGGATTAAAGGGATTTCCTACACCACAGGCGGCACTGGGAACAATGCGTGAGGTGAGGCAAGCCTTACCAAAGGTTCAACGACAAACACAAGGAGATAACCGTGTAAAGGGACAGGTGTTGGTTAAGGAACCAAAGAAGCTTAGCAGGTTAGCCCAGGGCTATTCGGAATCATACACTGTGGTACGGAAAGTGGGGCCTGTACACAGTGAATTAGAAATGTACAGGTACGGAAGATTGAAGTCGGATGATTTACATGTGGCAAGGATGAAAAGAAACATGATGAGACTTAATTTAGGTAACTTTAGTTAGGGCATAACGATTAATGTAGGGATAATAGCGATATAGTTATGTAGCAATAAGTAATAATTCATAGGCATATAATTAAATAAGAAGTTGGAAATAAGGTACAAGAGGTTTTTTTTCAAATATGTTAAATTTGTTGGAAATGTTAATTTTTATTTTTATTCAAGGCAGAGCAATCTCGATATCAGTGGGGCGTTAAGAGGCCATTTGATATGGTTAGAGTAATGATTAAATTATTTTCTGAAAGTGGCAGTTGTGAATGTTTATGTGTGACGTTTGCTCAGTTCCAGACAGCAGCAGCAAGATGAAATTGGCATATGAAAATACAATATTAAATTCAAATAATAATATTAACACAGAAAATGTTCCAGCAAAGCATTTGGTCTACAATGGCAGCTCGGCCAGGGTACAACCTACTGGCAGGGACGGCGCACAACTGAAGGACTGGGTCATGGAGTCAAGGGATGTTTCCTACTTCGGCAGCGGGGACCGATATATTGAAGATGCGATGGTCACCCTTCTCCAAAGATGGACAGACGTGATGGATGACGTCAGTAGGATATTGGTTATTAAAATTAAATGGTTATGTTGTAAAAATGTTGTGTTGTTTAAAGGTTATATTGTTAACATAAATATTCTGATTAAAAAAAAAACAAAATTGGAAAGGGAGAATTTTTGTGTATGAATAGGAAAATTTTTGAATGTTAAATTTTGGTAGAGGTTAAATTATTAATATTAGGGATGTAAGAATATGATTGTAAAAGTAGGTTTATGTTCAAATAAATAAAGTAGTTGCGATGAGAACACTCCCCGAAGGTTTTCCCCTACTGTAAGACAATCTCGGGGATGACATTTTTCAAAGAGGGAGTAATGTTAAGAATAATACGGGAATGGTTAGGTTAATTATAGGTCAGATATAATGTAATAGTGATTAAGTAATGTTCAATATAAGATTGTTGGTACAAAAAGACAGGACGGGAAATTGTTAAGTGTGGTTGCGACATACTACACAAATTTGTAGAAATACCTGACGTACCAAAACACGCACTATGTAGGCCGTTTAAACAAGCGGAAGTTTTACTATTAAGGTTGATCCTGACCTAGAAACGGGACCATTGTGAAGTGGTCGAGAAGCTAGTGCCGAGATAGGAACCGGGGGTCTCGAACAGATCGCTGCTTATAGACGAGGGTCAAACATTGGACAACGGGACATTTTTCGGGAATTGGGACACGCTGATCAGGTTCTACGGGGTTCTCTACCAGCGTATATATAAGGTGAGCAAATAGATCATAATATTCAAACTATTCTATACAACCACATTTGGGTTCGTTAACAAGGGTATAGGCCGGGGTTTATGCGTTGTAACAAAGAACTGATATTCAGGGGTATCTGTTTTTCAAGCCAACAATCAGTAAGAATGTGTATAGTGATAAGATAGTTGATACAGTTAAATTGTAAATGATTCTGGGAAAGTAAAGTTTTGTTACCACTGAACCACTGAGTGAATTAATCATTCATTGAATTCAACCCAACCAACCTTAACAAATAGTAGTATTGTTGTTTTGAACCCGGACATAAGGGCTGAAATTTCCAACCCTATCACTTTCATTGTTTTGGGCCCTTTGGCTATTTATAAATGACCTTGCTATATACGGATTTTTCATTATCCGGATCGGCCGGTTGCCACATTAGTCCGAATATGACAGGTTGTACTGTATGTGTATTCTGTATACAAAAATTAAAGTTTAAATCATTTTCCTTCCAACGGTTTATGTTTTATTGTGATTAGATGATTTTAAGTGGGTCAACTTGAGTGGTCTAACAGTTGAGTTGTAGGGTTAAAATCCCGATATTCATTTTGAAATGGCCAATACTATTATGTTTGTTATGTTGCTATTTAAATGTTTTTTTTTTAATGTTGTTTCCACTTTTTATTTCTCTAACCTACAAATACAGTATGCATTAGTAAATATGCAATAGTCATTCAGGTTTTGTTATATTTTACTAGTTTTGTTGTATTTAACTGTTGTGTTGTAATAAGTTTATTTATTTATGGGTCAAAGTCACAAAACGGGACAATTTCAGTCCCTTAAAAAAAAAAATTATGACAAAAATAAAAATGTTTATATTTCTGAAACACTTTTTTCCTTCTCACTAAACAAATTGCATGATAAAAAGTTACTATTTTTAGTGACTAAAATATGTTTCCTTTCTAAGAAATACAAATCAGTCACTGTCCTTGACCAGCTATCTTAAATATTGAATGTCAAATAAACTAACAAGGAGAGCGATAATCACGGCAAAAACAGCATAGAATAAACGTTTAGGTTATGTGATGATTAATACATAACCAATATTCGAGCAGAGGACAAGATAAGTATGTCCTTTTTCTTATTAAACACTTGTCCTTGAAACAGCTGAACAAAGACCGACTAAAGTATAAACCTGCCTTTACATTATCAATCGCGATAGAATTGGCGCGATCATAAGTCTGTTGGAAGTTTATTAGTGAACTTCAACTGCTGGCTTAATTGAAATAATTCCAATTTGTTAAATTCTTCGAAAAATCACCTAAATTTAAGGTAACTAATAATAGTACCTTAATTGCATGACAAAACGGTCACGTTAATATTTTAAGTGTACATTAAAATGTTGCAGTAACCTAGTTAGTTGTGCATTCGTTGTCTTTATCCTAAACTCAATAGGACAAACCTATGTTACCTATTAATGCTAATTCACCGAGTTTTACTTGAAAATTACAAATCGGTCACGTGCAAATCGGTAGCGTGACCGCCATGGTATTACGTGATCGTTTTGTTTATTTACAACTTTTAGTAATTATATATCCTTTGTTTGTGTTATATCTGGAATTATTAAAGATTTTGTTATTAAAGATTGTGTTGTTACACATATTAATTCAAGAAGTTACTTTGTTTTTTTTTAAATATTTCATTATTATAGCCAATTAGTACTTTGTTATGATTTTTCGGTTGCTTTGTTTATTTCAACACTAAAAGCTGCTTACCCCAACCATTGTTTGTTTTAGTTATCAAAACAACTATTTTACTTGTCTTCCAACATTTTCTAATCACAAATTTAAATTATTATCAAAACGGCCTCGATCGCTACCAATCGGTCACGATCGCTACTATCCGGTCACGGCCACACAAATCGGTCACACATACGAAATCGGCAGTATATGTTTGATTCAAAATCTGATTGTATAATTTCTATACAGAATTATTAAATGAATGTTATTGGGTATATAGATATTATTAATTATACTTTTAAGCTATCTCAAAGTAATATTTTGCCGATTTAGCAAGCGTGACCGATTTGTATCCATTGATGCTTCAGTACACTAAAAGTCCATAAAAAAATAGAAATTCATAGAATTTAGCTCAGCTACATATGAGATAAGGTTCCTGAACATGTTATTTACCTAATATGCTATTTATTTATTTAAAATCAAATACTTAATTTAAATTTTTTTTTAAATTGTCCCATTTTGTGACTTTGACTCTTATATCTTAATAACTTGTGTATATTATGTTGAAGACTTGTATTATAAAATATGTTTTGTCAGCAAGACTGATTAAAAATTAAATGTCTTTTTTTTTAAATAATAAAATATTAGTAACAGCCATTAATATTAATTTAAAAATTAACTTTCTAATTATTTTATTAAATCAATAGCAAAACACAATCTGTGCTTCAGATACTACTCAATGCTGTTTTTGAGGTTAGTTTCTATTGATGATTTGTTCATATTTTTAAACTGTTCTGATATTTGCCACTATTTGTGTATAAAGAAAATGCTACATCATGGCTAAACTAAACAGCTATATTATTATTGGAAAAGAAGTTCCAAAGACTATAAGATGTCAAGGTAAACAATATATAAACTACTAAATCTCCTTCCGGACTCCTCCATGTTAAAGATAGGTAACTCTTCTCAAGAAATCATTAATTTACAGAAATGAAATGTAGAAACAAAAATTGATATTTAAAATTCCATCAAACCACATGTTGTGCTTATTGACACTGTATTTTTTAATAAACCCTTTCCTCCTCTAAATTTTTAGTATGTGTACTACATTAAGCTACAATTATTTATTTCTAGAATTTTCATAGGTAAGTTATAGGATACATAAAATATTTCTCAATTCCAGGACCAAATCCAACAGCCCATGGGCTATACTCTACCGCGGTAAGATTTAGACTGTTATTATAAGAAAAATTCAAGTTAAACCTGTTTTCTTTTTCAAACACTGCCAGCTTCATTTTGAAACTTAACTTAAACCGGTTCTACACGATGCTACGTACGCTCGCTCCAACGTTGGACCGAACGTTTGAGACAAGTATGTTCGACAGATGCTACAGAGAATGTACACTCTACACGGTGAATCGAATGTTTCATCCGATACGTTAGAAAACAGTTACCGGTAATACAAACGTATGACCAGTTGCAAAAATGGACGAGGATGATATGTAGGCCTAGTCTATAATAATATATCTTTTAATTGTACACATTTAACGAGCTAAAAACCACAACGTATTTAGATAGGCCTAGATAAAATTTGTTTTTAAATAGCAAATTTCTTAAATGATATTTTTTAAATGTATAGTACGGTAGGCTATCTAATTTATCTGCCTGTAATTTTTCACGGGAACTTTAATATGAAATATAAATTGTAGTCTACTTAGCTACCTGTGAAAATGTAAATGGATAATATTACTGATTAAAAACTAAACACAAAGATAGACCTAAACAAGACGGGTCTTTGGTGGAATGGAAAGTAAATAGTGCTTCATATAAACGACGTTGGGTCGAATCAACAAACATTTTCCTTCAAAAGTTGAAGGCATCCCTTAGACTCGGTGCAAGAATACTGACATTGGCCGGAACATGGTCAAATGCGAACGTTCGACGCTCACCATTTGATGCTTGTAGGTTTGAACAACGGCCACACGATGTGACAAACCATCAAACGTCCAACGTTGGAAGGTGTTTGTAGCATCGTGTAGGACCGGCTTTAGCATATTTTACCAAGACAACATCGCTTAGCATATCAGTAAGTGTACAAGTAAATAGTGGTTTAGTTGAATTATAATTAACAAACAAACTCTTCCCTCTTTATAATATAGAATAGATAGTGGTACTAATTATGCACCATACAAATTACATTTAAGTTGAAGAACAAACCTTTCTGCCAGATAGTGGGAGCACTAAGTGAGCAAAACAGCATACAGTAATGATAAAGAATTATAATAATTTCAGCAGTACCATTCCAAATATATGTTCTTGATTAGTATTGGTATTGCAATATTAATATTGATTTGTTACAGTTAACTGACAAAAGTCTAATACCAGTGATATTTTACTAGACCCTTAACAGCAACCATTTAGTCTTAACTGATTAACAACATTTACAGAGCATTTTTTACTTTTCATGTTCAACATGAGAAAATAAATTAAGTTCTTTCAGTCACAAATTGCTAACAGTGTTAAAATATTGATATCAAACTAGGTTATATAAAATTGCAACCTGTTTTCAATTTCAAAATTTAGGTATTTAAGGTGAACATCTATTTGTACACAAATCAATGCAAACAAACCTCCTACTTTTTTGTAAATACTATGAAAGTACAGTAAAACCCCGGTTAAACCAAAACCCGGGTAATCCGAAACGTCTTCGAAAATCCAAAAATAATAGCCCTATTATATGTACAATATTTAATATTTGTTTTTTAAACCTTTTTTTTATTAGGGATAGAGGAGTAAAAGGCCTCCTCACCACTGCGACTAAAATGGATCTGTTGTGGTATACTTTCCCTTTCTAGTGATCATCCCAGATCCCTCCCAGGTCTCTTACGAAACCGATGAGGGTTTCGGGATCAACACTAAGGACCTCTTCCCGGCTAACAAAAGCACTTCCAAGTGCTGTAAATCTCCTCCGTGCGAGAGCCTCGCACTCGCACAGCAGGTGTTGAGCCGATTCAGTTCCAAGGGAGCAGAATTGACAAGAGTCTTCCGAGACCAGCCCCATTTTTTTGAGGTGGGACTTGGCCGGCTGTGACCAGTGAGAATTCACACAGTCCGTCTAAGATTGTTCCTAATTAATAAAAGCTTCTGAGCTTCTGACTTAGAGAGACAGATGAACATTTTTGCCTGCCTAAGCCCAGGAGCATCGTTCCAATGCGAGGACCAAGTTTTCTCCGTCCAGACTTCAACAACATTTCCAAGATGGCTTTAGGCCTCCCACAGAAAGGATCTGGACCAATGAAGGGCTTTTTAGCCCCTATTCTAGCAAGTTGATCCGCTGCCTCATTGCGCTTAATACCTACATGGCCAGGATCCCATTTAAGAGTAATTTCATTGAGTCTAGCCATGTCATTCACTGCTTTAAAACAGTCCTAAACTAACCTTGATTCAAAGGTGAATGATTCAAGCACCTTTAAGATATCTGGTGCTTGGCTATCAGATAGGATGTCAATCCTAGCTCCCTTAATTCCTCTTCTGAGGATTTCACGGGTGCAGAGATCAATTGCAACAACCTCCGTCTGAAAGATCAATGGTAAGGATCCCATAGCCCTAGACAAACTACACCTTTTTAAACTTCTATTAAACTTAACCATCTATTAGAAAAAAATATGTGCCAATGCCAAACTTCAAATTCAGTTTTCTCTGAACTCAAAAAATGTTAGAAGTTTTTTCGCTCCTATTTTCTCCCTCCTCAGAATCAAACCGCGAAATAAACCAACTAGCCTACTGTATTTCTTTTCACACATTTATTTTTTCGCACAGAGTACCTACCTGAAACTTTATAATTATTTTTAACGTTTTACACACAAAAAGTAGGTTGAAAAAGTGGGAAAATGTAATCTCCTGATGGTCCCATCAAAGTCGGTAGAGGGGGGGGTTCCCACTATAACAACACTGCTAACTCTCCCATCCCTCCTAAGGAACAATTCACACCAAAATTGCTGACACGCGCTATTTATCGCAAGCATACGTCTGGGTAACGATTTTTTGTAAACAAAGCCGCTATGTTTCTACGATGCAAGCACACTCGCCTTTCTTTCTTCTTCTCCAGGCGCCAAGTCGACTTCCAAACCACGTGGTGTTTGTTTTGATTAAATTATATTAGCCTGGCAGTGTGAATTGCATATAGCGAGTATCGTGGGCAGAGCATGTTAGGTATATGAAGTCCTCAAGACCATGACACACACGTTTGGAGGGATGCAAAAAACAAACAACAATTACTGAGTTTTTTGAATGAGTAATCCATATGCTACAAACTATAAAGTACAGTATACTGTATCTTGATATACCGTGATCAAAAATTTAATTTTAACTTAAAGTGTAACCTAAAAAGAGATTTTTGTATTCGTTTACATTCAAAACCTTTCAAAACTGTAGCGTTAGATGTTCATAGCTTAACTGAAAATTTTTAACTTCCCTCTAAGAAAATTGAAAATTTTCTAAAATCGGGAAGTTATTGGTTTCACCCCGTTTTTCGAAAATCGAGTATTCATCAGATCTCAACGTTTTGAGGTCCTAGGAATCTTCCCTGACCACTCCCGAGAGGGTGTCACCCTGTCTGTATGTATGTGTGTGTGTATGTAAGTATGTGACCCGCTTATAACTTTTGAACGGCTTAACCGATTGGATCCTACCAAACGGCGTTCTAAAGAGTTCCATCAAACTTAGATTTCCTAAAAATTTCAACTAATTCGGACCGGTAGGTTCTGAGAAATTTCGAAAAAACTAAGAAATAAAAAAATTTTAAATCAGGTTTTTTTGGAATAACTTTTAAACGGCTTTACCGATCAATTCCAAAATCTAATCAGCTTTTAACCTTGAAAAGCGACGTCGATCGCTACCAGTCCGGTCAAAATCAGTTGATTCGTTCGTGAGATATCGTGAACGAAAGAAAATCAAAAACAGTGTTTTTTCTCAATTTTTCCGAAATTTTTATCAGAAAAATTTTTGTTGTCGATTCTTTCAATGGACTCGAAAAACTGCATCGATTGCCGCAAATCGCACAAAAATCGGTTGATTCATTCGCGAGATATCGTGAACGAAATAAAATCAAAAAAAGTGTTTTTCCTCAATTTCTCCGAAACTTTTCATCTGAAAATTTTTGTTGTTGATTCTTTCAATGGACTTAAAAAACTGCATCGATTGCCGTAAATCGCATAAAAATCGGTTGATTCATTCAAAAGTTATGGCAGTTCAAAATTTCCAAAAATAGTGTTTATCAAACTTTCATCATACTTTTGTAATTAAACTTAGCGGGAAGTTACAGGGATGGCCTTTAGGGTCAATCGTTTTTCAAATTTTTTTATCCGAATCAGCTTTCCCCCAACAATATAGACTAAGTAATTGTTTTAAGTAACTAGGTAGCATACATTTCTTGACATATAAATATATTTTTTTTTTTATTATAGGCCTAGGCGAAAAACTTGAGTGGTTTTCATCGCCTTTCTTGACATATAAACTTCAAGAATATGAAGTTAAGAAAATATGAAAACTATATATAAAATTAATTTTCATAAAATATATAAATAAATCTAGCCTGAACTAACTTAAAGACTCCTTTTTGGAACGGATATGAATTCTTTGTCATTCAAACTTGATATGGTAATTGTTTACTAACTACTTTGTCAGAAGCAAATCTTCCCATATTGACATCTGTTCCGTGTTTATGTATTCTAACAATGAATTAACTAACACAATTATTGGCCTAGAAAAATAATTTCACCCTAAAAAAATATAGCCTGAAGTTCTAAATTATAGTCTCTAGTTCCAATATATTTCAAGTAAATGCTCCCGTATTGAGATATTTTATATATTTGTGTATTCTAACAATTAATTCACATAATTAAAAGCAAGGAAAAAGAAATACGAATGAGTAACTTACTTTTAAAGTCGTCACCTGATGAAGAACTAGTGACGCTTGTTGACAGTTTATCACACGCTACTGGAACATTCCTGCACTCCGGACACTTTTTCGACTGTTGTAAAACCTACCGCGTTTGTACAAAAATTTTGCATTGCAAGTTCATTTTCAATGAAGAATATAGGCTAAACTGTGTCAACATTAGACTACAGTTAAGGATTGCTACTACTGCAAGACGCCATGACAACTGATTACAATCGTCCGAATCGACCTCAACTTTTAACAAACTTACCTTATCTTGTTTACTGTTCCGGCTCTTCAAACATGTTTATTTGTCGATTTAAGTCCATTAGCAATAAGGCCCGGTTCTACAATCTCCCGATAAGTGCCCGACAAGCTCCAGGTAGAGCTATCCTCCCGATAAATTAAAAGAAGTTCTAAAATCTCCCAATAGCCCTTGTCGGCAGGATAAACTTGGCTATCCTACCGATAAAAGTTGTCAGCTACTTGAAGCACCCGATAAGAAGTTATCGGCAAGATAAAAGTATACATTAGTTTAGAACTGTATACGATGATTGTAAACTATGCTTACTTATGAAGATTTTATTGACATTTTGGTGAAGAAAGCGATGAAAAAATAGTTCAATTATTGCCCAGTCCAGAAATAATAAAGTCTTTAGAGACAAGGTTTGAAATTTGGATTTTATACAATAAAGTATTTTTTTTATTGTTTTAGGTAAAAGAAGAAAACAGTTAGCTTCCTTGTAGAAATTATTGGAGAAAAATAACCTACAAATTTAATAAATAGCAAAAATAAATAATAAAGTACAATGTAAGTTAGTAATAATGTTATAAGGTTTATTTTATTTAAACTACAACTAACTAGTCATTTATTTTTTCCACTTTGATAAATAAAAACAAGTCCATGGCACCTTTAGTCATTATAATTAGGCTACATTTTGTTTCGTATTTGTTTTAGAAACGTTCTATCTCACCTTGGGTTAAGGTTATTTTTTTGTTATGGGATTGTATGCTTCTGGTGTTAAACCGTTGTTTCATTGCAAATAAGTTTTCAGTCATTAACAAGACATCCACGATATTATGCCTTTTAGCCTTTCCATTCCAAGGCTAGTTCGTTATTCAGTCACTAAGGTGCGTTCTTTAACCGTATTTCGACCAATCAAAATCGACAAAGTGTACCAAGCTACATGTAAAATTGTAAATCTAACGGGTAAGTTCCTGGTAGTTATCAGAGAGATAAAAACCCATTGTAGAATGCAATATACTTGTTGGGTGGATTTGTCGGCAGGTTAAATTTATTCGGCAAATAACTTTATCGGGAGATTGTAGAACCGGACCTAAGGGTTATTGTTTACTATTAGGCCTACGTCCTATGCTTGATATATACTGTAAGTTAGAACTTCAGGCTATAATTTTTTTTCCTTAATTTTTTAAGGTGAATTTATTTTTCCGGGTCTTTATTTATGTTAATTTATTGTTAGAATACATAAATACGAAACATACCTCAATACAGAAAGATTTGCTTCTGACAAAGTAATAGTAAACAATTACCCTTGATATAAAAATATTTAAATGATAAATAAAATTACTTTAGTAAGTGAATCTGTGTAATATCATATTATATTGCTTAAATTTGCATGAATGTTACTAACGTGCTATCAATATTGTTCTTAAATTAAATTTTGCAATGTTGAGGAATTATTTATGTTGAATGTAGCACATAATGTTATATTTCGTTAAACGTCGCCAGTTTAAGCAATAAATAAAGCAAATAAGCGTAAACTAAGATGAATCAACATTAAGCATGCCGGTATATAATATCTCTTTTAGTTTTTGTATATTTCATTAATAATAGTTGCTATTCGTTTTTTTGGGGCCAGTGAAGCTTAAAAAATGGCATCAACAGTAAACATTTTAGGCCAGATTACAGTGCTAAATTTAAGATTTAAGATACCGCAGCACCACCCTACCCCCATCCAAGTGCCTGTCCTAATCAATTGTCACTACAGTGAAAATATTAGATTATACACTACTAAAATCTTTTTCCATTTGAGTTTCCTCGAGTAGCAGCAGGGTTTAGTGAGCGAAACCGAACAGGGGCGGAGCCACTAGAATTATAGTCACTTAATAATTAATTTAATGCTAAAATACTGTATCCAACTATACAAATTAGGTCTCCCTGTATAGGATAGTTTAATTTTTTATGGAAATAAAGTAGACCTACTAGGTACTCTACATTGTCACTGTGCTGAAAGTTTAACAAAAACTTACAGACAATAATTATTAAAACTATTATAGATCCCTTATAATATAAGTACTATTTGGTTATACACGATCGCAAAAACAATATTTATGCAGGAATATTTGAAATATAAAAAAGAATAAATAACAAAAACATTTAAAACCATCTATACAATTTTATATAATAAATGTATTCCAAAACCCAAAATAAATTAATATTTAAAGAACTCTGAAATTCACATTTTTTCGAAGAATAAACATTTTATTCTAATTATCTTTGACTTAACAATTAAAAGTAATGGCTGGTCTGACCGCCCTATGAGCAAGCTTAGTTAAGACAGTAATACGTATATTCATATTTCATCACATATTTCAATAAATAATATACTCACTAATTGTATACCCATTTTACTTTATGGCAAAAACTGTCCAAAAGCATGAAACATTTACTAAATTTTGCAAGCTTATGTTTTGCAACATACATGTTTACTCATGGCAGAGATATCTTCATAGGGTTTACGCACAAATTTATGACAACAGAATTAGAACCTAATAGGGCACAAATTTATTTTTAGCATAAATTTGCTACATTTATGTTATTTTAATAGAATAGAATTTCAATAGGAAACAAATAGGTTGCTAAGATGTTAAGGGATTAGTTATAGGAATATTAGGTATGATCAAAAATAACTGTAGGCCTATATGGATATTTTACATTCATCACTAAAACATCCTAGCTTGGGAAATATTATTTCAGTGCTATCATTAAACATTTACTATAGTAAGCCTACCAATATCAGTATGTAGGCCTATATGCCTTGAAATAGCAACTGCGGTGCTAATTTACTATACGATCCTACGCCAACAGAAATGCGTAGGATAAAAAAAAATAGCCTGAAATTCTAACTTATAGTCTTTAGTCACATATGTTTACCTGTAAATTAACATTTAACAGTAGAATGTAAACCAAGGTCGCCGTCTGCAAAAAATATCAGCCAAGGGTTGTATAGTAAATTTACGCCGCAGCTGCACCTAAAGTTATGCACAAACTAACAGTGTATCCTAAACGTAAACTAGCCTTACATGATAATTGTTCATGAACAACAATAATTCTACTATGTAAGTCATTGTACTGACACTGCAGTTCTAAGAGCAGCTGCAAGGACTGAGCATCTGTGTAGGAGCCAATGCAATGAATACTCATCATTCATATAAACCGCACATATTTGTTGAAATGATTAATAACAATCAAAGCTGCAACAGGTAAGTAATTCTGCTGTTAAGGTTTAAACTAGATGGAATTTGCAGCAAACATCATTTTATCAAGATCAAAGCAGATCTTTGTTAAAGAGACTTTCTGAACACTCTGTATATATGAAACCACCTCCTTATCATATATTGCGGCAGAATTTCCAAAATATAATAAATAAAATGCTCTAGAATGTTATCATAATGTTTAATTATATTATTAAACGCATTAGCCTAAATCAATAGCCTGGCCTAGGCCTATAACCTATACCAATTGAAAAATATTAAAAATATCAATAACCTAAACGTGTATAACCTAAATTTGTATCGAACATGTTAGCCCACGGATTGGAGAACTTTATCAATTAATTAACTAGGTACAATACCTGCTTTTTTGTCTTATCCAAACCTAAAATAATTTTGTGATTACCGCAGTTTCGGGTAACCTGAGTAGGCCTACCCATCTTCAGATCACAGAAATAATTAAAATAAATCCCTTCATTAGGTTGTCAAATACATTAAAGTCATTACTTAAATCGTACTTAGGTTACCCGAAACCGTGGTAGGCCTAATCACAAAGTTATTTTAGTACTGGATAAGACAAAAAAGCAGGTATTGTACCTACTTAATTTAATTGACTAAATTTGTATATTTACAATCAGTAAAGCACTTCACAGAAAAAAAAATTATAAAGCCAATTAATATTACAATTTTACGGTCACAATTCAATCAGTTATAGCCTACAATGTGCTTAGGTTGGCTGCAGTACCTACAAAAAAATATAATTTTTTCAAAGATATCAGCAGGTAGGTGTGATATAAGGTTACGTTAATGAAGGCATAAATGTACTTAAGGACGTCCAGCTGATGTTTTTTCAAACAACAACTTTTTTTGAGGAAACAGTAATGCTATGAACCTAAGCAGATTGTACAATTGAATGTTGAATGCTGGTAAACATACTGTTATTATAAAGACTATAAGTTAGAACTTCGAGCTATTTTTTATGCTTGCATTTCTGTAAGGCCATGCAAAACAACTTAATTGATGTTACCAACTAATATATGTTTACAAAGTGTAAACGTAGTGTGACTAAAGACTGTAAGTTAAAACTTTATGTTTTTTTTTAAATTTTCATCGATTCAAAATACATCGATGCAAGAAATACATTTGGACCCTTGTTTTACTCATCAAATTGACTCAATGTATGTATCGAATCATGAACTTTAATGTATATCAAATATCCCTAATTTTTTTAAGTATTATAGAAATTTATAAAGTGAAAATTTTGTGTTCCTATTTTGTTAAACATATATTTTATTAAGTGATACTAAGTTATACAAATAGCGGAGTCCAGCAATCATAATTATTTACATTCGCATGCACAGTCCGATGTCATTGAAAAGATACGTCTAAATATTTCCCTGAGTTTAATAAGTTGTGAATTGAGTTTAAGATTAAAGTGTTTTATTTTCTGATCATAATAAATTAGGTAGACCTACATTCAATTTTGGGGCGTAAATTTACATTACGACCCTCAGCTGATATGTTTTTGTAGGAAATAGAAGTAGTTCGTCCAACCTAAGCACATTCTACTATCGAATTTTAAATTCATATAAACATAACTGTGACAAGACTATTTTTGTTTTATTTTTTTAATACTTGCATTTCTGTTATACAAAAGACTTTATTGATGTTACTAACTTATATATTATGTTTACAAAGAGGAAACATACTGTGACTAAGGGCCTAGAGGCTTTAAGTTTGAACTTCAGGTTTTTTATTTTCATCGATTCAAAATAGGCCTACATCGATGTAACAAATACATTTGGGCCGCCCTTGTTATATACATAGGATTGATTCAATGTATCGAATCGTGAACATCGATGTATATCGAATATCTATAGTTTGATGTAAAGTATGGTGAAGATTAAGTATTTATATATTAGCTACAGAATTTTATAAAGTGAAAATGGTAAAAATGGAGGACGTGTTGACCAGAGGTTTTTGGAATTTTTTTTTCATATTATGAAAGAATACGTTAAACTGACTGTAAAAACACAAAAATATCTGCGGGAAATAAATATTAGGCTATAAAAAATATACAAGAAAATTAAAGTCGAAAATATAGAGGTTAACTTCAGTCATTTTTTATATTTTATCACTAAATAAAAGAAACAAATCACTAAATATACCAAAAATATAAACAATAACTTGACTAAAAAGAATTAATGAATGAAATCACGAAAATGTACGTTAATTTGCTAAATAACTTTCTAAGACGTTTAGTTTAAAAACAATAACAATTAACTTTATTAAATTACATTGAATATCAGCAAAAAGCCTGCTGGGGTAGAACGTTGATTTCTGATTTGTCAACATTGAACATAAGTAATAGCAAAAGATTATGTCGCCGAAATACAGGCGCAAAAAACATAATTTTAAACATTATGCTTATAGCCACCAGGATTGCTGATTTGAATAAAGTTATTACCGGTAATTATAATATAAACTAATTACCTTTTATTTTCTCTCTGTCTTAACAATCCTTATTTATCTTTTAATAACCGGTTTCAGTGAAACTAAGCCACCATCGTCAGATCATTACAAAAATGTTTGTAGTTATTCATTTTCCACAATCTAAGCGTACAAAATATTTTTTACTTGTCAAGATATAATAACAAAAAGTACACATTATTATTAACATAATTTTGTCGGTTACCTGGCAGAATACTTATTTCAAGTCAAAATACCCCCACCTAAAAAACAGGATTCCTAACTTCTGGTTAGTGGCGGCAAATCTTTACCCACCATACAAATAAGGTAAATTATTGTATATATATATATATATATATAAAGAAAAATAGCCTGAAGTAATAACTTACAGTCTCTAGTCTCAGTATATTTCTAGTATGTAAACATATATAAGTTTGTAACATTTCTTAGTTTACTGAAAGGGTTTCAATAACTTATATGTATATATAAAAACAAAATAGTCTGAAGTTCTAACTTACAGTCTCTAGTCTTAGTATGTTTCTAGTGTGTAAACATGTATAAGTATGTAACACTTTTTAAGTTTGCTAAAAAAGGTTTTTAATTTTTAAACATGTAATTATATTATATATAGTTACCACGTCTTCCTTACATTCTAGTCCCAACAAATCTGGCAACCCTGTTAGTGTTCTGTTACGTGTGGCCTATACATCGCAATCGCGTATAAAAATCGCTAAAGATTCTCGGCGCAAATTTACTATACGACCAACAAAAATGCAAGAATAAAAAACAAACATAGCCTGAAATTCTAATTTATAGTCTTTAGTCACGATATGTTTAGGCCTACATGTATTCAACGTTTAACAATAGAATGTCAAACAAGGTCGTTGTCTGCAAAAATATCAGCCGAGGGTCCTATAGAAAATGTACGCCAGATTCTCTATGTTAAATCCCAAAAGCGACTTTTGGTTTGGTAATTTGTAACGTTGTATTTGTTTTAGAGTGTTTATAATTGATTTGCCACGATCAGTGAAGTGTCTAATTTCATTATATATAAAGGAAAAAGTGAAATTTAGTGTAATTCTATTAAAACCTATGGTCAATGTGTCATCCACTAGAACTGTGAAAATTGTGTGTGTTCCTGTTTTTTTTATTTTATATATGTACAGTAGAACTTGGATAATTCGAAATTACCGTTAATTCGAAGTTTTGGTTCGGTCACTTGAACTTTATATCAATGTAAAAAAATTATGGATAGTTAGAAGTCAACTTCTTTTATCAGCACTAAAAATTAAATCTTGTGGTGTGAAAGTGATCACTGAATAAATAGGCCACTGTCAAGTAGATAGGGGGCAGAACATCGCCTAGCCGCTATTGTTTGTACACGAATTGTAATTCTAGACGCGGTACCGACTTCCAAGAATTTTGCCTTACAAGAATTCTCTAGGTACCGATACTGTAGTTTGTCGATAGATGCTTAGCCCAATCTCCAATCACTATCTGTTATTAAATCTTGACAAAACCTTTTGTAACAGAACGTAAATCATCTTGATTATTGACACTTGTACTGTGCATAACTCTATCCCACTTATGAACAACTTAATGGTTATCCTCCCCCCCTGAACATGACTTCAGTTGTACAGCCAATGAATCAGGGCATTATAAAAAATTATTAACGGTGACTTATTGTATAAACGCTCTTGACAGATTTATTGGAAAACAAAATTTTAAAGATCGATATCCTTCAAGCATATAGTCACAAGTTACTAAAACAACAATAGGCCTAGCAAATTGTTTAAAAAAGCTGTATTCCTTAAGAAATCTGACTAGCATCAAATGAAATTTTTAGAAGAAGTAAAAAACAAAAAATGTGCCGAATTGTCGGATTTAGAAGACGTTGAAGATTTCCGAATCCCTACAACGTCTGAGGCAGTACATTGTGTGAATTTCGGCAGTACATTGAAGGACAAACCAGTGTAAATGAAGATGTTTTTCATTCTCTTAACATAGGTACTTGAGGATTTTGCAAACGTAAAAACAATTAATTCTACAAAGCAATTGTACATTTCACAATACTTTGTTAAAGTACAGTATATTTTTTTAAATTATATTGTAGGGGCCTACATAATAAAAAAACATCATTTACTTTTGATTGGTGAAAATAAACCTTAAATATAATAAACATATTCAACATAGTTTTTATTTCAATCATTTTGAGAACCTAAAACTCTAAAGACAATTTTACTTTTATAATTTGAATTTTTGGATTATTCAAATTTTTACAATGGTCCCTTCAGCTTCGAATTATCCAAGTTCTACTGTATATTATTAAGTGATGTTAGTTATAGGAATAGCGGAGTCTATCAATCATGTTTATTAACGTTCGTATGTGCAGTTCGATGACATTGAAAAGATATGTGTAATATTTCTAGAGTTAAATACGTTGTGAATAGCCTAATTGAATTTAAGTTTAGTGTTTTATTTTCTGTTCATAATGAATTACTTTTAATTTTGGTTAGGCTATTAGCCTACATTTTCTGTTTTCATTTAGGGCCTACTTATAGGTTTAAAAACAGAACGAGCATTACAATTACATATTAGAGCATTTTCTTACATATACGTTGGCAGCTCTGCCGCAATATGGCGTAGGGCCATTATGTAACTTTTAAAGCCAAATTTTGTAAATTATATTTTCTGTTTGCATTTACCGTATTTTAGACGTTCAGAAATCAAATTGAACATCACAACTACGTATTTTCTTGTGTATACGTTGGCACCTTTGTCGCAGCAAGGTGTGCTAATGTAAACTTTAGCCAAATTGAATAAAGTTAAATCGATCATGACAAACACAGGCCTAATGGAATTCGGCAATATTCAATTACATACTATGGCTACATTCTAAACCGTTTTAGTTCATATATGGTGGTATCTAGGCCTACATTACAATATGACATGGTGAAAAATTAGCCTACATGTAAGTTACTAGATACCTAACTTAACCTCAGAGAAATCATAATTCTATCTTACCAAGGTCTTTCCACATGGCATAATGTGTTGCAATAAAACCTTCCCGAATTGCCCTTAGCACATCTTCATCATTGTCAGACCAAAAGTTTCGTTGATTCACAACAAAATCTAGCAAATTTTCTTTTGCAAACATTGCAGCTTGATGCCCGCCATGGCCATCAAATATTCCAAAAAATGCATATTCCAAGTCCTTGAGGTCTACAGTCTGTTGGTATGCAACTGAAAACATATCTTCCATATATTTTCTTCCCCCCTGGCTGCAATGGCCAGTTACTCGTAAATTAACACCTATTCCTGCCATCTTCATGTTTAAAAATTATAAAATAATTAGACAACACAAGATTCACCCACTACACTACAAAAATTCCATATAACTTACGACGAATTCAGACTTCAGTCAGTTGTTCAGTAACGTTTTGTAACTTAACGACAGCCTAAAATGTGTAAGTGCAGGTTCCAATGTCTATTGTTAGGGGTGCTAGTGCATGAGCAGGTCGATTGCAAAAATATTGAAATTCTGGTGCTGTTCCTTGTAATTCGGAACTTTAAGGCAGTCCGCACACAGGTCGTGTGCTATAGTCAAGGAAGCGTTATTTGTACGCCTAGTCGTTTTTGCCTTGGTAAATGATTGGGGGACCGCTAACGGGGCGTCAAGCAATCGTCAAGAGTAAGGCAGTCCGCACACGGGTCGTTGCCTATGCTAAGCGTGAGAGAGGCATTTGACAATCGTCAAGCGTGGAAAATAACGATTGTCGTTACCCTCGTTCTACGTCCGCACACGGGTCGTCAAGCTATCGTCAAGGAATCGACAGTATGCTCCATTCCAACTTGCAGGATTATGTTTACAACATCAATCATTATAATTTCTTGTGAACTTCATGTTTTAAATATGAGTTATAGAACTAATATATGTTATAATACGTTATCAGATTTGCTTTGAGGTTAGAAAGTGTATATAAATACCAAGGTCACTAGATAGTAAAGGTTGCAAACAAACTCCAAACCACCCTGTCCAGCGACGTCATTGTAGTAAAAAAACGCCGCTACCATGGGACATGTATGTAGTTTTACTACAACTACATCACATCCCCCACTCCACTTTTTTTGATATTCCCCGAATAAGGCAATTTTTACTATCTAGTGACCTTGTATAAATACAACCTTTTATTATCAATATATTTGTTTATACAATTTTAAAGAGATACCTATTCGTTTAACTTCGGAAACATTCGTACATCTTCGTATAACATATAAACATAATTGATTATTAATTTCTTCACTATAATATAATAACTTCTAAATCATTTGATCTATTAATATGAAATAAAAAGAGATTATAAGACAATATTTGTATCTTTCTTTAAATATATAATAACGTATATAATAAAAAATTTAAACAAATAGGCCTACAGTTTTATAATCCTTATAATATATATAGGATAGCAAAACGACCCGTGTGCGGACTGCCTGGGAAGCATAGTCGTTTCGTTGTAGGTGTATTTCAAGCGTTGTGCACCGCTTCCCTTAAGCTTAACGATTACGCATTTGGGTGGTTGCAAACATTAAATTCGAAGGGGAGGTTGAAAAATAAAGGGAATTTAAAATCAACCTAGTTATACGATACAAATTGTTGTAGAGAAAGTGTAGGTGGAAACTGGCAAAAGATAATTTATGTATTTTTTAAATACAGTCATATCCTATATATATATACAAATATGGTTATAGTTTCATTACAATCTGGACTGTTTCAGTCAGAATGACCAAGAAGCCTCCCAGATTGTAACAACTATATAATTGAAAGCACAACTTGTAATAAGATGTAGATTCTTTGTTTGCATCTGACTATCGAGCACTGTATTTTTTACTTTAAAATTGTCTTGTCTTATTACAGGCTGAGCCAATTACTTTGCGTGGTATCAAATACAAAAACAATAAATTTTGTTATTTAATAGTTCCATTCAGGGGCGGATCTTGGCATGCGCCATCTGCACCAGGGCGACATGGCGGTGGAAAAAATGGTGGTACTTGTAATTAGAAAATAAGGAGAATAATAAAAAATTATTTTTTTGTCTAATATTCCATATATTATAACAACCAAAGTGCATGAGGCGGCAGGAAACTAAAAGTGTTGGGGGTGGGGGGGGGGGCGCGGCGTATACTTCCGAAAATCCGAGCCCTCCGGTCTCCAATCCCGCCGGAAGCGGAGCGACAACGAGTCTGTATTTAAAAATAGCTGCATAGTTTCTGCGAAGCGGAGTACAGGGCAGCGGAGTGGGGCGCCACACTCCGCTGTCCTGAGGGGTGGGGTGAGTATGGAGGAGTATTTCACCCCCACCGTCACAACACAATTCCATATAACCTCCTCAAATCAGCCATCAAACTTTTTAGTAACCATATTATCGGCATAATATATTGACTGATATGAGAAATAGACCCATTACTGTAAGTTCCAATAATTAACATGTCAACAAAAAAAAAGCCTTCGGGTAATTTTTATAGAAAAACAAAGGCTGATATTGAAAAACAAGACCAACAGCAGGCTACAGCATTAAGCAAATTTTTCCGTGGTGCCTCTGGATCAGCTGATGCTGGAGCTGGACCCTCAGATGATGACGTTCTTGGATTACAATCTCAAAATTATGAACTTGGGGATTGCATGTAAAAGAGAATATCATTTTAGTACCTTTAATTATATACGCTGTTTAGCAAATTACAATATTTACTTTGTGCTAAAATTCGCCAAAAATATTAAATTAAACCCAATCTAAAAGTGTTCTGTACCTTTTTTGTAGAGAAAGGTTCAAAGAATTCATATATGCAATTAAAAAATGTATTGACACAAAATTGTAAAAGTTATTAGCTCAAGAAACAAAAAATGTTCACTAACGAAAGGAAGAAGTTCAACTTTAAGCAGGGCTTTACTCCAGTACCGGTAATTTTTTCCAGGGTAATTTTTCCAGTACCGGAACGATTCCGAACTAAAAAAAAATACTCCCCCGGAAAATTTTTGAAATGTTCACTTCTAAAACCCCTATTTTACGTACATCTTTGGCGAGTTAAAGGGTGCAGATAATATGCTTACTTTTTATAAGAAAAGTATGCCTACACACGTATATGTACTGTAACTATTTTTTAGTTACTGTGCTTGTACATAGCACATAGCAAATTTTAAAGACACATAAATTTTAAGCAAAAACTTGGCAAAATGTCTCTTTTTTAGTTAATAACCTTTATCAGACATTTAAATCCTCGGTAAAAGACTATAAACTTAAGCGATTTTTATGTATTATATCAAGAAATTACTTTTCTTACACAAAAACAATTAAACACAAGCAAGCTTTAGGCTATCACGAGAACAAAACACACACGCTAAATCACTGTGCGGCCAATGTACCTACGTTTAAATATGTTTCTCTTTCGGGGTGCCTTTCGACCTTGTACTTGTGACGGCGTTTGTTAGTGTACATCCATTGTTTGTATGTATTCCGTGTGTCCTCTCATTGGGATATTTATTATGTAACTAATTAATCTTGAAATTAAATGAGTTATTCGAGACGTATTAATCACTAAATGTGGTCCAAATTATATCACATTTGGTCTTATTTTGATTACAATAATCTCATTAATATACTGTATTATATAAACTTTTTCATGACAAGCAAGTTTAAGTATCGCAAAAGTTAAGTATCGCTGGTTCTTAAACTTTTCGGCCGCCTCGACTTTGAATCATCGGGCTGTAATATCATCTTATCTGTAGTCGCGAGGCTGGCAAAAATATGTATGGTGCTTCCAAGTTGTCCCATTTCGATTCCGAGCTGAGTTAAAATGTGGGAAACTTTACTGTAGTTGGCTCGCATAGTCGCAACGCACTGTACTGTAGTAGTGTGGGTATATCTTGAGGTTTTTCGATTGGCGGACGTAAAATTCTGAACTTAGTGTTGAATTAATGTGATTGAGGGAGTGGATGGTCCAACGTTACAACAAAATGTACAAAAAATTCGGCACCAGTAAACGTCTGACTTTAGGCCTACATAACAAGTAGTAAACATTTTTTGTAATTTGTTTCATAAGTGTAAAAAAGTTTCGTAATTTAGTTATAAATAGAACTTTATAAAAATATTTATCAATTACAAATTTGGTATTTCGAATATAACTGTTGTTATGTTCCTACTACAAGGCTCCTAACAAAACATGCCAATGTTTGAAATGTAATGTCGGAATATATGCTTTGACCAAAAATGAAATATTATTATATCAAGATGTAGAGAATAAATCAAAGAATTGAACTGTCTAATTGTAAATTATCTTTTCATAAAAGTGTTAGACTAAGAATTATTTGAATTTCGAAAGTGAGGTAAATCGCACCCATGCTGTGAATACAGAAGCGGTCGCCTATTACTAGGGTTACCATAAGTTTGCCCAGACCAAATCCGGACACTAATATATAAGGGGCAATGTAATACTATACTGGAGGCTTAAATGGCAAGAGAATCAATTAATGTTAATGAACCGCTTTGAAAATAGAAGTATGTTTAATGCTTACAATGAGTGAAAAATTAAAAATTTTAATATTTAAAATGCTGCAATGGTATCATATTTTCACAAAATAACTAATTATTCCAATTACTTAAAATAATTGATTCAATAAACCAGCAAAATAGATAGATGGAGGTAAATTATTCATTTGTTACTGGGTCTAGGCCCCTTCCTCGGTTCTTTGATATTTTTTGGAAGACATAATTTCCGACCCTTTCCGGGAAATTCGATGCTGTGTTCAGGATTTAAGTTAGCGGCGTTTATTTGCCGGTCAGTTTTTTTACCCCCCCCCACCCCCCGTGTCAGGGAGCCGGAACCATGCCTCGCACAAGGCGCCATTTACCCATGGTCCGCCCTTGGTTCCATTCATACCTCAAATTCTAAAATAAATAAAACAGTTAATAATTTGTTTCTAATACTATCTAAACATAACAATAAATATGACCAGTTAACAAAAATATATCGTAAATGGTGACAGAAAATAATCAACTAGGGTAACTTAAAATTAACCATTAATAAAAGCTAAAGAATATAATATCTTAAAGCTAATAATTATTATCTCCTGACTCAACAATTTACTAATTTTTTTAAGTAGTTGGTTATTTAAATGTTTTAAATCCAAGTGCATCAATATATTTTTTATGAAATATGAGACTACTGACTTTAATATTATATCTGACTGTGCCAGTCTACGATAAATTTTAAAAATATTGGAAGAGCAAGGCGTATTAAAGAAGGTGTGTGCATGCGCAGCTTCTCCCTCCACTCCAGCCTACCCGTGACGTAGAGTGCTACAGTCGGAGCTCCAGTCTAGACACCTTTGCCATATTTACCGCCGAAACTTGTACGACCTTCAAGCTTTTTTGACGTCAAATTATGTTATAAATTATAGGCAACATAGTTTATTATTGTAATAACATTTCTTATAATTAATAACCATGAATTATAATGCCTTTTTGTGCCGTGTTTGGCTGCGGCAACTCAAACAAAAAATACAGCTTTTTACGAGTAAGGTTTCATCGATTCCCAAAAAACGTTGATCTACGAAATAAAAAGCTACACTATCCCTGATTAACATAGGCTATAATTCATTTTAATAAAAACATTTTGTATTTCAATATTAGTAAATTTAGTTGGAAAAAATCTTAGGTTAGACCTAGAATGATGAACCAACACATGTATTTACATTCCTTACCACAGCAACCAATTGAATAAAATGACTGTGTGCTCCTATATTTCAATTAACAGCTGATTTCATACTTTGAAGCAATTATTTGTATTTTTAACTTTTAGGTTAGGTTTTTATTAAAGTATAGACCTGAGCCTTGCTGGTTCTTTTAACCTTTATTATAACTGCTGTTATAAAATATACGAAAAATTTGATTTGAACATTAACATTATTTACCATCTTAGCTTTGGGGTTATTATGAATCCTAAACAATTATTATAAGGAAAACATAAAATTATTATGTGTTAGACGGTTCCAACGAGGTTGGCGTGTTCCCCTATTTTTGTATATGTTGGAATTATAACTAAAAAGTTGTGTAGTATTTTTTCTAAAACTCTTACTTTTGAAACTTTGGTTTACCAATTTGGTTTTTTTTTCTTTTGAAACGCAAAAATAGTTTATTTTGTTTACATGGCAATGTTCTCCATACTTTCCTGAACAATAAAATGTATAATAGTGTACACTTTATTTGAATAGGATACATCCTATCTAAGTGATAATGACAAGTTTACAAGCAGTAAAAAAGTGCCTGACGCTTAGACGGTTAAAATATATATTTTTAGAGTATAAAAATTGTTTTATTTTCGAAATGGACAGAATTTAAGCCGTAACTGAAATGCTGTTGTATGTTATTAAATCATTTTAAAGAGTAACAAAAATAAAATATTGGTGGTACAAATTATTTTTTTATTTGATGTATTACTCTTTAAAAAAATATATATAGCCCTAAAATATGCTAGGATACAATTACAATTAAAAAAAATTATTTTAGTTCAGTAAAAAAAAAATATTTGTTAGTAGTCAAATTTACGATACATAAGTAATCCCGTGACAAAATTTTTACATAAGTAATCTATGGTTAATAGTGAAATAAAACTCAATGTTGTATTCACCATGACTTTTTATTTGCCACCTAGACTACTATTTTTTTATTTATTTCATTGATAATTAGTTTGTATTAATTTTTATTTATTATCCATCCTTGGGTAGGCTAACTAAACAATCACAATTTTAGATAATTTCAATTTTTGAGAAGAAAAATTAGTAGCCTACTAGTAATAGTAGGCCTAGTAAACATAACAAGACCAATAAACTTTAAAAATCACCATCTTATTGATGGTAAAAGGTTTTATCCTATAGAGCTACTTAAATTTGTCAACTCTTTAAAAATTCATATTTATACATTAAACAAAATTTACCTGTTCACAACAATGTGAATAATAAATAACGAAGAGAAATGAGAACTAATAACAAATTAGATTAGCGTACATTCAATCGCCACAAGAAGCTAGTAACTATGGTTCTGATTACAATCTTATTATGTAGGACAGCTTTAACTTTCATACAAAAAATTTATGTCAGTATTTACTACATTTTATTCTCTACATTTCTATGTCTTTGAATGCCTCCCGAAAGTAATAGTAAAACTTCCTCACTTAGGGTAGTTTTTGTCATTCAATCCCGTATATTATATTTAGGCTTGTTTCAAAATTATACGCCTAGAAATAGTTGACCATGGACATAGATCGTTTTAATGCTCACTTTATTACATTTCCATCGATACCAAAAACTTAATTTTAGACAACCATAAAGTATTTAATTCGCAGTTTGAGCAAAAGCTTACAATTGCGCTCGGAACTACTGGTTCAGTGTGTAGCACGTGACGTAGCTGCGCGGGCCGGACGAGTTCACGCTCCTCGATGCACACACCTTCTTTAATACGCCTTGTTGGAAGAGTACCGGGCTGTATAAGACTACACATGTCAACCCAAGTCCAAAAACGAAAATTCTTACTCTTGCGATAAACCAACTCCAACTGCAGATATGCTTTAGCTAATCACTTACACAAAATTAAATATTTTCTTTGGGTTAAATTCATTAAAAAAATGTATATGCCCTTTAAAAATTTACATGCCCTTAAGTATAGTTATATGCCTTTAAGTATAAAAGTATATATTTATATGCCCTTAATTTGTATTACATTATTTTGTTTCAAAAGATGCCCCCCTTTAATATTTTAAGAAAAAGAGAAAAAAAATGCCTCCCTTACTATTAAAATAAAAAAAAAAAACAAAAAAAACTTCCCCTTTTAATAACTATAACTTTGCTTGTACCTATAAGTATCAAATACAACACATGAGCAGATTTAAATAAAGTACAGAGTTACGTTATTACTAGTACATAAACTGGTGATGAAAATGTCAGTACAGCTTTAGAATAATACTTATATTTATAAATATATTTATATATTTTAATTTCAATATATATATGTATATTGATTGTTGGCCAACGTTGTTTTTTTATAAGAAATTAGATTTAGTTTCGGAAATAAAAAAAATACATAAATTTTATGTTAGTTTTTTTTGTGACATCACTTATAATTAAAAAAATTAATAAATTTTGAAATAGACGTTTGGGGTCTAATATACCAAAATGTGCTAGCTTCTCCCTATTGTTTTAAATACTATAATTTCAAGTTTTAACGTTAATTAAATACTAGGCTATCATTTATAGTTTACACATTAATTAAATACTGTAATTTTGAGTCTACGCCTTAACAAATAACAATTCACATTAAAATTTGGTTAAATGTTTTGGTGAAATTAACAAAGGTTTATAATTACGGTTTCCATGTTTTGAAACACAAGTCACTAAAAAAGTGACTTGAAAAAAAAAAAAGTAAAAAGTGAAAGTGGAATTGACTAAGTTCTATTGGTGTTGGAGAACTGAGGTGCAACGTAGCCTAAAATTGAAGTATGACCAGTTCAATGAGATAAAAGCAACTAGGTTTAGTTTCTGTCTTTTGTTTTACTCTAGTTCTCTCCCATCAATTTGACTGGATAACATGACGTTCTCCTTTGATTTAATTAATTTACACGCAAACTTTTCCGAATCGTAGCGGAGTTAACTAATTTATCGCTAACTGCTTGTAACTCAAAATGGCGAATGATTATCTTTTTTGTGCAGAGGAAGAGTTCAGAGTACGGAATGGCAAGAAGGGAGACGCCAGCTCTCTCAGGTAGCAAAGATTACAGGTTAGACTGGTAGGAGCAATGATTAGGCAATTTCGCCTTACTCAGGTGTACGAAAGTTTGAAGAGTAGGAAAGGTGTTTTGCTTATGAACGTCACATGACTTTGACAATTCAAAATTGAGAATTTGCTTTCTTAGTTACAGATGTAGTTTACTTTGTTTATTTCTTCTTCTCTTATAGACTGCAATATAAGATTAATGTTGTAATGTTTGAATTGATTGATGAAATCTTTGGGTTTTACTATTTTTCTGTATTATGAAACCTAGCGCAATCAATTCTATGCATCTTAAACCCCTTAAATGCAAAGTTTGATAAAAATCGTTAGAGACGTTTTCAAAATTTGGATACATACAGAAATCCCTCGTTTTTTAGTATAGGATATTAAAAACATCTCTTGCTCAAACTTTAAATTTTAACCGAGACTAAATTTGTTTACAACAAATACTTAAAGTTTAAAAAAGCAACTTACCTGATTTAAAAATGCAATTCATTTGCTGAATAAATATATTATGAACAACATTTCTATTATGTTAGTGACTGTTATATTACTGAAACAATTATACAATTATGTACAAATGCAGTGATGGATCAAAGGTAAAATTAGTGCAGGAGCTGCACCAGAAAATGTTTAGTATTTTGTTTTAAAATTGTGTAAACGGAAACAAACATGTATGAAAAAGATGCATTCAAAAGCTTTATAAAATACTATCATAACAAAATCAAACATTTTTTCTCAAGTAAAAGTTCAACCTCTCCTAAATCTACCTAACTAAACTTTATAATATTCTTGATTTAAAATTTCACACTTTAACAATAAAACAAAATATCTTGTTCTGTTTGTGAAAAGTAAATCTGTTGCTTCACCTGTCTGATAAATGTCTAGTAGGCTAAATAAATTTGTTCTGTCTGAAATCATGCCTTATTATCACATGGGAAGGCGCATAGTAATGTGAAGCTCACAGTTCCATTCAAAGATTTTTGTATCATTTCCTAAACTGTGGGAGGCTACTGATATTAACCTTAAGGATTATACAGAGTGGTTATAAATTATTGGACACATTTCAAGATGAAATAAGAGTTGTTTTATTAAATAGAAAATTTAAAACAGTTTTTATTATAACAATGTACAAAAGTTAATGTTACTGATTCTTTCTACACTAAAACATTCCCACCTTCTGAGCATTGCAGGAGTTATGCTTCCAATAACCTCTCTTACTATTCTCTTAAGTTCGTCAATGTCTTAAACCTTCTTTGTGAACATTCTATCCTTGACACAGCCGCAAAGAAATAATTCTAAGGGTGTAATGCCTGGGGAAAGTAGAGGCCAAATAATTGGACCATCTTGTAAAATCCAATGAACAGGAAATGTGTCATTTAGGTAATCGGGGACTATCTTACCCCAGGAGGAGCACCATTTTGCTGCCAGTAAACATTTGGTTGTCTATATGATCAATTTGCGGTATTGCATACAGTTCGAGCCAGTCACCTCCTTAGTGACTGTCGGTTCAGCGAAATAAAGGTCCTATTATTTCATATACAGCCAATGCACACCAAACATTTATTTTAGGACCATCTCTTTCTCGTTCAGTACCCCAAATTCTACAGTTATGTCGATTTACCTTAAAATAAAAATGGAAGGTTGGTTCATCAGAAAAAATAATATTTTTTAAGAAATGGCTTTCGTCATTGTTTCTTGTTTGTTCTTCGTTGCCAAGTATGCTGACAACAAAATAAATCGTAACGTCGAGGTTTATCGTTATGTTTAATTTCATGTAGTAATTTAATTTTGTAGGTGTGGAGCTTAAGGTGTTAATGCAAAATTTTCAAGACAATTGATCGTGGTAATCCTAATTTTAAACTTGCATGCCGAGTGGACTTACCAGGGCTCCTCGTAAACAATTCTCTTACTTGATCAACAACGGCTTCAGAAACAAAAGATCTAACAGTACTTTTTCTATGTTGGACACTTAACGTATGTTCAAATGTTTTATAGAATTGTTACTTAGGGATTGCGGTCATACTCTAAACGAAACCTTTTCGAACAATTATTAAAGATCTGCTTTCTTGAAACCAAAGAACACACTTTGCTTTTTCTTGCACACTAGCCATTTTGATACTGAGGTTAGTTTACTGTTTGTTTAGTCAACTGTAAAACAGCTTCATTGTTGACCAGCTGACCATGCCACAGCACGAGTCATTAAGAAAACATACCATACACTCACAGTTTAACTGAGATTTTACTGACTTTTTATAACCATTAAATTTAGCTACTGAAATTTGTATAATTGTTATTTTTCAGTTACTAGATAAAACTGTTTTAAATTTGCTATTTAATAAAATTCCCATGTTTTTACGTTGCTTGGTTATTTATTTAATCTTAAAATGTTCCAATAATTTAAAACCACTCTGTATACTGTACAAGTATGAAGAAAGAAATAAAGAAAAAATACTCATTATATTAAATGTTATCGATTATATCAAGTGGAATTAGGAAGTGCTGCAGTTCTACAGGCATATACGCGAGCACTAGTGTACAAATGCCTAAAAATTTAGCTAACAAAAGGTGCAATAATGGTCTGGAATCAATAAGTTTTATGGAAAACATTTGAAAAAAGGAAGGAACCATCTCAAAGATTGACATGACATAAGAATATTCGATTAATCGCCAACCAATACACAACTCAATTAATTAGCTAAAGCCTTGATTAATATAACAATTTGTTTTTGTAACATATGAATTATAAATGTTAGCCTAGGTTGGACTGATATCTGTTCTAGAAAAATAGCAAGAGAGCCTGGGATAATGGATATAACATACACAGAGTATGTTTCTGTGTGGTTATTAGCTTTTATAGTTATTACTATTTGGTTGGATTGGCAAACTCATCGACAATTATAACTATGTAGTTTTCATTAAACACTTACATCAGACTGTGTACATATTTGTTTATTATGTTAAAACCTAACAGTGTTGACAATGAAAATTGGAAGATAAGCTAGACTTTTACATTTCAATTATACGGACACATACTTTTTTGTTTTTAAAGATAGGTTATCCAACTTTTTTATTGCTAGAGATAGTATGTAAGATACAGAGAATAAAGATACATTAATAACGCCACTGGCTGATGTAAGTTGTCAACTTCTTTTCAGTTTGTATGTATCATTTACCAAAAGATCCTGACAATGAAAAATATGTCGACATAATTACTAATTGGCCTAGATGTATTATTTAAGAAATTAGATTAAAGTGAATAAGCAAACTCACAGTTCCTGTTCTAAAATAAGACAAATTAGTCCGCATTTGCTAAGATTTTAGATTAACTTTAAATCCAGTATTATAAGGTACAGAGTAGGTACCCATTACCAAGGTTAGACCATATTTATTCTATGTTCAGTAATGCTAAATTATTTTATAAAATAGACATAAATGATGCATACCAAAATTATTACTCTTTGAAAAATCTTGATCACTCTTACTCTTGCATATGGCCACTATAAATAATCAGATAGGATTATTGTCTTATTCTAGTTTACGTTTTGGCATTTAAAGTACTCTGCTGAATTTCAACTAGTAATTAATAATTTATTGTGTAATGTTGAGGGAGTAGATGCACTATTTAATGATATCCATTTGTGCAGCTAATTGTTTACAATAGGAATATTTACCAATTATGATTTTAAAATGAAATTTGTTAAAACAGAGAAAACTACAGTATTTCACATTTTCTTTCTACAGTTAATATTTCTCAAGATATTGATCAAAAGTGTAACTATGATTGCAGTTTAGCATATTTTCATTATTTACTTCAATATTGTCTATGTGTCATAGATTGTAAAAATATAAACAAAAAACCCTTGGTGATCTGGTATTATCTAAATTATAGCACGGGAGGTAGCGCTACATTTGAACAAGTCATTTCACACCGGCTGAAAATCATAGCAATAATAGTTTTCCCTTAATACATAAGAGATCTGAGCGTCAGCTACTCCAGTAGTGGTGGAGCTAAAGGTGAGAGAGCATGTAAAAGTTGTCAAAAAAGTTTTTGCTTCGAGTGATTTCATACTGCGCCAAAATTTAGAGGATAATTTTTTAGATCATTTACAACCAAAAAATAATAATCAGCTGTATAGAAGATGGGGGATTATACGTCAGTCACGTATATGAACATGTCAAAAAATTTTAAATATAAAGTAATTTCACACCGTATGAAATTTATACAGCTGAATTTTGATACATTTTTAATAATAAAGAAAATCGTCAGCTGTGTGGATACCGGGGGAAAGTCCGTCAGTCAGCGACATAAACATGCTGCGCGCTCAGTGCATCTGATCGTTGCGTAGTCACTTTGACTAATGAACTGTCGATCTTTACACACACAAACATTCAGCTGACTGCGATTTTTAATTTTGTTAACAATCAAATTACTCTAAGTTTCAATTTCAATCAGTATTATATTAATTTGACATAATTAATGCCACCTAATGCTGTAAAAGGTGATTCTGCAATAGTTTTTCATAATAATTAAGTGTGTGCCGCTTTTGAATTATATTATTATGTACTGTAATACTAAACTTTCTTCTCTGCGAAGGGTTCCACTAATCTGACTTACCCCTCACTAAGATCTTTTTTGTCAGGCTCCAGGTAGAATTGATCCTAGTTTGGTTACTAGTGAGACAAACTCATACAAGCAAATGATAAACACTTTTATCTGATGCATAAAATTTGACTAGTTAATTTTAGTTTCTGTTTGTGCTGTTGAAACATAATGTGCCTAAAATATCTGTGGAAACAAAACCAATTTGTATATTTTGTTTTAAAAGAAATGAACCTCTTCATTCGTTCAATGCAAGTTATCTGGAAAATGTAAAAATATTCTAGAAATACGACAAAAATATAATTTATACATGAAAGACGCTAAAGGGCCAATTAGTGCAGTAAAAATAAATTTTGACCTGGGCAAAATTGCAACACAAATGATTCTTTTTGCATTATACTGTGAGAAATTTTGTGGCGGCTAAATTTTTGATTGTTCATTTAAAACTTTTATAACTTTGTTATTTATGATGTTATGTCAATGAAATTTGGCAGAAATGTTTAAAATATAAGGATAAAAGTATAAAAAAAAACCATTAATTTTTCTTTATTTTTTCCAAAATGACGGCCATTTAAATACTTAGGTAATTTGTTTTGAAATATTTAAATGGCGACCATTTAATAAAAGTTGTGCACTCAAAATAGGTATTATTATGTACTAAAGCATGTCATTTACATTGTACTTTTGTACCTTCATAAGAATCGTTAAATATATTTTTATAATTTTATATATTTTACATTTATTTAAACAGTACGATTTTTTTAACATGCCCTCGGCTCGGCTAGCGCACGGTGGGCTAGTGGTGTAGCGGGGAGGGATTGTAAAGGCAGTTCCACAAATTTCGAATAAAAAAAATGATTGAATAATTATTCGAATAAAATTATTGAAATAAAAACTACTTGAATGAGTCATAGACTACTTGCCTCTTGATAATATGATATGTATAATATACAATATTTTATAACGTTTATAAAATGAGGATGAACTCGGTCAACGGAAACACGGCTTGGCGGCACGGCCCGGCCAGGTGTATTTTTAATTGAAACGCACACATTATACCGCTGTACCGAGCAAACCGTAAGTCAAACGAAAAAATGTTTAAAATAAAATATTTAATTTGGACCTTTATCTAAAACTTTCTCGCGAACACTTTGTCTACATTGTGTTAGGCCTACATTGTTGTAATATTGATTTTTAAAATATGAAATAGGTTTAGTAATTGATTTTCTTTTACATAATACGAATCGTATGGTTCTTATCTGAGTATCCGTGAAAGTTTCATCATTTTACATCGCTGCGAAGTGTATTAAATGACAGTGTTATTGAAGCTCAGTTTTTGCTGTTTCACGCCGCTCGGTTCAGTTTTCGTGGAGAAAACTAGAGTAGACAGAGTGATTTCTAACGTTATCATTCAGGTTAGTACAATCGTGGCCGAGGGCACGGTTAAAAAATCGTGCTGTACATATTGTTTATTTACAGGTATAGTTGCGGACCATGGAACTTGTATAATTTGCAAGAAAGACACTTACGGAACAGAGTGCAGTGTTACAAGCAAAAGGTGCCTATCAATATATGCAGTCAAACCAAAGGAAGTGATGTTGTAGCACTTGAAGGGTGTAGAGTACATATTGACTGTCATAAAAGGTTTATTGACAAGAGAAAATGCAATGCAGAGTCAGAAGTTGCAAGTGCAGATGTTAAGAGGACCAGTCGCTTGACCACACAAACTTATGATCCTAAGATTCGCTTCCTCTTTTGTGGAACAATTGTAGATTTCCAAGTGATAAAGGAGAGAGATCTGTTTGTTACTCGATACATATGACAATCTAATGGAAAGATACATACATTTGAAGGATTTAGAATCCAATGAATATCTGAAAGAAGTTTGCGATGTATTAGATTATAAGAAGTGTGTGCTAAGATCTTCCTCTAACTCAATGCAGAAGCTAACAAACGTTGTATACGAGTCTAGCGAACAGCATAAAGATTTGAATCAATCACGAAAGAAACGAGACAAGGAAGATTCAGATAAGATACTTCAGCCACTGAGATCGATTTCACATTATTCAGACGATCCAACTTTGCGAAAGGTTGTAACTGGTGTCACAGTAGCTGAACAAGTGAATGTTGAAACATTTAAAACCATTGGTATAGACATTGTGAAGAAGATGAAGGGCCAGGAGGTGTTTTCTTGTAAAATGAAACGAAATTACAAGGCAAAAACAATTTCTTCTGCATCATTCATTTCAAGAAAGAGGAGGCCACTATTGACCCAGCTCTGTTATTTCAGAGATTGATTATGTCATCTTCGAGGGAAATCGAGCTTGCGGAAGTAATTAAATTTGAACTGTGCTTCTTTCCTCCTGCATTAAGTCCAACGGTATTGTTGAAAGCTGACAAGCCAAAGCTATCAAGGGCGTTGATTACGCATGTTACTGCAAATAATTCTCAGCCATTTGTAACAGCAGGAGAAGGTGATACGAGGTATGTGCTCGATGGAGGGTCCTTACTGCATCGCTGCCATGGCGTAAAGACAGTACATTCATTGATATAGCGAAATCTTATGCACCGTTTGTGACAGCTAATTATGGGCAAGTAACTGTAGTTTTTAATGGTTATACATCAGCATATACAATAAAAGACATGAACCCATGTTCGACGAACAAATTCAATTTTCCCTCTGTGAACTTCACACTAGATATGACATTCACAGGAAATAAGGAAATGTTTATCACTTGCAAATTATACAAGTCGTATCACCTTCCATGGTCCACAACTATACCTGTCAAAAAACAATATGTAAAATACATAAAATTATAAAAATATATTTAACGATTCTTATGAAGGTAATACAAAAATACAATGTAAATGACATGATTTAGTACATAATAATACCTATTTTGAGTGCACAACTTTTTTTAAATGGCGGCCATTTAAATATTTCAAAACGAATTACTGTACGTAAATATTTAAATGGCCGCCATTTTGAAAAAAAATGAAGTAAAGTCTGTGGTAATTTTTTTATACTTTTATCTTTGTATTTTAAACATTTCTGCCAAATTTCATTGAAATAACATCATAAATAACAAAGTTATAAATTTTTAAATGAAAAATACAAAATTCAACCACCATCTTGGATTTTGACTGATTTCCTGGGCCGGGATTAATGGGGATTTTGAATATGTTAAAATAGTCACTTTTTACAATAAAATGAAAAAAGAATCATTTGTGTTGCAATTTTGCCCAGGTCAAGTGAATTTTTACACCATTTTGACTGTACTAAATAGAAATAAATGATTTTCAGAAATATCATTCAAATTGTTAATGACTATTTACTGCTTTATCGAAAAATTATCGTTCAAGTGTTTGTTCTGAGACATCATCTTAGGAATCAAGGTAAGGTAATTTATGTCTTAATCATAGTAATCTATTACTTATTACAAATTATTACTAAATAAACTGAATATATACTGATATGTACTGAAAAGTATAACTTCCTTCTTTACACTAATACGTTTTTTGGAGTAAGAGTAAACTATGAAATCAGTTTTTAAGCGTTGAAATGTGGCTTATGATGAATGCATATTTGACCTGTGCATATCCTTTGTTTTGAAAATATCCCTTTGTTGTAAGTAGGAATGTGATTCTGCATGTTTAAATATTAACATAAATAATGTATAATTTGACAATTTAACTGTCGGTATGTATACATTGAAAAGTTTTAGAGTGTTTGAGTTCATCAATGAATTAGATACTTTTATGTCCGAAATTGCAACCAACGCAACGTCCTATTTTGTTGTGTGAAGGAAATGTAATCATTGAAGTCGACTCGTCTCAGTCTGAGCCTTATCTATGTTTACTAATCTGTGCTTTGTGTATTTAATCAATAATTCGACCACGCAGCTGGACCGCTGACATGAGTTGAGCAAATTTCCAAAATTAAGTTTATATGCTTATGTTTTAGAGTTTCAACCAACAATTTGGGAAATAGGTCTACTCACGAAGGCGTTGATCAGCTGTCTGTGTGTACGCAAATATATTAGTAGAATTTGTTCGTGCCTAGTGGCCTCGCGAGTTTCCACCACTTGGCTTCGAACCGGGTACTTTTATGGTGTTTTACGTTTTGGTCGAATTAGGGGGAACTAAGCGAGCTATAAGGTCGCGTAAAAAAACAAAATGTGCAGAATAACATCCTACATTTATATTTTTAGAAAAAACTTTAAAAAATTTCATTCTCGTAGTAAAAATCTCAAAAAATAGTTACTTCCGGTCAAAAAACGTATTTCCGGTTGTTGGATTTTTTTTGGCTAACGAACTCGTCCGAGCCACATAGACAACCAACACGTATACCAAATTTGGACCAAATCGGACTTAAAATGCGGCCGCTAGAGTGCGAAAACATATATATGAATTTTAATGACACCCCAAAACGTGTTCTGGGGACCATGATCGGTGCTCATTTGCTACTCCCGACCTTGGGTCTCACCATAAGGGCCACTGTAATAGCTCATTTTTCCTATGGAAATTCGCTAACAAGACTAATGGAATGACTGAATATTCTACAACATTCATTGATCACATTTTTGTTAGGTAAATATTTGGATTCCCGTAAGTCTGCCATGTTTTCCAAAAATATAACCGACTATTGCGCTATAGGGTTTGAAATTTAAAACTCAATCCGTTATCAAAAAGAGTTTATTGCTTCTGCACTAACGGAATGAAAAATATCAATCATTTTTGAACAAATAAAGATAGAATTAGGTAAATTTAATTGGATTGACAGTCCCAAAACGAAAAATGTATATGTTGCATTTTCAAAATTTTATTCAGTTTTAAGAAATATTGTCTATACCTACTAATTCCAACCAGTTGCTGATGTCTAAAAAATTGCATGAAGCTAAAAATCATAAGTTCATCGATTACGGAAATATTTTTAAAAGAATTAATATGCGCTATGAAATAAATCAAAAACTAAAGTGAATACCTTACGATCATAACTTTAATCATTATTTTCGGTAATAAACTTGTAGGTTGTTTAAGGATAATGATTAAACAAAGATTAATTACTTTTTAAACACAAAGAAAAAGTAGGGAGCAATGACGTATAATAAATAATATTACTAGAGAAATTAATCGAAATAGTGTAGACAACATTATTGACATTGTTCTTCTGGAAGACCCTATGTGTATTGCAAATGGGGAAAATACTTTTTTGCTAGTATATTTTCATAACTCATTGAAATTTAATAAAAATAATGTCAACAAGCTTTAATATCTGTACTATTTTTTTCATAGAAAACGTTGAATGCGATAAATTTGAACAATCAGATAGTGACGAAGAAGATAATGAAGAGGAATTTAAGCTAGAAAAAATGTCATCATAGACAGCTCTGATGATAGTGGCGAAGAAAATGATGACTATGAGACAGATGATACGGAAGAATTAAACGAAGAAATCAATTAATAATTTTTGTAAAAATAAAGATGAGCTTTTTCGTATAGGCCTATTGTTCATAATTTATTAATAAAATACAAATTTAAATAACTAGCATTAAAATAATCTAAATCGTCGTTTTATTAATATATATTTTGATATATAATTTAAAACCGACACGAACTTAATATGAAAAATCTATAACAAAAACGTCATTTACAGTAAAGTGGCATTAATTATGTTAAATTAATACAACACTGATTGAAATTGAAACATAGGGTAATTTTATTGTTAACAAAATTAAAAATCGCCGTCAGCTGAATGTTTGTGGGTGTAGAGATCGTCAGTTCTTTAGTAAAAATGACTATGCAACGATGAGATGCACTGAGCGCGCAGCATGTTTATGACGCTGACTGACGGACTTTCCCCCGTTATCCACACAGCTGACGATTTTCTTTATTATTAAAAATGTATCAAAATTCAGCTGTATAAATTTCATACAGTATGAAATGACTTTGTATTGAAATGTTTTTGACATGTTCATATACATGACTGACGTATAATCCCCTATCATCTATACAGCTGATTATTATTTTTTGGTTAAAAATTATCCCAGACATTTTGCTTCTAACCATGTCTGTGTCCTTTTGTCTAATATTTAATAGCACTTCCTGAGGTGCTTTACCTAAAGTCATGTT